>JAIPRK010000114.1:0-387479 GCA_025469195.1 Chaitophorus viminalis
AAAAAGTATTCAAGAAGTTTGATTTTGACTTGCCCAATTACCATCTACATTCACTTTCCTTTCAGAAAAGTTGCTGTTTGAGAAAATCGATGCATTTTTACTACCAAAAATCGTGTCCTCAGACACAAAAAAAAAATAAGAAATAAAAAAAAAACACACACATCATTGTAAAACCAATAGATTCCAGCACTCCGTTCAGAGTCTAAAATTTAAATAAATTAGACAAGTCATTCTTCTATCATAGACTTTATTATTAGTAGAAAACGTAATGGTGAGTGTTCAATGGAATTTTTTTACTTGGATTATTATACACGTAGAACTGTTAATGAAGTGTACTGTGTAGGACATGCATATAAGGTACCTAGTTTTAAAATTTTAAAAGGATGGAGAGAACAAACCGAGTAACCAGTATATAAATCCAAAAATAAATAGATTTATTGAATAAATTCCAACTATTATCTTAACCAATATTACAGAAAAGAATGCCAAGTGAATCAGGGATTCAGCAATTAACAATTGTCAGTTATAACATTATTTGAGTAATCAGAAAAAGCTCAATTTGATCCAAAGAAAATTTAGTTTTCCAAAAAATCTTAAAAATGTAATACAAGATTTATTATAAGTTGTGCTTAATAGTTATTTCTATCAAAAAAAATTAAAAATCGTAATAAATTGTACGTTATATCTGTGTATTTTATACCTATAGTACAAAACAAATTTAAGTTTTGCTTACATACTTTAAATATACCTTATTATTACTTTAATAAGGTGTAGCTTAGTTCACGCAAAAGTGACCCGACTCGTTTCACCCGGGTACCCGTTTCGTTTAAAATTTGTTTTATATGATTCCCGTTTCGCACAGACTTGTTTAGACAAATTTAAAACTAAGTTGGCAATAGTTTATAAATTTTTTTTGATTTTATATTGTGGACAAAGTTTTAAATTTATTAAATGAGTAAAGAGTATCGTCTCAATATAGTGTTCTCTGGATAACGCTAAATGATATTGAAATATCAAAATTTTAAATATTATCATCACTGTCAATTAATCTTAAATTGATCTTTACTAGTCTGGGCGAAACAGTCCCATCCCTTTAATACTTAAAAATGTATAATTGTGAATACTTCTGTTTCTAAAATAAATTTAATTTACTATGTTATTTTATGAAAAATATACTCCAATAGTCCAATAAAATTACAAGCAATATGTTTTGTAATGATAAGACTAACCTCTGATAGCGGCACTCGGGAAAATTAGTTTTTCGTCTGTGTTACAATATCAACTCTTCGTGTCACACGTGAACTACATATGTTGGACGTCTGACCAGCTCGTTTACTCCCAGTCAAATGATCGGTGAAAAAGAAACGACACGGGACTATACTAGGTATACGTCCTTACAGCTGCGGGTATTGTTAAAATCAAATAATGCTACCAAACCTTTTGAACTATATTGCACATTGAATTTTGACATTCAGTTGAACAATAATTTTTAATACTTATGCGTTATGCCATAAATATTAATTTTTTTAACAAACACCTCAAATATACGTTAAAACATACAAATCATGAACAACTTAAATATTTTATTTACTTAAGTTGATTTAATAAATTTATAATATCGGCCACCTAAAATAACTAAATTACTACACATACGACGTACCTAATATTTAAATTTAAATTATTGCTGTAGGTGTCGATAAAATAAAATGTGTACAAATTAATAAATAAGTATTGATTTGAATCATCTATATATACAAAAGCGAATGTTTGTCTGTCGGTTTTTGTTTTTAATGCATTCCGAAACCCTTCAACCGATTGTCATGCGGGTTATTTTTAAATTAAACGAATATCGCGAGACTGATTTTAAGCATATATTTAGTTCAATTTAATTAACAATTATTGAGAAAGAAAACCCCTTTTTTCAAATTTATAACTGATATTTTAACATTTACGACAATATTTGTATATTTAATATGAAGACAAATTTTATATTTAATATGATTTGATATTTTTGGTGTGTTAAGAAGGCGTTACACTCGCTTGTGTTGTGGCCGTCTTACAAAACGTACAACATAGCAAAAATGAAATCTGCATTCAGTAGAACTAATTTAGTGTTGTTAGTTTAATTTTAGAGTAACCTGACCTATTATCAAACTTAAAGAGAAGTACATTATCTGTGTTTCTAATCGAACTCATAGCTTGCTTTAAAATTAAAATATCGTAAAAAACCAATGTATAGAACATAGATAATGTTCTTCTGATGATAACAGGTCAGTTTATGCAATTATTAATGCTTACTAACAACACAAAATTAGTTTTAGTTAACACAGATTTGCTACGTTGTACATTTGAAAGACGGAGACAACACATTCGGATATGACGTCCTCTTAAACATAAGGATAAGCATTAATTTCATTTTATTTTATTTTTAGTTCCGTGTTCTGACTCATGTTTACCTACAAACATTTTTTTATTGTACTACGTTATGAGTATTATCATGTCTCATAATCTTTCGAGTACTAGGGTGTACCTTGATGAATTGATGTAAGGTAATGATTTAATTAATTATATGTATATTAATAATTAAGTTAAATTAATAATTTAACTAATATAATAAGTTAAAAACTATAAGTCCCAGCCAAGACTGTTCCGTGCGTGCCGGGTAATTTCATGCATATAATTCAAACAGTTGTATATATAAGTAATTAAAGAAATGAAATTATAGATAATATAGCACGTATAGATTTTTTTCTTATTAAAAATGTTTTTGTATGAAATAAATAACTGACGTTTGTATTCTGATAATAAAAATATGGTTAATAAGAGGGGACTATCTTCCTTTCCCGAAAAACAACAATGTCTATACACTTCATTGTATAAAACATTTATACTGCCATAAAAAAAAATGTGACTTTTGAAGAAGAAAAAAAATACATCGATATCCGTTTAGTTTTATTAGACAGACATGGACTGGCACGAGAATTACCTACTAAACATTTGTACATTTTTTCTTTGTAACGTATACTTAAATTGCATGTTGGGGTTGTAAATAATGTCAAACATATGTGCCGGTGTCCTCGTCGAATGAGTCTATTTCCCCATTTTGCCACCAGGTTTATAGAAAAACTATCATCAATATAATAATCACACGTTTTATAGCCGAGTATTGAGTACAAAGACTCTGCAGGTGGTATGCATCTGAACACGACCTCTGGTCGCGATGGAGGGTTTAAAATCATTCATATGCGTACAAGTAGGTATACTCGTATATTAATATAAATTTTTAACATTTTATAGAAACTATAATTTATTATTGAATAGTATTGATTTTAGATACCTTAACGGGGAAGAAATCCTTTCCAAATATTTTGGTCTGTAAAGTTATAGGAGTTTGTTACCAAAAATGTGCAAATACCTATACTCGCATGTTCGGCGAAAAATATTGCCTCCGTCCGCTACAAATAAAAATATTATATTAATATAAGAGTATGCAGGTCGCCCAAACTTCCCCATCCAAGCAACCGAACATTGTAATGTTATGTATGATCAGCCGTCGTCGTGGACTGCAACCGGTTTCCCCCTACTATGTTGAATGCGGCGGCGGCGTCAACTATTGGCAGCCGGTCACCCGCACTCGACGTATAATCGACGCCGGTCGCCGACCATCACTAACCCGAGTTCGAACGACTCATACAATAGTGTTAGAATAATAATAATGATATAAAAAACCAAATTGCCGATAGTCCACTAAAAATACTCCCGCAAACTCAGTAAAAAAATCACGTTTTAAAAGCGGTTTTATATTTGTATACGCAAGTCTTTGAATAATCACAGATGTAATATAGGTTTAAGTCTTCTGCCAATAATATTGAACTTAGCTTGACGAATTTTGAAAACTTGTTTAGTAGGGTATTACACTATTTCTTTGATAGTAGAGCATAATATTTTTAAATTTTAACTTTAATAGAAAATGAACTCTAAAACTCTAAATCTTTCTTCAATTATTAGTCCGATCGATGTAGTGAAGCGATAAGAATTCTGAAAATAGATTTGAATTAAGTATGCATGAGAATAGTCACGCCGCTTTTTTGAGATTTAGTACCTAACGTTTAAAAAAAAAAAATGAAATTGAAAATAGAAAATTTGGAAATATTAATTAATTTTATATATATATATATATAAACATTATAGATATATAATAAATAATAATAAAAATAAAATTTGCAAAATGTTATTCCACCTATCTCGTGTAGACTTAATGCTTAATTCAAATTTGTTATCAAATTTTTATCGCTTCATTACATCAATCAGCCTTATTAAAGTTTTTTCAAGTCACCAAGCTTAGTTCGATAAATTATAATAAATATAAAATTTTAATATAAAGTGTATCTGTAATTCGAAAACATAAATAATAATTATAGATAGCAATAAAATTATATAATATTATAGAGCAGGTTTTTAATAGGTTTTCCAGGTTTTACAGGTTTTTTTTACATATATAGTTATGTAAGCGGAATGTTTTTGGTAGGATTATCTATTATAGGTTACCTACTACTACTAATGAAAACCTAAATCGGTGGCCGACAAGTGTGTAGTATTATATGTGGTTCTTACGACACTGACACACACAAAACATTTATATTTAATTCTTCTTGTAATAAAAAAAACATAGGCGGAATAATCATAAGTTACAAAAAAAAAACTAATAATAGGTCTTTAAGATCTTCTTTAAATTTAAATGGAAGCATTCTGCGACCCTGGTATCAGGCCACTCTTTAACCTCATAAAGTAAAGCATTTTGTAGTAATGCAATATATAATTAGTGTTCAATATTAAATCAAGTTATACTGAGTTATTTAATAATTAAAAGATCGTAAAAACATTTTGAATAGTCTGTACCTAAACAATTGTCACAATTAAGCTAATTATATATATTTTATATTTTTATGTTTTATGCATTAATATTATATCTATTTGTTATTTTACCTATATTTTGGAGTTAAATAAAAAACAATATTATTACCAGTTATAGGTGATATAGACTCAGAGACAATAAAAAAGTATTATTGTAGTGATTAAATTAGGTATCATTAAAAAAAATACAATGCTAATATAAAACTTAATTAATTAGGTAAATTATATAGAAGTAAAATATAAATATAATAATATTGATAGGTAGTATAATAATACTAATATTTTAAAGAGATTTCCCACTGCTTCCTTTAATAACTGCTGATATTGATTGACGTGTATTACAATCTAGTATAACATGAATAAGTATGAAAATCAATAATGTATTTTATTATATCTTACTCAAAAGTAGAAGCGATAATGAAAAAAGTTTATCAAAATCAAATTATTCATCAAATCTAAATAAAATAAATGAAATAAATTATTAGAACGTTAACTGTTCAAATGGAAAATATGATAATACCTGATGGCTTCTAATAACATTTAAAATTTCAAATGTAAAATAAAGAAATTCATTTATATTATTCAACACTCTTAGATGTGCTAATGGAAATCAATCAATTTTTCCATAACTTTTTCTGACTTGTGGGTTCTAAAAAGAGCAGTATAATACACCAAAATAATTTAATTACATACAAAAGCTACTATACTAGAAGTAATAGGTAAAATTATAAACCATGTAAGGGATTCAAGGGGGAAGGACTGGCTGATTCAATCTTCCATAGTCTATATTCTATGCAACTTGAGAATACATTTAAGTGAGTATTTTATTTTTATTTTATAATATTAAAACAGATATAATGTAGTTCACACTGTACTGAAAATGCTTAAGTTTTTTTTAATACATTTTTAATAAATAAGTTTTGTAATAACGAATTTCTTCAAGCTAATGAATGAAAATGTGTAATTTGAAACGAATTTTTACATTTTAAATGTGCTGGTCTGGAGAAGTGAATTTTAGAAAACTGACCAAACAAACACGAAAAAAGTATTTACCAACTGTAAAATTGTCAGCAACAATGTTAATATCAATTTATATATAAGTACGTGTTTTACATAAATAATTTATTTCAATTTACCTTAATTGGTGAGATTATTTAAAATTAGTTATTATTAGATAATATATTATATTTCTTAATAGATCTATGCCTAGTAAAATTCCTCCTATTAAAATAAAACTATGTAAAATTAACAACTTTTCTCATTATATTCCTTTATTTAATTTTTCATATTTAGTTGCTTTTTTATTTTTATAACTGTGTTTCACTAATACCCAAGGCTATTTTTTTCAAGTATTTATTTTTATTCTCTTTCTTATTTTTTTTCTTATATACATTTAAAAGTATTATCTATTTATAAATCTATGTTTTATTTTAGTATAGATAATAATTGTCAAATGTTACTCGTTTTGTAAAGTTATTATCTTATTATATTTACGATGGTTAAATGTTTTCATTTTTATGAAAAATATTTAGAACATAATAAATAAATTACCTAGGTAATTACGTATGTATAATTACTATAGTTTGTTGAATAATTTTAATAACTGATAAGGAACGTGGTTTTCTTATATATGATTAAAAATTTAAAATAATACTTACGTACGTTAGAAATAATTTAATTCTAAAGGGGTGATTTATTTTCACTAATATTATTTTGAATTGCTGGTAATTACCTGGATATTTTTTTATGAAACCAACAATCAAATTTATTATATTTTGTATGCATTACAGGATAAAAGCTTCAATTCTAAGATTGAAAATTGATTATAAAATAATAATTTAATTTTCTGTACATGCATAAATCTTACAAATATTATATGTAATTAAAAATTTAAAACTAATATAAGCTTCTCCAAGATTGGTATTAACTAGTTAATTAACTATAAAATTAAATACAAAAAGAGGCATAAGTGCTAAGCGCTGTAAATAGTTTATTATAAATTAATTATATTTTATCGAGCATGTGCGAATCGCTGCTAATAATTTTATATTTTGTATATGTGTGAATTATTTTTGGTTTTTATATTATTAAGATATAGGTAAGCAGCTATTCAGACTACGCTCCGTGTAAAACCGTGAGTTGATTATTTATTTATAATACCTTTATTTAATTATTTAATTATAGTTGGGCCAGAAGGGCCAGAAACCGCCGTAGGCATAATCTTATATCATAATTATTGTAAGTTGTGTGGGCACTGATCACTCAGCTCTTATTTATATTAAATTATTTGCGTTGCCGTTGTAGGCAATAATTCATGATATCTTCAGTTTCTATTTCCCCCCTAGTTTCTAAGGTACACACATCGTACACACGCACATATATACACACCATACACATTTATACACCACATACCTCACTAGTCTCTACTCGGCGAGCCCAACTAATTCTAGTTGAGCTATTTCCATCGCTACACAAAACAAGTTGGATAGGTCGGTGAAGTATATTATAGTGCACAAAATTTTAGGTGTCCGGGGTGAGCATACCGCTAGTTATGTTTCCGGCCCAAACAATAAGTATGATTTCTTGTATGAGATTGGATCAAAGATTAAAAAACCTAATCATAGAAGTGTTGTTATAGCATAGTATTTTAGTGAGTAATATCGTTAACTATTAGGAATTTTTTTCCTTTAAATATTATCAATTGTAAAATACTCAATTTAAAAATAATATAATTTCAAAACTTTTATTTAAGTATTTTTGTGATGATTTCTTTGGTCAAGCAAAGGAATTATCCCAAGACTAGAAGAAATAGGAACTACAGTTACACATTGTACTTTATATATAATAAATATATATATATATATATATATATCCTTCTTGTAATAATTTAATATGTAAATATTCTCTTGAATATTCATTGTTATATTACATTTATAAATAATAACAATAATTTATATTTAATATAATAATTTCTCTCCCATTTCGATTGTTGTTTTAAAACGTATTATGATTTAGAGAACCATTATTATTACAGTGTTTATTGATTAATCACAACCTTCAGCCTGGTGTTATTCCATTTATAATTCATTAAATCATAGTACTGACAAATTGAACGCTGGGCAACGCCGAGTAACGAAAGCTAGTTATATTACTTATAGAGTGAGTGTCCATGAGAATTCTCGACCTCAACTATAGTGCAGGTCTTAGCGATTAAATGTCTGCTCACTGTTTGTAGGCTGCAGTTACACTTTCAAGCAGACTAGTAACAGTCTACGGGAGGATATAATTCAATGTAAATAAGAATAGCAATTAAACATTTCATAAAAAGAATTGATACAATTTTATATTTTATATTGAAACATTTACATTACATAATACGGATAAAAGTATATAAATGTATAAGAATGTACGATCGGAATAAAATAAAAAATAAAAGTTGTCCTCGAGACTTGGAGAGATAAGATTGTATCCTATGGTACGTTGATAACAACAAATAAGTAGCGTATATCGAAAAATATTAAAAAAATTATAAAAATGTCTTAATATTAACATTAAAAATGGAATTAGGTGGTTAGGTCGATGACACCTTTCCACCGGACGACTGCATATGAGCTGCACATATAAAGCTGTTGGTACAATATTATATATTACAAACAATATTGTCATACACATTACCACATAGGTATTTACAATTTGTATAATATTATTATTGTGTACGCGAAGTCACTATATATGATGTAAGTGGCGCCGAAGCGTTAAAAGTGTACTATGGCCCTAACAAATACAATAATTGTTTGCTATAAATATGTAAGCAGTGACTGAACCTTTTTTTGTAAACGATATTAAAATCAGTTATTATTTAATTATTGACAATAGAAAATAATCAAACACAATAATATTGCAATAATACTACATTATAAATGCAAAATGAACAAAAACATACCTAATATACTACGTGACGCGTCCGTCGTGGATACGACGTAACTAATTACAATAATAATACATTATGATGGGACTCCACTGCGGTGTATAAAATACCCAGTACCAATAATAGGTATAATATGTTATCTATAATTTCTAAATTAAAGATATATTAATATGTTTAATATTTTAATGTCGATTGATTTTTCAATGAAACAATATTACTAGGTACAATAATTTCGGTCGTTTACGATTATATATAAAAAAAAGGCTATTCAAACCTTTGCGGTTCTCTGAACATCGTTGATCGGTAACTTTAAAAAAAAAAAAAAAAAAAAAAATTGGCTCTTACTTATGAAAAGGTTTCACCGAGTCCTATAACATTGGTAGCACAAAATGCCACCGGTTATAATAATGTGTTTTGTGCGGTGCGTAGAGGCTAATAATCATCCGCTGTGGACGGCGGCGATGGCGGCGGTGGCGGCGTGGACGGTGGCGGCGGCGGCGGGGACGGCGGCGGTGGCGGCGTGACCAGCCCTATGGCCCTATAGGTCGGCTCTATCGCGGTGCAAAACGAACACGTGGACGGGTGCTTGTCATCGCCCCTGGAGTACCGCAGCATCATTAGACGACCGTGCGCGCATTTGACGCGAAAACATTCCGGGCACGGCAATGGCCTCCTGTCCGGTTCCGGTATGGCGGACTGGCCGCGCTTGTAGTTGTCGCCTTTCGGCAGCCAAATGAACGTGGACGGCCACAGCATCCGCAACGCGTTCGCCGCCAGCTGATCATCCAACACATAGACCACGTTGCCCGCGGACGTGACGGCCACGCGGTGCTCAACCGGTGGTGGCCACGGCCAACCGTTGTGGTACTCGGCCGCGTTCATGTCGGTCCACCGGAAGGTGCGCAGGTCCAGGCGCCATATGCCCGGCGGCTCATCGTGACGATTGTTCGCGGGATCGTGACCGTGGCCGCCGGTCATGTACACGTAATGCTCGTTGGTCGGACATTGCGCCCATCCGAATCGGACGCGGGCCGTCGGACGGCGGCCCAGGTGTCCGTCCGCCGACGTTTTCACGTCTCGTATCCATTGGTCCGTTGACACATCGTACACGTCCACCATCTGCCCGACAAAAATACGGAAATATTAATAATAATAATAATAATAATAATATGACAATGATACTAATGATAGTTGATATTGTCAGGCCCGTGCGTAGGATATTTTAATGGTAGGTTGAGAAAACAATTTTAAAATAGATACAACAATAATTAGCAAATAGTATAATAATATACAATTTATATTTATTATTAATTTTCATTTTTCATATTCATAATAAATATTCTTTGTGCATGACTATATGTTATGCAATATATTACAAATAAGTAGATTATAAAATAATACATAATATTATAATAGATCAAAAATGAAAAACATGACTTTTTTGATCAAGGGGGAGGGGAGGTTTGAACACCCAACATCCTCTTACGCACGGGTCTGAATATCATTGACGTGATATTTTAATACATAGGGGTGTTTCCAATTCCGTCCTGAGGGCTGCAGGGCGAACGGGACACTTGCTCAGGGCCTCAAGCCTTGAGAGACCTCCTGTTTTAAGATACACTTGAATAATATTTGAATTTATGAATGTATACGTCTTAACCTTTCAATACGGTAAAACTCGCTTAAGAGTACGTTATACCTGCATGTGTTGTCTCTGTCTTACAGACGTTGAACATGGCAAATCTTCTTTTACTAGAAATAATTTTGTGAAATAATTTCGGATTTAAAATTAGAGTAATCTGAACTATTTTAAAACTTAATCAAGAACATTATCTCTAGCTAGGTACACGTGATTTTTTTTTATAAAATTTTAATTCTTAAGCGAGTTTTAAGCTTTTTAAATTGTAATATTTAAAACTGTCGTAATTGGTTATTGAACTTAATTTAAAAAATACCACTGTATATATGGATAATAATAATAATGAAATGATGTTTGCGAAGCAACTGTACTTATTAAATTTCATAAAACGATGAAATACAGTAAAAATGTTATAATAGGTAATGATAGAATTCGTTTGTGCAAATAATATACAAGTATATAGCGATAAAATAAAACGATTAAAACACGTAAAAAAGTAAAATTTCTGCACACATATTTTTATTTTCACACAAATACTAAAATGTATCGTAATCTGTTGAACAAAAGAGCGTTTTATCCGATTACATAGAAAAAAACCGAGCGTAGTTTTTACATTGACTAGTATAGGAAATTAGGAAATGGCCCGGGACCGATGAAAAACAACGTCTTATGCGGGAAAGCGTGTTAGACGGGTTTTACCATACACAGTGTAGTAGGTTCGTGTAATAAGAAATATAAAAACATAATATATTTGAACATTTTCCCAAGTAAGGGACAAATTGGATTCAATGAAAAACTTTTTATTCGTCAAAGCGCAACATCATCATGAATAATGAAATTTAATATGGATGGTAAATCTGCGGCGGTCGGTGGACGTACTATTTGTGTGTGTAATAATAATATCATATAAATTGACTGTTGGAATTGCACAGTTTTAAATAGCTGTACGGTCCAGGGGTAGTTGTCCGCGTCCGGTTTTTGACATGAAATTGAACGTATTTAAATTTCAAACACGGACGTTTGATTTAGGGCTGATTTCAAAGGCGCACGCTCCGTAGTGCGTGTAACGTGTGACGACGATAAATTTTTACGAAAAATACACATAATACGCTATTGTTAATTATATTATAATGGCTACGTGTTTGGACTTACATCGAACCTGACCAATGATTCGCCTTGTTCATTCGGCAAGATATGTGTGAACATGTATATGCGTCTGTTATAATGGACTGCTCTGCACTTCACATTTACCCTAGGCAACGGTCGGGATGATGTGGCATAAAGTTTAAATTTTCTTGGACCATCAAAATTAGGATTATAAACCGAAATCTCGGTTTGATTGGGCACATACGATATAACAGTAAATATATCAGTGCCATCCGTCAGAATTTGTTGATTAATACAAATCTCATCGTTGTCTAGGACGTATGACCATTTGAAGTCCAATTCTTGTTCCGTTAGATAACCTAAAACGTATAAGGACAATAAAAACGAGAATTTATATCGTAATCGTATATATATCGTACGATATATATGTATATCCACACGACCACACATATCGCGCTAAAATAAAATAAAAGGAATATTTTTAACGTGGTTTTATTGATGATACCTATGCGAATGGTGTACGAAGAACTATTGTATTCTTCGGTATATTTTCCGTTAACCAGCAAATACTCATTTCCAAATTTCGTCATGGAAAAGTTGTATATACGATATGGCAAATTTCTACATCTCAACGTTTTCCATCGACTATCAGCAAAATAATATTTTTGGAAAATTCCTTCACCAAACTCCTGAAATCAAAACATTAAATAATATCGTTTGCAATGTGTATATATATGTAATTTGTTTGTGTGTGTGTCTGTGTGTCTGTGTATGAATATAATAGAACAAAACAAAAGTGCGTATTAAAAACTCACAGTGTATCCATAAGCTATTAAGTATTGTTCAAAATATATAATATTTTCCAGGCGAACTAGCTTGTCACTATTATAAGGAATATTATCCATATCGTTATTTTATGCCGCGTGCAGTCGTTCTTGATTACATAATGTAAATTAAAAAATAACCTTTAGCCATTGCGTGTACTGTAACATAAAAACTATTAATCAACTATCAGATCAATAATAATTAGGCTATAAACTAATTAGGTAGTACAAAATATTAGGTACATATTAAAATTCATAAGATAAGATCTTTATTTTTTTTTATATTCACATCAACTACTATGATTTGCTACGAACAGTTAACTGTGCGTAAATTGTAAATTTTATTATGGGTATAAAGCTCAGGTCTACATTGTATAATCTTACGATGTATTATTTAGTGAAATAATTAGTTTTTGGGAAACTATAGTAATTCTAGGGGGAGGCTAAGACTTTTGTTTGTGCATATTTTTGAACCTCATACTACGAGGAATATAATATGGACTATTGGTTATAACTAATAAGTAATAATACATTTAATAATATAATTTAAGCCACCCTAAAATATTATCTCGTACGACGGCGGCAACGTGAACTGATCACAGAGATCGTGAATATAACACCATAACACTATTTTTCTTTGTGGTTGTCTTATATTACAAGTCTATGCAAATAAATTGACGAACTAAAAGTCAACATAATATCCAGAAAGTTCAACTAGATTTATGCGACAGTCAATGATAATTTATTAGACTTCCCGAATACCTTCGTGCTACTAAGCAAAACAGTGGCAGACAGTTGAACAGCGTTATACTTCTTATTAATTACAAAAAAAAGAACCGGATGGGACTGGCTTTGCTGTATAGTTGGGGGTGGAGTAAACCTCGTTTATAGGATAGGTCATAATTACAATGGATTTGTTAAATTTGAATTCAATGATAGATATCATTGTATAGGAATAACGATTCTGAACGGAGTTAATATGTTTGTCTAAAATGGGTATATAATAATGTAGTATTTTATATTTAAATTGAAATATAATGCAATAGTATGCAATTTCGTAAAAATTTAAATTGCAAACGGTCATACAATTTTTTCCCTTAAGGCCAGTAGAAATTTTTTTATAGATTTTTGAAGCGTAGCTTATGGATAACCTAGTGTTAAAATTTGGACCTTAAGTATAAGCAGAATAAATTTTATGAATTTTTATCTACAAAATAACTTGCAAACTAGCATGATTTTGACATATTTTATACAAATTTGATCTGTATGGGCTTATAAAAAAAATTTGAGTTAAACGATCTCCGACATTTTTTAGTTACGATAAGTATAACTTATAATAAATATTGTATTAAATTTTCATAAGTTTTTGGCAGCCAAATTTTTTATCGATATTTAAAACTTAGAAAAATCAAAAATTTAAATTGTCTATAAATAAGTTAAAACATTTCAAAATACTTTAAAAACTTAACCGTGTATAAAAAACGCTAATATAAACATTTGGTGAAAATGTTGAGTGTTTACGTTTTTTGGTTTTTGAGTTAGAGTAAATTCCAAAAGCCAAGATGATTTGTCAATTGTTAATCACTTCATTCAGAATCTAAAAAAAATTTAAATAAAAACAAAATTGAGTAGATATCTCTACATTTTTTTTATCTACATATAAGAATCGAGCGCTCTTATTTAAAGATTCTTTAGAACTAAATCGGACATCTTACATCAGTGCATATAGGTTTTACTTACTTTATCAATGACTTGATCGGAATACATGGGGGTCCGTAACACTAAAAATGTATTGTTGCGTTTAGCCAAAGCTAGACTGCTACGTTCACTAATATTATTTGTACGATGGATCGTGTAAAAACATTTTTTGAACCATACTTGTCAGAGAAATAAAATTAAATGTAGTGAATATGAAAAGATCCCACTCTCTGTTATTAATGCCAAACAAATGTGAAATGACACGATAAAATTATTATCATTAAATTGTAATTATGAGTTGATTATAATTAGTTCTACTTAGTATTTAAGTATTTAAGTATTTCATACCATATATAATGGAATTCTTTAAAGATTTTCTGGTATTTTAGGGCGTTTTAATTTATTATTTTTCCATTTTTAAAAATACGTTATCAAAATAATAAAATGGTATGGATTAAAAAAATATAGTAACTTGAAACTTTTCCCTATTTTTTAGATTGAAACATTCGTTAATTAACTTTTTTTTCAAAATAATTTACTAATTTTTAAGCTATTTATAGGTATTAGAAATATTCGATTTTTATTTTTATTTTTTTTTATAATTCTTGATAAAAATGTTACTTGGACAAAATATTTGAAAATGAAATAGTAGATTCCACATAGGTTGTTTTTACTGTCATTCCAAAATTATTAAAGTACATAATTATTTTTTATAAGCATTTGAAGTACAAATATTGACAAAATATTACAATTTAAATATAACATAATAATATTATATTCTGGACTAACAAATCATTACATTCAAATTTAATACATCCATTATAATGATCTATTCTATGCCCGAGGTCCACTCCATCCCTACTATACAGCAGAGCGGGTTTCCGGTTATTTTTTATATTATAATGTTTCCGGACATAATACCAACTACTCCATCAGCACATAATTCATTTGATGTTCGTAATATTACTCTCGTAAATTACTTAGGAAATGTATAGTGTGCCGATAAATGTATTTTGTTAACGCGGATAAATTGTACTAACGTAAAAGCTACGCAATAAAACAAAGTTACTTTAGTTGCTTGTAGACTACATATATTAACTAGTACTAGTATAATATGAAACATGATATGAAACTGACCTATAATGGTGAAGATGGCGGGCGGCCGTAACAAATCCTGTCGTTCTCCTTCGATTTGGTCACTGTCGGTTCGTTGTTATACACGTGTTTCTGTGTTAGGTACCCGGGTGTGAACTGTCCGGTATCTCGTATTCAAATGGTCGGGTACAAAACGGCGCCCGATCGTTTCAGGTAAACGATTACACGAGGCGCACAATGAACACGATTTTGATCCTTCAAAGGCGCGCACAGCTGCGGGTGAAATTGGAAGTCATGTTGCCAAGTTTATCATTAATTTATGTTTTCATTTTTATGTTAAAATTAATAATGCCTTTTAGTCAGAACAATATTGCCATCTTATTATTATTCTTATACTTTAACTAAAAGTTATCCTTATAGCGATACAAGATAATATATAACAACGTTACTATATATAAAAACATATATATATATATATTAATATACCAGTCGGTACAACCTGCATGGATTTACCTTACCGTGTGTAAATATGGCAACGTTGCATCTTGCATGGAATTAAAAATTATACAGTGCGTGCAAACGTATGCCACCGGGTAGAAGATGAATGAGGCGGAGACGTCTACATGGTCAACAATAGCAAATTTATCAGAGAGCCCTGATTGATTTTTAACAGTCAAATATTATTGTATGCACTCATGTATACATATATATATATATGTATATATATATATATATATATATATTATGATGCACATCTTTATTGGACAAATTTGACGGTTTTCAACAGAAATTTCGTTAAGAAGGAACACGGTTTTTTTTTGTCGCTTTAAACACATTTTTACTTTATAAAATATATGTAAATAATAATAAGTAATTACGTAAAATAAATTATGCTGATAAATATAATAATGGTAAATAATACAAATATATTTTTCGCTGTAAAAAGGCTTGTTTCCGCGTTAGCCGGGGGATTTGACTTCCCATGTCCGTGATTTTGATTAACTATATGACTACATCACGACGTGTCATTTTTTCGATGTGAAACATCTTATGGCACGGTATGGCAGTGAAACCGTCAACAAACTGTTGGCGTAATGGCCTGGCGACTCTCCATTCGTGACTATATGGCTCAATTCGCCAAAGCTCGACGATCCTCTTTCTCTGTGCACATGTGTGTAGCATCACTATAGACCGTTGTCATGGAACATAATGTGCTGTTGTTTATTTCGTGAAGATTGTTTACGATAAAGATACATAACAAATTGTTAACCATAGACATATTGTAATATAACTTATATTGGTTAACAGTTGTTCGACGAGGTCGGCAAGTGAGAATTATTGGTATTCGTATAATTTATTGTAGTTCATAACCAATCGTAATACATATAATATAATATCCACCAGTGCCAGTCCGCCACCGATATACCGTATTTGTGTTCTTTCATCAGTTCTGTTATATCAGTTCGTTACGGAATAATCGGGATTAAATTATACGGAATAAATATAAACAATAATAAATACACAACGTACGTTGTTTTCGAAACTTGTTTATTTTTTACACTTGACTAGAAAATTACCTAAAACAACGATGATTGTGCTAAAACAATCGACTGATATATGTACAATGCATATGTGGATATTCCTGAGTTATGAAAAGTTATTATTTGATGTGAAATATCTTATGGAGTTGGTCGGACCGGCAGTTGGCGTGTGCAGCCTCTTGCAAAGAGAGTAAGATTATACACTATGACATACAGGCACTGTGTGCCTAGGGCCAACAAAAATAGAACGTGTGACTAAGATTTTTGTAACTTTTTTTTTTTATTATTGTTTTAAGAGTAAATACACTATCTGTAGACATCAGCACAATAAGTAAAATATTTGTAAAATATGCCTCGTACCTATAATTAATGTTCGTCATCGTAATTCATAATAATTTCTTATTAAATTCAGATTGGAGAAACCGATAAAAAACTATAAAGAAATATGCAAAATGGTATAAAATATAAGTTGTTTTTTATGGCTTATGGCAATTTAATTTTAATTATATTTTAAATAAAATTAATTTGTTATGAAGATGTGTTAAAATTGTTATCAAATATAAAGTTATAATTATAAAAGTTAAGATTTAATCTTAATGTTATAAATGTTTTTGTTTTCAAAGGCTTAACATCAATGAGATTCAAATATTCAATACTACCTCTCCCAAATATAAGGTTTCTTAATCATTTAAATACCGAACACTGCAGGACCATATAAGCACATACCAATAAAGGCACTGTGCCTAGAGCCTACGATAGTGTTAACCCGGGCCTGCATACATGCATGTGATTCAAGTCGAGTGTATGTTAATACTATACAATTAATAAAATTATTAAATGTGTCGTATTCAAATATGCATTTCATTTATTTTAAAATATTAAACTATATGCACTTCAATAATGTATATTTGCCTATTAACGTAAGAATCTATCTATTCGTGTCATACTATCATTATACAACAAGTTATATGATTAAATTATCTGATTTCACTCCAAATCACACAACATTTACGTAAATCTTGTAAATCCTAGATGACGCTTGTTTTATTTAAAACAACGATTTTATAGGTATTTCTTTGTGTATTTGATTGTTTTATCAATTCCATAATTGCTCCGACTTTAATTAATAAATTATTAAAACCAATAGGCATTTTGGTTGACGATTTTTCATGGTGGTCCATTTTTGTTCCATATTATTTGTGTTTAATGCCCTGAGTTTTTAATTATCAACAAAAATTAATCAAGGGGAGATAGATGGAAAATGAGGGTAATTGCCCACCTCTCCTGTTCACAAAAAAAAAAAAATATCAAATATTTTAATTGTAATCTATTTTTTCGGGCCCACCCTGCAAATGTATGCTTTTATATAATTCTATACTTTTACTATTATCTAATATTAATTACAGTTATTTTTCTAGAAAATCAACATTTTTTTTTTTTTAGATAGATTATGGTTTTTTTTTTTAGTTTATAACAAATAAAGTCTCCCCCTTTGTTTAGGACCTTTATGTCCACCGTTGTGATTAATAATAATTGCGAAATTTGTTTGATGTAAGAGTGATCATTTTAACCTATTCGATAAGTTCATTGTATAAAGATATTATAAATAACACTAAAATTATAATATTAATTATTATATTAAATTTAAATATTATGATTATAATTATGTCATAATTATTTTCTTTAATAAATAAAAATTCTTTCATTCATATTTTTTATCCACAAAAGTTTCGATGTTTTTATGTTGAATTATATTTTATAATTAATTACTTATAGGCAAATAACATAATTTAAGATTATCTCAAATAAAACAATTTAACATAAAATTAAGATTTTATATAGTTACTAACGGTTAAAATAATTAGCAACGCCGAGGCTGAGTGCCACTGAATATACTATTATCTGAAATATATATGACGTAATAGTTAAAACCTGAAATTTGTCAAAACTAGTTTCAACTACTCAAAACTAGTTTTGAAGAATTGATTGGTGAAAACTAGTTTTTACTAGTTAAAACTAGAACTAACCAGAATTTCAATGTTGATACTTGTTTTAAAATACAATTTTAGGTAACAAAAGTCAATTTGTAATAACTAATAAGCATAATTTAATTGTTACTTTTTTTTTGACAAGGCAAAGCTGATTAGCTTTCTCTCTGGATTCGAATCCATTAAGATTATTTCGACCGCCGGTCGATCAAATATCGCCTATCGTATATATCTCACAATTGCATAATTAATATAAATTGCTATGATGACTGAACATTTTTCGTGCTGTTATGAAGGCAATTTACTCTTTGTGTATCTGTAACGAAAGATTCAAGGGGATTAGGATAAGGTTGTAAGAGGTGTACTTACAAAATGTTATGTAGGACAACCGCTGCATATATATAAAAAAAGGATTTTATGTAACTTTAAATTCCATGATAGTTTGCCTTGTCAAAGCAAATAATAAAAACAATACTTTTTTTTAAATTGACTTGTATAGTAAAATTGTATTTTAAAACTAGTATTAATATTGAAATTTTGATTAATTCTATAGTTAAACTAGTTGAAACCAGTTTTGACGTACTTCGGGTTTTAACCGTGACATCAACATTGAAATTCTGGTTTCTTATTTTAACTTTTAACTAGTCAAAACTAGTTTTAACGAATTTCGGGTTTTATCTGTAGTATAATATACTCGTATACTAATCTTATACAAGGTTCATGGCCTCATAGGTACTTATCATACTATAATATATAGTGTATATAATATAATATAGTGTATAGTATATAATATATAGTGTATACCAGTTATAAGTATATAAAAAACGCTCAAACACAATTTATTTATTACATTTAATTTTATGTTGATAATGTAAAATAAACATTTTAAGAACGTATTTTTGGATGAATATTAAAATCATCTTGTTGGTTTTCATTTATTTTTTCGTTACATCGTTAGTCGGAAGATTATCACATTTTCGGGGTTCAAATAATTTTTATTCATAGCATAAAACATGTGGCAATCCCAAGCTGCACCTTTTATTTAATTTTATCGGTCGGGTAACATTCCTTGGTGAACAAAACATAAAAACGTCTTTTACACTGAGATTGTAAATAATGTATATTTTCTACAGATATATTCTCCCTTGCTCAAAAAATTCTGATCAACCCCGAACCCCTATCGTGCGAACTGATATGCGGCTATCGGTCTGAAACATGTGTGCATATGACAATATTATACACACACACACACACACACACACACACACACACACACACACACTCACACTCTCTCTTTCATGTACTCACGCACACTCTCACGCTTACAATTTTATAATTGAAAAACGATGTCCTTAACGATTAAAACGTTTATTTTTTTCCAGAAATGTTTTTCGAAGAATGTTAAGTGATTCACGTTAGTATGTTCTTCTAGTCAAAATTCTACCAGTGAAGAGAGTATTGAATAAGTAAATGTAGGTTGGGTAGACACTAGACATTTTTCTATAGATATACAAAAAATTGTTACTTCACATTTTATAAAAAAAAAAAAACGAAACACAGAATATTCCACAGACGATTTAATTAATTTTTCCTAAAGGTTTTATAAATAGGCTTTATAGTAAAAAACTAATCCAGTAGAAGATCACTGTTGCAGGGTAAATCAAATATTGACGTAATATATATTAATATTTCTCTAATATAGTTCTCAAATGATATATGATAACAACGATATTATACGCTTTCCCACACATTTAAACCGCGAAACCATCATATACATTCATACCCCATCGAATTCAATCCATATGCTACCGAGTCAAATTGACGTTCCGGGAGACACTGCTACGCGTGAAGTACTCTAAGCTATATGCATTTAATTATTTATTTTTATACTTAGACTGGTTATATATGTACCTATTATGAACTAAATTACATAATATGGTGCCATTGGTGCCGTAAAAACAAAAAAAAAAATTAAAATATATTAGAGACATATATAATTATATGTATGTATAAATATCGGTCACTCAAAATTATTTTACCATGAGCTTCGTTTACTTGATTAAATTACTTTTAATAAATAATGTAGTGTTTGATTTTAAAACTTGGAAGCAATATTTTTGATATTAGTTATTTCGTTACAGAGTTAGTAATGTTCAGGTCATAATCATGTATAAAGAAACAAAAATAATAAACACTTATGGTGTTAAAAAATAAAATTAATACATTCCTCGTTTCAATTAGAATTCAATAATATGTTTTGACTTTTATGTATAAGCAACGAGATACATTTTTTCCACAACAATTAAATAATTAAATATGTAAAAATATTTAAAAATAAAAAGCCATACCACATGTGTTTACGGAGTCCGTGGATACACGGTATAGAGTTTAGGTAAATTTATATTTGTACGGTTGTAAACTCAGTAATTAAATTGTAAATTATGGATAATTATTTTTTTAAAAAAAGAAACATAGAAGTTTAAAATATTGAGTTTATGTCGTGTAAAACTGTAAAATAACGTTTCGGATTACTGTTCACCAACTATTCATGGGCATCAGCGTTGATTATTTTATTTGTTTTTATAATTCTTATGGCATATATACTTGAATAACGAAAGGCTGTTTAATTAATGTAATAAACAGTATAACAGTCATGAACAGCTGTAACCGACAAGTAAATTCAGATTGAAGCGAACCACGAGTGACCAACATATAGCTATACCTACGTCTGCAATAAATATTTCAAGGTAACTTCAGCTGGCGCACTGACAAAAGCGTAAGTACCTACCTATTTATGTATTGTTTTATCTTTTCATAAATATAAAAGTTAGTAATTGGATTTTCATGTAAAGTGTAAGTATTTTGGATGATCCGATCTTAGACAATACTTATCAAATACACAATTAGTTTGTTTTTATAATAAAATCCTACTACAACCATTTTTTTTTTTTGTAATCTCAGTATTTTACATATTAATATAATGTCTAATAATTGTTGTATTGTGTATACCTATAGTAAAACTAGGTTAGCTATTAAAAAAAAAAAAAATGTGTATATTTTTATCAGTATCATGGTTTAAAAATTGAAATTTGGCAATTTGAGTTCTTTTCTACTGGTGTATTGTTTATAGTTAGGAGTCTGTAAATTTGAATATATAATCTAGACATGATTTTTAGTATATTGTCGTTTACCGATTTTTTATATACAATTTGAATGATTTGTGAAGGAATTAAGATTTGGTGTTTATAATGTTGTCGTACTTGACTCAGGCATGATTTGCATCATGTTGTTAGCACGTTATTTACTCTATTATCTAGCATTAAATCGATGGTAGGCACGATTATAAAGAAATAATCATAACGACAGGTAATAATAATAGCGGTTTGAGCGATTTTCTTACTAGTAACGCGCTCCGACGGAATATGCTTATAACTATATAGGGTATTTTATATCAGAATGTGATTCTGGTCTACCAAAACAAAATAAAATTTACAAACAACAAGGAAAAAGCTGTGTTTCAATATTTTACCCTCTTGATAGGTTTTTCATGCCCTTTACTCATATCATGCTGTATATAAAATAAGTTTTTTTCGTGGTTTGTAATTAACTAGGTAACTGAATACCCCGTTTTGCACGAAACAATCATGGCAAGGACATGGTTTATGCATAGAAAAAGAAATGCATCCTTATAATTTTGTGAGGCTAGGTTACGAATAGGCACGGTTATATGAATTAATAATAAACGAATGTTAACATTTCTGTAGTAAATGGGAACGGAAACGTGGTTTTTAATAACTAATTAATTATTAATTATATCGGACTAAATATAATGCCTAAAATCCATCAAGCAATGTTCTTATTAATTAAAAAAAAACGCTTAACAATCAGTCAAAAGGTTTTGGAATGCATAAAGAACAAACAGACAGCCATACTTTCGCTTTTATATGTATATAGATTAATATAAATCACTAAAAATATTGTTATAAAAAAAAGTAGTAAATTATTCATTATGTTACTATAAGTAAGTATTTAAATTGTAATTTTGTAGTTGTACTATTTCCGAAAGCAAAGAACGTGTGCGGTCGATATTTCGATTTCATGTGTTTAGTCTGTTCACCGTTCACAGCGGCATTGCACTAACGTGTAGCTGTAATAACACTATTAACCAAGGCTAAAAACTTTATACGTTAAAAAAAACATCAAATATAATACGTAGTAAAAAACATGCAAAAATATGAAATTTATTGGAAAAAATACATTTTACATACAACATTTAAATTAGACACACTAGAAAAAAATTAACACCACATTTATCTAATGCTGTGTCATCCTGTTTGTACACCTCCATCAAACTTTAATCTTCTTGAATTCCTACAAATAATTTCCAATTACTAATAACTAGGGCAGAGGACTTATAGCTCTAAAAAGGCTCTAAATATGCATGCACTTATGCACTTAAAATTTATTTTAGCATTTATATTTTAAAGTATTAATAAAATAAACAACATTTAAACCCTAAATATCGTTGATATGATGTACGATGTTAGATGGTTATCTATCTATTAATAAAATTAAATGCAGAAAATTTATATTATTGGCTATTCGGCGATCCCCTGCAAGCGCTTCTAGGAAAAATGTATGCCCGCGGACAGTCAAAAACCATATTATATGCAACAAAAATTTAAAAGAAATACATTTTTATCCAAACAAAATTAACTGTATTGTTTGAAATAAAAATGTCAGTGTGGAAAAAATTGATTTAAGTTGTTTATGTCTCATAAAGTATAAAATAGCATATAAAAGTGTAAAATATGCATTTATATGCAAAATAAAATTTCAAAACTACCTTTGTGAAAGCATGAAACGCATTGTTTCGTACTCTGCTATTTTTTTGATTGTACAAAACAAATATGCAAATGCTACAAGTCCTCTGTCCAATCAATAACTAATAAGTAATAAGTTATAAATTGTAACCAAAAACCATTAATCAGATACCAATTAATAAAGAAATAAACCTGCATTTTCAGCAATTAGATGAACAGCATATTAATCATAGTTCTTTATGATTTTGTTAGTAATTGACATTATCAGTAATAGAATATTCTTCTAATGGCATTCAATTATAAATAAATAATAATAGATCTCTACAAGACGAAAACCACATGCGATACGGGTCTGCGGACTACAACACACATTGATGTTAGTAAAAATAACGATAATATCATACCTAGACAAATAATTATATTATTTTGTTCAAAGAAAAAAACTAATGTTCATGATTTATAATGTGCCCGATTAATATAGAAAAATACCTTGCCACCAATTTAAAATTATTTTTCTGGTCCAGGAAAAAAGTATTTTAAAATGAATAAAAAATTCAAATAAAATTATTCAAAATAGTTTTATTTTAATGCATTTATTCAAATACTTTAGAAGACAGGAAATAAGTGATCTTGTTCTAGTCTTTCAGATTCTGTAAACCTGAATTTAAAGTACCCGGGCTTTTTTATTTTATAGTAACCGGGCTATGGAATGAAAGTAGGTATACGAAATGCATTTGGTGTAATCCAAACAAGTGGTTAGGTATAAATTCATAATAAGTAGCAATAAAATAAAAAATTACACTTATATTATTTGTATTTATTTTTGTACTTTCAATAATTATTATTTTTCCACAATATGAAGTTAAGCTTTGAATTAATAATTACTGTATTTTGTTTTATCTGTCTATTATTTTTGATCGATTATCATGATTTTTATAAACTACTATTTAAATGAATGGTGAAGAGAATATCTCAGATCAAAGTTCCTCGCAGATTTTTTTATACCCTTTGAAGAGTGATGACTGTGAGGAAGTTTCGCCATTGGAATCAATGAAATTATGATTGATTAACGATTTGGCAATTTCTTCCTTACGATTTTTAACCGAAATATATCTATGTAAATATAATTAATATAAGTCTAGAGATGTTTTCTAACAAATATTTAATATCTAGAAAAGACAAAACCTAAGAAAACCCAATATGATGTTTTGCCGCTTTTGTTGTTCTTGTAATTTTTGCTATGTTTATTTAAATTATTCGAAAAACTGTTGGGAACTTCAATAATTGACCGCCTCTCCAAATGTATCGATAAGAAATAAAAAAAAGAAGCTCCCTATGCTAAGGAGAAATATGTTCTGGTGTATTTATAGGCATTCGAGCAGTTAATCCAATTTATACTATCACAACCGATTCGTTAAATCTCATTGGATTTTAAAATACATAAAAATTGAAATTATTAAAAAAATAAATGGTCAATAAAATAGAATTTACATTCTTAATTATGACTTAATTTGTAGCGAAGAAATACTGAAATTTTATGTAGTATAGTGTTTGAAAATAACGAATTTTTAAAAAATGCTTGACGGTTAACATATTTCATATTAGTCCCATTGACTACACATACGAGTATTGAAATTGAATATTTTGTATAGGTTATACCTGTCTGCATCTCATATACATATATAAATCATGGAGGATTACCCGCTTCAGCTATCGTCCATTTCCGTCAATTTAAAAAAAAAGTATGATTTCTGTCAATCTAACTGCTATGGTAAAATAATTGTAATATATTCCATATTTTTAAGTTAGGTTTATCTTAATACTTTATATAATGATCGTATATGGTTTACATGACATAATTTAATATTGAAAAAAAAAATACAATAATTACAATAATACCTAAATCAAATTAAAAAAAAAGACAGTATAGGAACCTATATATATATACTTTATATAACGTATAATAAATTGTAATTTATAATAATAATAAGTTTTACTGTTTAATCAGCGTAGTTTCTATGAAAAAAAAAAATAATGACTAATAATTAATGTCATAAAAAGTCACTTTTAAATCATATATATTATTATTGACATAATATTGTCTCGTAGGTTCTATGAATATGATAAAAAAAAATAATTAAAAAGTCATAATATTTTTATGGTTTGTTTAACATAAAATGTAACATTTTTGGCATACGAGTAACGCGGTATTATTTTATTTTTATAATCAGTTATATATCCTTACTAGTCCTAGCATATATTTAAAAAAAAAAGGATTCATTTTTAGGTGTTTTTGGAATATTTAAATTAAAGATATTTATTTCAATGCAAGTGTTTGTTTGCATATTTTTAACAACAATTTTTAAAAATTTACTTACAGTTGGGTGTGATTTATTATATATGGTATACTCCCAATTTTTAGTTCTTCGAAATAAATATTCTGGGTTCTACCACGCGTGCGTGCATGTCCAATATATTATTTGAATTTTGATGTATATGTATGTTTTTAATAAATAATCAGAATATTGTGAGTACATAATATATGGTTATCTGTCATATTTGATATTAAATCAAACCCAAAACAATCAGATACATCTTCTGAATATAAATATATCAATCCAAATATATGCTTTAACCAATTATTTTGATTATAACTTTATAAGTTACAATTAAACAATGTTTTTGGATTTTATTTTTACTTTTAACTATTAAAAAGTTCCCTTTTTAGAAGAGTCATGGGTTTCAAGAAAAACAATAACGTCGAGTACTTCACCTATGCAAGTTGGATTATTGTTGGTAGAGTTTGGTGTTTTGATCTATAAATGTATTTAACGAATAGCTGAAATATCTATAGCAGGTATATTGGCGGAAACGGGAATTAAACGCATTTTTTTTTAAATTGGCGGAAACAGTAAGTGTCCAAGTCACGTAACCACTGAATAGGAATATTGTCAATGTACGGGGTCCGCGTTAACCGTGATTATAGGGGCAGCAGTGGTAATAATTATTTTGAACTATTGAAGTTATTGAAGTTAAGTAGAAAACCTATAAGAATACAAAAAGTTACAATAGTAAAAATTACGTAAAAATTATCGAACAAAAAGGTCATAATTCGTGTAATACCATATAAATAATGCACCATAGTCCATACGACCATATATGTACTCTATAGCAGGGGTGGCCAACTTTAATAGACTTGTGATCGACTTCTGAGTTTTTCTAGGTTGTCGCGATTGATTAAAAAAAAGGTTGTCAATAAATAATAATATATTATATGTACGTACATGCGCGTTACACTTCTTTTATTGCTTTTATTTTACAATATAAATATAAATAGTTATTAATTTCATAATTTCACACAACACGTATTTAATATATTTATTACAAATTATTACTTTTAACTTTATTACTAGTACTAATATACTACTACTTTTATTACTACTTATTGTTATGTTTGTTTAATCATTATTTAATGAGATGTTTGTGCTTGCATTTGATTTGATAATTAAATTCACAAATGAATTTGTTTATCGAAAAAATTTCAAGAAAATGCGAAATGGTATCGCAATCGACCTGTTGGCCAGCCCTGCTAAATAGCTAACTTGTGGCTAACGAGCTCTTCTCACAGTCGTATGCGACTCGCTTCTAAACCAATATGTACTCGTAATATTATTATTATGATGTAAATTTTAATTTTAATTTTTTTTTTTTTGTATAGAACCAAAATGAAGTATACTGGATGTAATTTGATATGTTTGTTCGCTATAAACTACCTTTATCATTTAGATCCAATTGTAAAAATGATAAAGTAATATAAACATTTTGGCTCTTTATATAATTTATATTCATCCATCTCGCAAACAAGTTCATGTTGACCACCCTGCTTGCTCTATAGTCTCTATGTCTGCTCAAGATCATCGTCTAGTGCGTGTTGTAAAATATATATATGCCACTTTTTTGTCAATCATTTTTCATAATCATCGAAAATACTGTTATAAATGTATAAGATATATTATATATTAGCACATAAGCATATTTAAATTATATACAAATTTAATTTAACGGCCGACACTGGTACTCGCTATCACCGAAAAGGTGCTGACTTGGCAACGGATGATGCATACTTAAGGAAGCGGCAAGTCGATAATCGGGCTGTCGCCTCCGCGGGTTAGTGTGGAGGTGCCATCGTTTCCACGTGTATGTGAAAACTACGGTATATTTTGTAGATTTAATTTTATGTTTTTAACTTTTAACATTATATTATTTTATCTTTTATTTAACTTGAGTTGCGTTTTATTTTGAAAGTATTTTTATTTTATTTGAAGTGTTTTTCCTTTTTTTTTGGTATCCCGAGGTTTGGTAAGAGTTTACTTATACGGTAAACTTTAAAAGGTACTAAGGCGGTGTAGTAATTATTATTCCTTATCCAGTACTGGTTTTCGTGGTCAATTAAGGAAATAATATTGCATTTGCCTTGGTAGGTTAAATTCATATTCGAACATCCTGCAGTACCTACTCGATTTCGTGGTCAGTTGTTCGAGCGTGTAACGACCTTATAGAGTGGTAGAGTGTGAAATATGAGGGATTTTATTCGGTAAAACTTCTGCGCAATACTCGTTTTCGTGGTCACCAGAAGAAGAACTGAATAAAATATCTTTTACAATAGGTCTTACACCTACTAGTTCTGGGTCGAGGGATTGGTCTACCGAAAAATATCTGTTTTATACGTCAAGCCTTTGCGTGGCATATATGACATAAAATGTCGTTAGAAGTAATGCAATACTCGCACGTGCCTGATCCTTGGAATGGTTTTAGAAAAAAGGAAAAAAAAACCATAAATTATCCAGCATTACGATAATACATTGTTATTAATTAATATTTTGACAAGTCCTTTCAAGAATACTTTTCAATAAGCATGCCTGTACCTCTGGTTGTCTAACTTCACGTTTCGAGGAGGTCAATATTTATAATAATATTATACTGTGCAATGTGAATGAATACAGACGGTTACACGCAGTATAATATTATGATCTTACACTACACTTGGTGGTGAACCATCCCTGTACCGAACTAATAACTGATAAAATAAAAAAAAAATGTTTTTAGGAGATCAGTGGCGGTATAAACTTTTTTTCATTTGAATTACATGTAAAATTTTTACACCATCCACCCGAAAATATTAAATAATTTTGTGTGTTTATTATTACCTCCACGGGACACCCTCCCACCCATTATTTTTGTGAATCACGTGCTTCAAATACACACCCTTCAAGTCGCCACTGATGGAAATTGTAACCCGTTATCTTCTGTCTCTGTGTATCGCACGCGCAACATAGGAATTTAGACGTTTTCTATTTCCATCGTATTACCGTTCGATCAGATTATTAGTGCGACAAGACTTCGTTGTGGAGTCTTCTTGAGATCGACTTTCTTACATTTTTTTTTTTAAATGTTGTTCTTAACATAGCCAAGAATTAACTTTTGTTGATGTTTATGTTTCTAATTCGTTTAATATTTTGTTTTGTGAATTTTTTTGAGACAAAATCAATAATGTGGGAAAGCCGATCTAAAGTAGACTTGACGACAAATTTAAATCAGTTTACATGATTCCCATGTAAGTGTTACAGAGACAGAAAATCATGGGCTTATAAAATCCCCTTAATGTTACATTTGCTGTATTATCAATTCATAACATTGCACTATCGGCGGCATTTGTATACAAAATATTACATAATCTAACACAAGATGTAAATCTATGAAATCTATACGCATTGCAATAAGTTTCTAATAAAAAATGTATTACACCAAGCATATATCAATGCACACGTCTCATTCTCGCGTTCATATTTTATAAAATAGGTACAAGTATCAGACTTATTTATAAGGTCTTACTTATAAGCATATTGCTATATCGATGGCCAATAGGGTATTATTTTTACATAACATTTTGTATCTTCGAAACTATTTTCATTTCATACAATACGTAGACATGATCAAAAAGTGACTGCCAAAAGTATTTACCAAAGCTCGCAAATAGTAGTATTCAATATTGTTATTACAATTCAAGTGTAAGATTATGTAACTAATAGGAAACAATAGAATATTAATCGCACATCATGAATTTTGTACTGTGGACTTACAAGGATAAATATCTGATAACTACAATGGTGAATTGATAAAAAAATAAAAAATAAAAAATAAAAAATGATTAATAATATGTTTACTATATTTCATTCAATTGTATGATTTTTTTTAACACTTTGACAAAGAATAATATTATGTATAATATGTTTTATAATAATAATTCAGACAATAAAAGAAACAAAATAAATAACTACCTACCTAATGTATACACACACTAGTACAACACACGGGATTATAAAATATCTTAAATTAATAAATTTATTATATATATTATAAATAATTATTGTACATAAATTGATGATACCATTTAGCTAATTAAAAGGAAATTTCGCAACAGAGTTTTGTTTTTGCCAACAAAAGCCGTTGCATTTAATTGATATAATATCTATCAATTTTTTAAACAAGTTTTTTTATACGCAATATAATAACAATCTGTCTAAGTAATTGTTTATTAAAATTAAAAAAAAAAAACATATTTACAAATAATGATAATAATAAAAATAAAATGTAAACCAGACTTTTTTCTTGTAATACATCAAAATATTATTTCGTATTCAAACATTATGATTTGATAAAAATCATAATAATTTACTTTAAACAACGATATTATATATTTATTATGTATGTATGCATACGAAGAAAAAAAAAAAAATAATAATAATAATAAAACAAAACAAATGTTTACTGCGGAGGAGTTGAGTAGTCGAAATAAGGGACAAAACTAAAAGAAATGAAGCTATAAAAAATGCCAAATTTGGTGCTTTGGTGAATGAAATTGGCGTGTGGAAGTAGACGGAAGAGGAATAGCAAAATTGACTTCAATAAAACTACATATTTACTACATTATCTATCTTAATATTTAATTATTTACACTATTACGTACAATTGATTTATAATATAATATATGTCAGAAAAAAATTAAGTTTTGTTTCTATTATACGATAGTTTTTTAATATACGTTAAAAATATCCAATAAAATAATTAAACACTATGTACAAAATATGCATAAAAAAAAAAAAAAAAATACAGTAAACGTATAATAATATTTTAACAACATGATAAAATAATAATAAAACAGAGATCATAAAGCCAACGGCGGCGTTTGTACGACTATATACTAACAACTATACATATACAATGTATGTGCAAGTAGGTCTTTCCTCATTCGAAAAAAAAATATAATAATAATAAAAATAATAATGATAATAATGTTTACACAAAGTTTAATAATATTATATTATTTACTATTTTGACGATCGATTACTGCGATGTGACCCACTACCGTTAAGGCAAAAACACATGAAATTACAATATCTTACATATATAATAAACGTACATAAAATTACATGGACATAACTGGTGCACTTATGTGTGTGTGTGTAAAGTTTATAGAATTGTATTATCACAAAAATTTTAATATTTATACATTAAATACCTATAATATTTTTAATGAACCGTAATCGCTAAAAGACATTTGTTTTTGGAATTTTCTTTTTCCCGTTCAACGTTATTTTATGTCTATACAAAATTAATCTCAATGGACACGTCAATTAAATGCTTATCGGAACGTAGTTTCCTACAAAAATTATTGTTTACAATTTACACTTCTAGTATCATATTTATACACTTTTATGCGGTCATTATAACCACTAGAATACAATAAATTGTTATAAATGCTCGAAATATATTTTAATTTTTTTTTTTTGGGTTTTTCGTTTTATTAATTACATAATACATAATATAATAATTTATACATTTTTCTACACGTTCGCTCGCTATATATTACACTTTATTCATCGTAATTTCAATAATATTCGTTTGGTTGATTAATCATCAACGACTACCGATATACATTACCTACGTGTATAAACAGGTATCGCAAGTAGCAAGTATAATAATAATATGCACAGTGTGCTGTATAGTATATGCACATGAACACAATAATATTATTATAACGCGTATGTTAGTAGTCGCCGTGTACTGGCCTTTTTCACAATGGTGGTCGAAGAAGCAGCTGCGGCAGGACGTTGTGACGGAGAGATAACAAAAAAAGGGTTCAACGACGATAAAAGTTTTCACAGCACAAACACACACACACACACACACACATGGTATATAACATGACGTCCTGGAACGGCGGCGGCGGTGGAAATAATGGCATCTACCGGCTAACTGTATCGCAGGACGCAGCGTAGACGAAGAGGAGGAGGAGACGTGACACGGGCTCTACGTATGCTGCGCACGTCTAGTCCTCGTCGTGACTGTCGCCACAGGGCGGCGAATTGCCCGGCGAGTACATCATTTCCGGTGAAATGGATCCGTCGGGTGGATACCCGAAACTGGTTCCGGCCACGGTCGGCCCTGAACCGGAGGGACCTGAGCCCTCGCCACCGTAAAACATCTGACGCATCTCGGTCCGCCGTTGCCTCATAAGCGTCTTGTACTCGGATATCCTAACCTTCTTGCCGTTCATCATGCACGTGCGCTTCGGCCTGGGCCGGTACCTGTAGTCCGGATGCTTTTCCATGTGCAACTTGGACAGCCGCGACTGTTCCTCGTAATACGGCTGTTTGTCGGCGTTCGTCATGGCCTTCCACCTGGCACCTGAAAACCACAAATCCGCAGTCATTAAACATGTAATTTTTAAACATTTATTACGAGCTTAGGCGCTCGCGTGACATAATTGGCACGTAAATGGATATAGCGACGCTCCAAGACCTAAGTGATATGAACAGGCAAGGGGAACTGAGAACAGTTTGCATAGTTTTACTGTCACCTGTTTAAGATAATACAGTGACTGAGTTAACGTTAAAAGATCTGCTTATATTAGCCACATTAGAAGTAGTGGGAGCTGGTAAGAGTATCTAATCTTGAACTCAAATTCCAACCTAATATGCAGTAACACGAATAATGAAGAGGTAATTTGCGTTTGGGGTGGCAGTCGGATAGCCCGACTAAAATGGATCTGCGAGATTTTGACCTTTTAACAAGTGCAGCAGTATATAAGTTTGAAGACTAAGACTGCGTTTAACGTAATAATTTTGTGTACGTAAAACATTTATTAAAAAGAAAGACGAATTTTGCCCAAAATATTAGAAATTATAGGTAATTATTATAATTTCGAGCATGGTGCAGAGATTTAAATACTTCAAAAGGAGGGAGGGGTATAATTTTTTTAGATTCTCTCGAGATCGGATACAAGCACTGTTTAAACAGTTATATACATGTTTTAAGGATACCTACCTAATATTTTTGAAATGTTCGAGTTGTGCATATCAGGACAAGATTTCAAAATCTTTCGTCTTTCATCTTTTGCCCAAACCATGAACGCATTCATGGGTCTCTTTATGTGCTCGCCGTCTTTCTTTTGCTGTCTTATCATGCGACCTGCGGAAATAAACACAACATTATTAAAATCGTTAATTTTGGGAATTGTAATATTTTCGGTAGCACTCGTATGATTATACAGGCTGATCAAAGATCTAAGTCACGCAGATGGTGCTGAGACTATAAGACATATAATAGAGTAACACTATTCATAGTCAAATGCAATTCCATCATTTTTGTAACGCTACCTTCTACGATCGTTCTGTATGACCACGGAGGAATAAACACTGATTTTTAACTCACTTCTATCGCTAGTGTCATCGGCGAGTTTGAAATTCGAATCGCTGGGTCCCCAAGCTATTGAAAAAATAAAAAATAACAGTTAAACCCACGCATACGTTATAAAATATTATTATTATTATTATTTGTCGCGCTTACATATATCCAAGTTTTCGGATAGATCTTCTCTGTGGAGTTGCAGTTGCTGATGCGGTGAATACAGTTGGAGTCCTGAATACGGCGACATCTTGTCGCCGTCCTTGCCGGGCGATAAGCTAAGTTTTCCACCTGTAAAAACAACATTACATCATGATAACAATAATATTTGGCTACGTGATGAGTTTATCGGGTATAAATATAGTGCATCATTATTATTATAATACGTTTTTTAATCGAACGCGCAAACTTTGATCTCTTTATTCGACTATACTTTGCATTATATTATTTTTACATAAGGTTTTCTTTTCAATTAGATCGTAACTGCCGAACGGTTTAGATAGCGAAAAGGTTCAAAGTGCGGTCTAAGCATATTATTTCATATTAGTCCATTATTATTTTAATTCCATCGATGCGTTTCGTATTATACGTTTCGTTTGGGCCAACTCATATGTATTTTACCATTGAATATTTATAGTGTTTTTTTTTTCATTTTTATTTTCTGTAAATTGTTGGAAGGTACTGAGATGAAATCGTATTCACACGCAGTTGTTGTTTAAATCGACTATAATACTGAAAATAGTAAAAGTATGAATATCATAATGGGTATTATGTAAACATACAATTAAACAAGCCGTATTGTTCACCGTGCCGTAGACGATTGGATAGCCAAAGCGGTTACAATTTAATTACATAACTATATGCATTTTAACGGTTCGGCGATTTATCGACTGACCTCATTGCACACCGATAAGATCCGTTTAAGAGACCAATTATTGACCCTAAGGTGGCGCCAAAAAGTCATCGGGGAACATCATTTTGATTCATGTTAAACAAGTCAAAGAAAAAATGTACGCGGATATTCTACCCTTTTAGATTTGTTATAAAAAAAACCCACAGGTTAAAACAACATTGTATCTAATCTGAAACGGAATACAATTATTATAAATTACATTCTCATCAGACTCGTTTTCAAATTATCGGATAACAGCAGGAGGTGTGCGCAAATAACTCGAGAAAATAATTATTGCATTGAACCGTGGAACGCAGAGATATTGATAAAGCGAATAATAAGTTATTAACGGTTCACTGGATTTCGAATAAACCAAAACTTACACGAAAATAATAATTTATGCTGTTAGAATTTTCGCGACCGCAATTTTAGTCGGCTCGCACACGATTTATGGCACACGTCGGTTATAAAAGAAATTAGTTTTTTTTTTTTAATAAATCTAACAATATTACGTATAAATTATTATAATATCGGACAGCTTAAATGCGTATACTACGTACGCAACGTTATTTTTTTCAACATGTTCCCGGTTATTATATACAGGTACCCGATGATTATTTATATTCTCACGGGCGAACATAATTATATGCATTTCAAATTATATCGAATATAAATCGTAAGTATTATAGTATACATAAATATATATTTTATCGATTGCATCATATTATACTGTTTAGCATTTAATTTGCTATGTTTTGGCGTTTTGTACAACTTCGGAAGAAATTGTTGGACGATTTTGAGATCAGTCGCAAGACTCTGCAACCCAACCAACCGTGTGTGACTTGAACGAATGCGGCGATGCATATACGGTAGAGGAGAAAAATAAAACTCACCGGCCGACGAGTGGTGCGACGGTGGCGGAATGCCGGCGTAGGGCATGAATCCTCTGGGCACCGGTATGGGCGGCGGCAGGAGTTTCGGGGTGGCCGCGGCCGGCGGACTCACCAGCCCCTGACCCGAACCGGATCGCCTGTTGGCCGGGCTCAGCGTGGTGGCCGGCGGGGACGGAGACGTGTTCCAGCCGGCCGACGTATCACCCACGGACCTGTGCTGCTTGAACTTGACCTGATTATGCATTTGGATGAGGTGATGCTGCTGTTGCTGCTGTTGCTGTTGCTGTTGGTGATGTTGCTGCGGCGTCGTCGACGGCGGCGGTTGCGGCGTGGGCGACTTGCGCTTGGTCAGGTTAAGGGGCGCGTCCGGGTCGGTCGCCGACGACAGTTGCTGCTGCTGCTGCTGCTGCTGTTGTTGCTGTGCCTGTGGCGACGGCGTATGTTGCTTCCGCAGCAGTTGTTCCTGTTGCAGTTGCATCGAGCACTGGCTGGCCGAAGACGCAGACGGCGATCTGCCGTTGTTCGACCATCCGACCTGCGAGTTATGAGCGGAAAAAAAATTAATGAAAAATACGCAGTGTAGTATCAGTGGCGGATTCCTATGGGAATGGGGCAGGAAGGGCATCTGGGCCACGGCTCATAGTGAAGTTTCAAATACAGTCCAAGTATATAGTGTTGTTAGATTTAATATTAGAATAAATTTACCTATTATCGAACTCAAAGGCATAAGAACATTATCTGTGTCTTCCGGTTGGTTTTTTACGATTTTTTAACTATAGCTTCTAGCTCGCTTATGAATTAAAATATCGTAAAAAACCGACGAGAAGACACGGACAACGTTTTTCCTTATGAGTTCGATAATAGGTATACGTTTACTTTAATATTAAAGCCAACACTTGAATTACCGGACGCTTCAAACTTATTATGTTGTACGTTTGTAAAACAGAGACGACACATGCGAGTGTGGCGTCCTCTCAGGTCATATTTTAAAGTATACAAATCTAGACTCTTCATAAATTAGATTATAAAATATACAATATATAAAATTGTGTAGACTTTAGAACCCATAAAATTGAAAATGTGCTACCATTTCTAAACTCTGAAGCTTTTTTGAGGCCATATTTGTATAGATACTAATACTTAATAATGGAAAATTAGGTATTCCTTATTTATTATATGGTCGTATGGGTAAAACATAATTGTAAATGTGACCAGATGTGTTCGTCAGAAAATTAGCCCATAGAGAAAGTAATTTTTTTATACGCCACTGCAGTACACGTTACAATTGATTTTGAATTTGAAAAGGAAAATCAGCAAAAAAAAAAAATAATAATAATAATAACTACGTTATACGTATTATAAATAGAATTTTCAGAAAATGACAACACGAACACGTTTTATACAGAAAAAATGGTCGTGGAAAATTTTCGTAAAAGGACGAGACGAATTTCTGCAACAGAATAATATAAGTGTTTCTGTTTTATCCTGTATCATGGCGAAGGACCAAATATAGACGACTCGATGTTTAATTCGTACGTTGAGGTACACAAACCAAATGGAAAGTGCGAAAGATTTTTGAAACGAACAGTGATAAAGGCTGCAAACGCAATCCGAAAACTATAAACTGCAGAGAGCGAACAATATAATATGCATCTAAGTAAAAACACCGAGTACTTACGTTGATGTTAGTCGTCGTCGCCGTCGTGGTGGAAGGTTGCTGTTGTTGACCGGCCAGAGCTGCCGCATTGGAGCAATTTGACAAGTTGCGCAGTTGATCCAACAACGGAAGGAAGAACATTGACTGAGGATTCGGTAAGCTCGGCAATCCTTTCAGGTGACCAAACTGAAATTGTGTTAAAAGTTAAAAAAAAAAAATTTCACGGAAAATTAACAAATTATAATAACGATTATAAATAATGCGCCGAAATTGATACGACGAAATACAGTGGGACCTGCACACAACAATGACAAAGCCAATAGTGACTACGACAATTACGAACAACGGCCACTTAAAACCGCGTCTGTTTGATTAATGAATGTTTATGGTCTTTTTGATGAGCGGTCGATGCTGAGTAAAACGTACACACTGATATATTATGCGAGTGAGTATGCGCGCACACACATCTGAGCCAAGTGTATTAATTCTGCACACGACTGTCAAGGGACGGCTGTTTTTTTTTTTTCGTGTCTCGTTTACACACTCCCTCGCGTGACAGTTTTATTGTTACACGACGTTAGATTATTATTATTATTATTTTTTTTTTTTTTGGTTTTAATTATCCGAATAGTCAAAAATCTTTATTCCCCATCTCGTTCGCAACGGTGCAGCACGGTGGCGGTGTTCCGCCACCGCCACATTCACACATCCTGCCCCCTTACCCTTCAGTCCTCACCACCACTACCACCACCATGTTTATTCTCATTTCTAACGAAAACCATTTCTGAATGGAATCCAACGCAGTACCAAGTACAATATCGTTACGCATATGTGCTAATTTATTTATTAATATCGTCGTGTTCCGGTTTCCGGTGCAATTAAAACACGTGTTTTCGCTACGGAATTCGAACCCGCGATGAATCACATATTTTATGTCTAGTTCGATTCGCAAATCGTATATTTTCGTCTAAATAGCGCATAGTTATATACATCACGATTCAACGCAATTCGTTCGTCGGACGGGTAAACCGGAACGACACTCAGAAAAAAAAAAAAAACAATATACACACGCACAAATGGAGCCTTCTTTAAAGGCATATGTATGTATAACCGGAAGTGGTGGCGCACTAACGAAAACCAATATATGATGACGCGTAAAATTGTGAAGAGATATATAACAGTTTCCGTTTTTTCTTCTTCATCAGTGTACACTAAAAATTAATCTCCAGTGAACGCTACAACACCACAATATGTTATTCGCAGGTTCGACTCGTGATGAGATGGAAGTGAACTGTTGAATTGTTGTTTGTTCATTCTTTCGAGTTCTCTGGTCGTACACACATACACACACAAGTACGCGCACGCAGAGCATTTTTAAAAGATTATGGCCGAAAGACAAAGTGCGAAATCGTGGCAACAGTCCAGTACTTAAAATATAATAATATACCATCGTCGTCGTTGTATGAGAGTATGGCAGTGGAGCCTAGCGGCGACATCTGAGGCAACCGTCCAATTCTTTAGATTTATTATTATTTATTAGATTATTTAACGCCTATACGACAATTCCCTCGTATACATACATATGCATACATGACGGCAGCAATTCGACCGGATAATAGTGTGCAGTGATGTGCGCTTGCGCATTGACAAAACGGAACGTGAATTATTTTGAAAAAAATCATTTTTGTGAAAAATTGGTTTTTGTTTTTACCAAAAACAAATGTATATTAACGAGTTTCTCGGGAAGGGCGTAAAGTTTTTCCGCGGTGTGTTGATATTTATTTTTTTTTATGTCATATTTTCGTACAAAGTGAGTTTACTGGCAACATCGGTAAAAGCACTTACGGCAGTACACTAGCTGTTACGTCATCTTTTTCTGTTGACTTATTCATACAATGCTCGCTTCAAGGATAAAAAAGAAAATGCCTTTAAATTATTCTTTTTGTCGTTTTTTTCTTTTTTGTTAGATGCGACCCGAAAATTTGCGGGAAAAAGATTTTTCTGTTTATTACTATTATGTATTTCGTGGGGGCGCATAACCATTTATGAATATTGAACGAACCCGGCCACCACTGTCGCTATACGGTCTTTGAATCACATGCCTTGTGTTTACCCTTAAACGCAAAGTTCTTTTCAATTTTTAATTCACGATACTTATCGATTGCAAATAACACGGACGTTATTATATTATATAATCCGACGACGACACGAAATATCCGGACAGCGTGCGGGTAAAAACGAAAAATTAAACATAATTTTCCCGGGACGGCGAACGTGATCCGTATACATATTTTCATTATTTCGCTTCCGTTCGGTAAACAATAATAAGCGAATATTGTAATTATTTAAAATAATAATCCATACAAACCGACCGACGTCTCCGAGGCAATTGAAATATTATAATGTTCCGACGAAGAGGAACCCGCAAAGGAGATTTCAACACACACACCGTCGCAGATCCGTACGCGCGCACGCGATGCAATATGTGTATTATACGGAGGACGTGTGCAATATTATTGTTGACAATGTACTTCAAAGTGAAACTGTGTATATATACGCCCGCGCGTATGAATGCGTGTGCGCTGAGAGTATAAGCAGTCCTCGTGTGTCTGTTATTATTATTTTTTATTTTTTTCCTTCTACCAAATCACGAGTGGTATGTATACCGAATGCAAACACAATGAGACTACGTTCTAATTATTCTCCATATTGCGTTTAGTTTTTAGTGGGCTCTTTTTTTCCCGTTCTCCCCCTCTCCCCATATAGTGTTCCATCCCTCGCCTGAACATATACAGTCAACAGAATGACGCAGTATATATATATGTACACATAGATGTATGTATTTGTTTTGGATTACTGTGCGCGTGTCGCGTATGTGCACAGAGGAGTGACATAGGGCCCGAGATCGGGGAAAACGATAACCGAGGATTAGGCGAATAATTATCGTGTACGATTCCCCTGACCGACGAGTATATAAATACTCCTGTCGTGCGAGCACAATTATTGTCCGATCTATCGAATCCGCGTACACGTGCCGCCGATTTTAGAGATCGAGATCGCACGCGACCTACGGTTTTACTGTTATTATTACTATTGTATACATACACTACTACTGTACACCGCTAGAGAGTCCTCGAATAAATTATCATATTATAATACACTACGCAATGCCACGATTCCAATTATTGTGCTCGTATTATACGTATTCGCGCGGTTGTTCGAATTATAATATAACCTATACGTACTCTCGAAGAGTTAAGAATAATATAATTAATTTTGCATCGGCGTTCGATCGAGAATATGCGTATATTATATACGATTATCGCGTACGCAGTAATTACTTACAGAATCCGAAGAGAATATCATCACAACTTTGAAATCGTTGTGCAACAACCATCGTATCGACTGCGAAACGTGACGTTATGATTTATTTAATATAGAGAAGGAGGACTCGTCATAATTATAAAAAATGTTTATTTGATACAAATCGTTTTTATTAGTTAACATATAATTGTTGAAATACACGATTAAAATATATTATTATATACCGGGGGATTTGCGTGGAAATCTGATGCTATGCATTCGACACAGTTTTAATCAATGAACATTATTGTATTTTACTGTGTGACCGTTTTAAGAATTTCAAATACGTCAAAACCGTTGGTATTTATCAACAAATCCGGGCAACTGGTAGGGCAAGACGTTTTTGTCGTTGATAATCGAGAACAGATGCCTCAGCAAACATGTGATTCCTATGCACGATAATGGCACAAACGCACGCACATGGTACACGGGTATTATATTATTTTATCTGTACATTTTTAATAACTAATGTGCAACAAAGGCCAACAATGCACGTTAAACAGTGTATGTGTGTGATTAGCCCTTGGGGGGATTGTGGCCGAGGCGGCGGTATCAAAGGGAGATAACATTGCGGATAAAACGACGCGAGCGAGCAAACAATGTAACATTGTACGTGCACACACACACACACGTTTTATATGATATCGAATGATGACGACATGCATTCACTTTAATAAACAAAACAGTAGAGTAATAATAACGTCCCCGCGGTCCGGCATCACATAAACACATACACACACGATGGTGTAATCATAACGCTTTGTCGTCACCGACCATCCACCCCGAGAAACTTAGGGTCGATCCGACCTCCCAGAAATCATTAGGTACATTACGTCGTTGTCCGGTCTTGTCCTCTCCCTCCAATATACATATTGTACGGTGCACAGTGTATTATACACACGGTTTTGTTTGTCATTATTTTGGGTTTTTTTTTTTATTTCTTCCGCGTATATACCTATACTATATATATATAATACATATTATAATAAGTACCCCTATGGTCATTAGCTTTCACTTGTTTCCACCAATAAACTAAATGGACTCTTGTCGAATCTGCCAACGTAGTAGTGCGTATACGTACAGTACAAAAAGGTACATGTGTATAGTATGTACATGATCGTGCGCGATAGTTTGCACCGGGAGAGGGTTGTGTTGCCGTCAGTGTGCACGTTATCTCGTCGCGCATAGATTAAAAAACAGAATACACATCACGCAGAAAGGGGTGGAGCGCGACAGAATTACGGTACGGGGAAGGTCAATTACGAGATTAACATATGACGAAATCTAAGAGTTTACAATACCGCGACGTGGCGAGGTGTCGAAAAGGTTTTTTTTTTTTACCGATCCATATAATATGCACATTGAATTGAAATGAATCGCAATAAATAAAAATTGGAAGTTTTAAGAATCTACCGCCTGCGGTTAACCTATACGCACCCGTACAATGATGATTTATCAACAGAGCATAATATTATGTCAAACTGGTGTTATGTAAAGTTTGATAAATAGAAAAAGAAAATGTGTAGCGAACGGCGAGTAAATAATTACCGCAACTACGACTATATTATAATTTCCGCGGAATAAGGGCTATTGTGCACAGACATGTACTTAATTATGCGGCAATGAAAAACAATAATGACAATAGAGGTGGTATACCGCACACGAACACTATACATATTATTGGCGGTGGCAAACCATAGGCAGGCAGAGAGAAACTCTTCGAGTCAGAGGCGGGATACGCGATAGTAATAATAATAATAATAATAATAATAATAATAATAATAATAATAATAATAATAATAATAATAATAATAATAATAATAATAATAATCGTAATTACAATAATAATAATAATAATCGCTAGTACCTATATATACCCAAGACTCGGAGAGAGCGCGAGAACAAGTGGATAAGTCACAATGGCAAACGCCAAGAATACTAGCACAAAGAGTTTTCACTTTAGAAATAATAATAAATCCGAATGAATAATAATAATAGAGTTTTGTGTTACTTCGGTGGTGGTTGCGCTGGTGGTGAAGTGTATATGACGGCAGTCCGATCGGCGCGAGTGTCGACACGGGGGTGTTTCATAAGTGTGTCGCGGTTTTTTATTTTTTAACAACGCGGTTATTTCAAAGAATTATTATTTTTAATGAGGCCTAACCACCCCTCACTCCTCAGTATTGCGCAGCACAAACAACGGTCGCGAGGTTTTTCAATACACAATATACACCTCTGTACAACATATTATAATATAAATATGTACACCTCACTTTGCACGCATAACGTTACTTGTCACTGCGGTGAAATTAAAAATAATAATAATGAATACAAAAAAAAAATCGAATTCACTAGTGTATGGTTTACCTATATATACCCGTAAGTGAATATTTATACACACAAAGATAATTCAAAGAGTAAGAGCTCCAAAAAATACGTTATGTCAGTGTCAACTTTTTCTTCGATTTTTAATCAGCCGAAATTTTGAAAGTCTGTCAATTGGCTTAAGCGTATTTCTGGTTCCAGAAGACATCCCCAAATAATTTTTCTGGCGTACTGAGTTCGATTGTATTCTTGCGACTCTGCGGAGGAGGTGAAATGTCGTCAATGGATTGTTGTTTTAATTTTTTATTGCATAATAAGCCTCACACAATTTTCTATGACTTGCGATAGGTTAGGGACATTTCGAAGTAAGAATTTTCACCACCACACGTATTTCGCTCTAGGCGGGAGCGTCGAATGGCAGTTCCGTATAAAACGACTATACAATACAGCTATATTATATTATATGCAACTAAACTTCATATAAAGCTCTGAGACCGATTCGTATCATTCAATTGTGTTGTGACGATAACAGATTACTAATTTTTTTTCAAGCAGAATTACTTTATAGTGGTAGAGTTTACTTTTTGGATTGCCCTCGTGTAATGATATCGAAAAGTTAAGAATCACGATAATGCAGAATACACGCATAATAAACGTTGCCGGTAAAATGTGTTTCAATATTGATGTTTTAACGGCGGCGCAATGGTATAAAGATGTGTACTGCGTGCACGTGCGTTTGCCAAGATAAGAGTAAAATTGGTTCATTAGGTTGAACAAGACGCGCCAAGATAGTTACTGCGCGATTTCACTTTTCTAAATAAAGGTGTATGTGTGTGTGTGTGTGTGTGTGTGTGTGTGCGCGTGTGTGTATGTGTGTGTGTTTGTGTATGTGTATTTTTGAGAGTATGCGTATACGTATGTCTTGAGTTCTTTCCGGTTAATTGATCAAAATCTTTGCCAAAATTCAGTATGAAATGTGTCCTCTTCTCACTCGAATGGTTTAGATTACTAATGACACTGTCGACCACGATTTGACAATGGCAAATTGTACCTGGCGACGCACGTCTTTGTAAAAATACCGCTTCAATATCCTTGTGACGCGAACGACTTACGAATTTACGATTATCATCTACTACGAACGGAGCGGACAATAACTATCAATTACAAAATCGTTTGTATATAGGTATATTTATACATTATGTATGTCAATTTATAACTTTGAAACGCACAATCTACGTGTGAACCCTTAGCGAGGTTACTGTTAACGAATTAAATCCAGCCATAATAATGAACAATTAATAATACTCGTAATGTAGAAAAAATATACAACTTTTGGACGAGCTGTTTTTTTAAGTGTATGCGTATAATACCTACATTATATTTTACTATAAATTATTCATATTGATAATTTCACGTTGAACGTATATATAAACGTATAATCGTCACGGGACATGATTTCCATTACAAAAGTCCACGGAAGTTTCCGCGTATACCAATAAATGTATAGCCAAACTATAAGTAAACGGGATGTGAAATAAAAGCATATGAAAAATTCAAAAGGCAATGTATTAAAGTTTATAGACTTTATGATTAAGGATTAATAATTCGTATTTTGGTCACGAAATCTCTTCCTCACCACCATTAAACATTACTGGACATCCCGGCACACACGGCAAAGTGAAGTTACCGTGTCGCTGTTATGGTCGTCTCTGCAGCTCCCGACAAAGGCGTAAATCGTTAGAAACCTTTTAACGGACCCAGCTAAGACCGAGGCTTTGTGCGGTGGCGTTAAGAACATAATGCCATGTCCAGTATCCACCAGCAGCTCCACGTTTCTCACCCTACTCTCGCGGTTTTGTAATCTTCTTTTTTGTCCCGTGTGTGTTCGTCTTCTATCCTTTTCTTCTTGTTCGTACATTTTTGACCTCGTAATCCGTTGGACATTTACCATATGTTCATTTCCTCCGTCCTCCTTCTCCACACACACACACACGTATACACTGCACGCACACACACACACGAAACACTTGTCACGTTTGAAAAATTAAAAAAAATAAAACAGCTGATGGAGCACAGTGCACAGGCGAGCATCCTGTACACTACTGACTATATACACACACATGCACACATTAGTGTTGACCTTTTGTTTTCGACAGGAAACGCGTTTTATTATTATTATTATTATTATTTTTTTGACACATACATGCTCCGAACGATTAGTACAGCGGCGACTGTGATACATTAAATCGTCACGATTCTTTCGACTTTACATCATAAAGTATAATTTACACGCACGCGCGTCATATACACAACCAAGCTATTATTACGCATGCAGTAGTGTAACCGAGCGTTCGCCGAATACAACAACGGAAATTTTATTTTGAACATCACACGAGACGGTATTAATTCTTTTTCATATATAGTTTATTGGCCTCGCGCAAAATTATCATCATCGTCGTCATCATCATCATATTGTTGAGCGACGGGGAAAAAAATAAATATTACGCGCGAATAGCTAACATTATGCCGCCACATTCCTATGCAGGGGGAGGAACCTTCGTCGTTGTATAATAATAATTATTATTATCCCGTCGTGCATATATATATAAACCGCGGGCGTAAGAACGTTTTAACGAATATCAAAAATAAACACAGTCGGCCGTTTTGCAGCCGTCAACATACACGCACGCGAGCGCACAAGCGACAGTGACGACGACGACGACGACGACTGATAGTATATTTTTTAAATCGGTCTCCAGGTTAATTTATTACGATATTTATTCGTCTCCGTGCACGTGCATACGTGTACGAGTGTGTATGGTGCGTGTGTGTACTTGTGTACGCGCGTGCATACACGTGCGTAGATAAAAGACAAAGACGGTCATTCAGGGTATACGACGTCGCCAACAAAAAACACGTCATTTAATGACGAAGAAGAACGCCGTCTATTATATTATTAATATGATGTGGTGTATGGAACTGAAAATAAGATTTTCTCCGTTATAAATTATTAAAAACTCGCTGCGGCCGCTGCTGGGAAAGGGCCGTGAGTGCAGTAGGGTAAAATTATGTGAAAATATTACACTGTGCGTGCATCATATATGCCTGAAAAATATGAATTATGACATCTTTGGCGACTACTATCGTTTTCCTCCTCTCCGGCACCGGATTGTCGTAAATACGGATTAACCGTATTTACAACGGCGTATACATTATATATACAACAGAGGCGGGCGGCGACCATACTTCTTCCTAAACCGTGCATTACAGGAATTAATGATCTCGTTAAAAAAAAAAACCCTCCGACCCGTGCGATTTGTCGTTACAAACGCGCGCGCATCCTTTACTATTATTAAAACACGGCGAAACAATAATGCCCCTTTGAACACGCGGAGGAGAAAATAAAATAAAAACCGCACGGATGCCGGTATACGCTTATAATATGTCGGTATATTATTATTGTAGTGTTCCACGCGTACGATTTTCGATTAGGAGGTACCTGCGCGCTACAGAAAAACCGCGGAAACATCGAATTTTCACGCCGCCAGGGAAATGATGCGGCCTTTGTGCAGTGACGTGCTCCGCAGCGGTGCAGACTCCTGCCAATGCGCGTATAAGCCGCTCAATTTTCAGGGTGGGGGGGGTGGTTACTGCAGCAGATTCTCATTATATTCTTTGGCACTGGTTGCCGCGGTCCGTTGGGAATCGGTCGTCGGTCCCCCGGACGAAAAGAGATTAACGCGCGCAATGCTATATACCGCTGCAGCGCCAGTATATATAATATATCGAGCTATATATATATATATATATATATATGTATAGTACTCTGCCCTTCGCGTCCACCGCGTCTTTTCACCATTGAACCGACACAAATGCACAACGACAGCAAAAAATATTATCAAACGACAATATCATCCGACACGAGGAGTCGTTCGATGGATTGTTCAACTGAGCGTGTATGTATGTATGTATGTATATACATATATATATATATATATATATATATATATTACGCACGACGGTAATTATTGTGTCTCCGAAAAAATCGTTCCCGGCGATTACTCTATAGAGCATCACACGTAATAATAAGGGCTGTATTACGGCGAGAGAGAGAGAGAGAGAGAGAGAGAGAAGAAATGTGGGATTGCAAAAAATTCACTTCGAACATAGTATTATCCGCTCTACATGTAATCGGCAGTGGACGTTCGGTGGATGTCATCACCCCTCGGCCACCGTTGGATCATGTGAATCACACGATAATGATTTTATTTTATTATTACTATTATAGTATTATTACGATTATCGTACGATATTTCGGTGGGATAACTGCAGAGACGGTGGCGGTATATTATGAGACTAATAGCGACGGATGCGGGGCGACGGAGAGTGAGTATTTTATCGATAAACACATATTGCGAACAGATTGTGTTTCGAAGAAGAAAACAACTGTCAAAAAAAAAAAAACCGAAATAAAATAAAACGTGTCGATGATTTATAGCGGTCACCGGGAGTGTCTAGCCAGTCGAATTGTTTTACAAGGTCGGGCCGAAGAAAAAAGAACCCCGTCGGGTTCAGATTACGTCTGAAAACAAAAAGAAAAGGGTCGTTAAAGTCGAACGAACACGAAAAGGTCGATCTACTGCAGACGATAACCTTGTAAATATCGACCGTATAATACGATATGCGTTATATAATGTCAAAATCAGTAATTCAGGAAATGTTAACAATAGCAGACGAATGTTGCACATTGCAGATGTGGGACAAATGTATAAAATATTCGAGAACACAGGATGATTTAAATAATATTCTGGTATAATATAGAAATAATTGTGATTATTTTTCGGTCCAGCTCATTCGGTCCGTTTTCACGTCGGCCTATTTGATAGAAAGTCAAGGGATATAAGTATAACATAATATATTATAAATATATTCATAACGTAGATGCGTGTAGGTCATTTGACGAGCCGACGACGACGAGTACGTTACATTATTTACGTATGCATAATGTACCACGAAAGCATGATTGTACATTATGGTGTGTGTGTGTGTGTGTGTGTGTGCGCGCGTTTTCGATTAGTTTTTACCCCGGGAAATCGGATACGCGGATAGGTCGGAGAGGAAAAATGTAAAATAAAATCTCTTGCGCACACACATACGAACAGGTGCGAGTCATAATAAGTTTTTACATTATAAAATACACATCGCGCGCAGTGACGTGTTGACAGGTACGGTTGTCAACGCGCGGTTTGTCGCTACCGCCCCACCCGTGAAACCGAACTACGTTTTGTAGTGTGTGACGACGTTATTACGCGGCGCATAGGATATAGGAAAAAAACACAGTCACGTAATAATAAAACGCGCTAGCTATCGATTGACGTCTTGCACCCGTTATATAATCGTGCGTGTGTGCCGTGTACGTCTGTTGTCGTATATGGTCGAAGAAATTAATTGGCCAGGAGGACGACGACGAGACGCACATTTCTTAAAAACACACAACTGCAGCAGCAACAAACACCGCACTCATCATCGTATATATTATTATAATAATAATAATTATTATTATTTTCTTCTTCTTCTTCTCAGAATAATCAACGCGACGAAATATTTATTTCGTGTTGTAACGCTGTATATATATTATATATATTATAAATCATTATTATTAATGGATATTATACGCGTATAACAGGGCTATCCATTGAGGAGAAGAGACAATAGCGATCCACACCACACTGCGCAGCGGAATCTTATGTACGCATCCAATGGAAGTACAAAAAAAAAAGACCACAATGTGGTCGACATAATGCATTTGTAGAGTTTAACATTTAATCTATTTATTATTATTAATAAATGAACAAATTATAAATTCATGGTCCTCGTTACATCTATATAACGATTGTAACTTATCTAATTAACAGCAACGGACATGATTTCATGCCCTATACCTATATACTATCGTATATACATCTCCAAAGTTTAACACGGGTCAACGACGACGGCTTTAGGTAAGTCATAATACTTTTTCTTATCTCTGAACGATTCGAATGGAAACCAAATGATGAAGTATCGATCACGCATGCGATACAAATACATATATATATTATACAATTAAATATTGAAAACTAAATTGGTGGGATTTATGTTTATTTTAAATAAGTAAAAGAAAACGTATGAATGAATCATAGTATTTATAAAATAATTAGATTATATTATTCTATAGTTGAAAAAGTCAGGTTCTTATAAACCGCGATATTCTAAAACCGAACACTTCGAAAAAGAAATGTTTGCATAAATATTTTATTTCCTTTCGAAGTTATAGAACAAACAAAACTTAAATACAGAAGTATTTAGAAAAACGGATTAAACGAGGCATCAATGTTCATCATTCGAAAAACACGAGTATATAAACTGTACACAAGCACACATAACAAATTATAAATGTAATCACTCAGAGAAGGCAAGAGAATACGATACAATTTAGACCAAAGTTCCTATGCAGTCATGATGTAAAAGCGCGAGAGGAGAAAAATAGTATAGTTTGCTATAAGCGGAAAAAAATAATAATATATGACTCCCGACTTTCACCGAGTACAATAATGCGACTACGGCCGATCAGCAAGTGGGTGAAAATAAGAGACTTCACTGATTATGAAGAAAAAAAAACGAACTGTAAGTATTTTATTGCAGTTCAAGAAAATATGTACGATTATTAATTATTATTATTTTTATCAATTTTCATTTCGTACTCACGGAAATCATATTAAACGCTTGCTTGTTTTACTATATAAACATGATTAAACTTTGTTTATCAAATCGGAAGGACTATATAGGGAAAGAGCACTCCCCGTTTCCTTTCGAGAATTATAGTACCTATACCTATAAATGTATATATTATTTGTCTATAATTCGATAGCGTCTTTATTAGTAATTATTATACATCTGTACATATGTATTATAAGGAGACCAGATGAAACGTTATTTAATTCAGACTTATTCAATGCGCACAACACGTTATAACTTAATATTATATACTTAATTATATTGCGTATAAGAATTTATATTGTTTTCGGTTTAATAATTATTATTTCAGAACTAACAATATTAACAACAATTATATTGTCATCGTATACTATTGTAGTTTTAGTATAAATATGCCCCGAAGCAATGTGAAGAATAGTTCCGGGGTCGTTGTTGATTTAAAAGTGGAAAAAAAATGTTTTAGCATAAATAACGTGTACAAAAAGGTATTGGGAGCAGCGAGCATATATAACGAAATTTATGTAAATGTTTTTGATAGACTGCTGTAGTTAATAGAATTACATAAGGTCGAATGGGAAGAAAAAATAATGAATAAATACGCAGTGAAACGACGAGAAAAACATATAGAAACATATCCTTTGTCACATTTTATTTCCTGGAGAACGATTAACAAATAAAATGCAGTTTTCCGTTAATTACGTACTTTTAATTTTAACCATTCCTCCCGAGAATTACTCTTCGTATTACTTTCGCGCACACCCGTCGCCGCTGATAACTCGATACAACGCGTATACTGTTCAAATACGATATAAAGGGTCCTTTAGAAAGACAAAATAACAAAAAAAAAAAAAATAATAAAATAAAATAAAAGGAATTGAATAATTTATTTTTTGATTATTCTCGTAACAAACTCAAAGGCTTCACCGTCCGCTTATTTCAATAGTAATTGAACTTCATTAATATATATATATATATATACTAGAAATGTATGATTTATATATACATTTGAAATGTCATGAATACAAGTTATACCTATATATAGTGTAAAAAACACAAATGAAAATGATTTATAAAGAATGAATAAATCGACGCGTGTATAACGACATTTATAAATATATTATATATATAGGTACCTAGAACTACCTATATTATAGGGTTATATCATGTTCCTACTATTATGTATTGTTAAAAAAGAATAAACAATGTACAACAATAACTGTTATATATATATTTTATATACCAAGATTTTATTTTTTTAAGCGTCGAAAACCCATGGAGACCAATTCGACAAAAGCCTTATGCATTGAGTAAATAATAAACCGCAACATGAGTCGTGAACATCGGTATTATATAATATGAATAATATATAATATGATTGACACAAAAAAAAAAAATCAAAAAAGGCGGGCGCTGACGTAAAATCGATTTACGTCGTATATAACGCGCGTATAGGTACACGAATACATATAATGCGATATTATATTATATGAATAATGTTGTAGAGTATTCTTGTTATTATAATGTGCATAATACGAGACGTTCTCTCTCACAAAGATTGCTGCGCACGATTGGCACTCGTGCCCATTGTTCGGCGTGGGGAAAATGTACGACGACGGACCGCGCGAGTAGGCGGTTTTCCACGGTTTGCTTTCCGCGAACAGGCGTGACGAGGGAAAACAATAGGAGAGGAAAACACACTGAAAAAAAAAAAAAACATTTTCGGAGGGTCTGCCGGCACGCGATTGGCGCGACCGACGAAGGGCTGCTATTGGCCGCCGCCGACAACAATACATTTTCACGACGCCGCGGTTGCCCGCCACGTGCACACGCGCATACAGGTGGACAACAACAAACACTGTGCGCGCGCGAACAATGGCGATGATGCTCCTTCCTCTTACCTACCGGCTGTACACATATTATTTACAATGCGGTGGAAATGAAATAATAAAAAAAAATAATCATCCCATTGTGTTTGATGTATTATTCTCCTCCTCCTCCGCATCCATTTCTTTCGCACATAAAACATACACACCAATTATACGAGATGATATTCATCTACGTATACCTAGATAATAATAATAATAATAATAATATGCGCGCTCGTTCATACACAGGATAGCACCATTACACCTTTATGTTTTTCATACAACACTCAGCCGTTAAGATCTATAAACAATTTACGGGTTTTATCTTAAACGGCAGTTAAAATAGTTTACATTGTATTGGCAAATCTAACGAAACGCGGGAATCCACTTCAAGAATATGTATTTATTTATTGTACAAGAAATTAAATTTGGTACCTTATGTTTTGACTTGTTCGGGATATTAGGTATGAGTTTTTTTTGTTTTTGTTTTATGAGGTATATATATATCATGTACATAATATATTTTTAAACCCAATTTTCAATATTATTCATTTTAAAATGTTCAGTATATATATAGGTACCTACTTTTACGTGTATTAAAGATATACTGTATTATACCAGATTACCAGCCTTATACTATTGAAATACGGTAAAGTATAATACGCTGCACTATATAAACCATTATATTTATAACACATGACATATTTGCACATGCAAACTGAAATAAGAAAATGGGAAAATATTGTTTTAGAAAACGTTGACATATTCAATGTCAACAATAAGTATATAGTTAATGTTACGTTAAAATGTACTTAAAATAATTACTTCCGATAAACCAGTAAACTTTGAAACAAAAAAACCGATACGTGCATCATACCTGTATAATCATACTATATAAAGTATGTTTCAGATAATTATATCTTATACATTATTGCCGTGGGTACGTTGATTTACAAGGCGCACAGTTTTTAGCAACTACGATCGCTTTGAACCGACAGAAAACTCATCATGTATATATTATATTATTATTATTTAGATATAAACAAATACCTACTTTATACAACACGCGCAGTATATTGGGCCATCCCATATTAATTATTTAATTATAAAACTTGTCCGGGAAGAGGACAGCGACTTTTAATTAAAATGGCAGCACGACGACTCTGCGGAGGAGACATATGTGTGACGGCGGGTCTAACGTTACACACGATGCAGCAAAACAAGGGTATACATACAACAGCGCGCACACATATATGATATACATATTATATATACACAGCCGTGTGGGAAAGAAACAAAAATCCACCCTGTCGACCCTTCCTCGTGAAATACAATACATATATATACTAATGTATATGTTGCGATTTATTATTAACACTGCTTCAGGGATTTTCGAGTATATATATATATATATAAGACTAAAGACGATTTCCGCATGGGCGAACGACACGTACATTTTATTGTTGTGTTAAGGATGTATATAATGTGTATATTTGCGAGACGAAGCTATAGTCATCGTCGATAATGCAATAATGGGTTCCGAGATTGTTTCCAGATGCTTATGCGTATATATGCAGATGGTTTTCAGAACAAATGGACTAAATGACGTTGACTACGGTGCAACACACATATTTATCACATATATATATATATATATATATGCATTATAGACGACAAGTAAATTTTCTGACCTACATATGTGCGGTAGTAGACACGACATTTTTCAAAATCCCCAAACATAATACAAACACGTTTCGTCGTCGTATGGTAGCCACACTTATTATTATGAAACATGTTGTATAATATATATATAATATATATTCAGTATATTATATTATGGGAGTGATGTGTAGTGTATTTTATATGTATAATACGACTTTTCTGCTGAAAATGATAAAGAAATAATAATATAATAAAAAAAAATCATAATATATATTTATAATAATACAATATATTTTTCCGACGAATTATTCACCATTCGTTTTCTCTCCTTCAATCTCTTTAGTTTTCTCTCTATAGAAATAATATATGGAGTTGTATCGTGTATTTCTTTATTTTCAACGAAATTCATTCGGGAAATTCGACGTTTAATAACACGGATGAAAAAGCAAAGCCGATTCTCTGCAAGTGTATATATAGTAGTGTACCTATATATGAACGTAGCGCGGCTTCACGCGTGGCTTGTCCGTAATAAACATGCGCAAAGGTTCGAAATAATAATTATAAAATAATAATGATATATCAGCAGAGGATAATAGCAAATTATGATAATATCGTATACACAAAACGGTACCAACCTACAACATTATAATTATGTTAAATATTATATTAAATTCAAACATTTTTTATAACTAAAATCTGAAACGAACAAAAAAAGGCCGAGATACACAAATTTTTGAGTTGTAAAAGTTCGAGTTATAAAGAACGAGTACGCATATTACGTGTATTTACGATTGTTCAACGGAATCCAATGAAAATAGATGCATAAATATTACAAATACATACATATAATATATCATAGTATATTATCGTATAAAAATATATATATATATATATATATATATATTTCATAATATATTATACAAACACAACATACAACCACTATAATTTTATTCTTTACACACACACTCTCCGGACGTGAGCCTCGATGCCAAGGTGAATGGAGTCTTAGAATATAACACGTTAAAAAAATGATGCAACCTGTGAGACACGCTGACAAAAGATGTGTGTATACAGGCAGGTATATCGCTGCCACCGCCACAATCATCCACCGCGTGGCGTTTTTTTTTTCAAAAAAAAAAAAAAACAATTTTATTATTATTATAATAGGGCTCAGGTAAATAGACAATGCGTGCATTGTACGTGCCCACAATGGCGTCGTCATTATAATACAAGTAGGTCGTGGTCAACAAAAGTCAGTGTGTATTTTGTTTTGAAAAAATATTACGAACAAAAAAAAATACATACATATATACCTATATAGTAATAAACCAAAGGAATAATAATAAATAATACAAAAAACAAACAGTACTTTGATAAATGATTTCTTTTTCTGTTCTTATCCTTCGCTTCTTTATTCTCCTCGTTGTTGCCTACCACCGAGCGCGCGCGCTGTTGTTTGAGTCTCACACAATCGCAATAATACACACAATAGCCGCCATTTTCCTCTGTTAGGTCTACGACGACGACGACGAAAACGATGGTGATAATAATAAATAAAAATTATTAACGTAGTCGTATAACGCGCGTAAGCCGAAGAGAACTACGTACACCGGCTCTCATATTTTGATGTAATAAATCAATCGGTCAAAACGTGTACACGCTATATATATATATATATATATATGCATACAGCCCAATGGATTACATCGCAAAAAGGAACAAATCGTTTGTACATCTAACAACGGACAGCGATTGGTTCACGAATAAGCCGTATATAATTGTGGTCGATTCATCGCAGGGTTTGAAATTGTCTGTATTACGACGCGTTTGGTTTATTGTACAAAAAGTATATAGACAGTGTACCTAGGTACAATGAAATTTGAATGTGTATAATAAAATCGTATAATTAATATACAAGGGGTATAAAAACAATATATTACTCTGACATAAGTTAATATCGTAGAAATGGTCTGTACACTAACTATATAGAGAAATTTATATAATTATAAGTGATATATATTTCATTTGATTTTCGGAAAACTCGTATTTAACTGCAACAATATATAAGTTCGTTACAGGCTACACACGTTTATTTAAAATGTATATAATATGGTGTACAGTACAAAGTTCATGAGCTCTTCGAATTGAAATTAACCACATATATAGGTATAATATACATAATATACTATATTTAAAAGAATCTTTGACGTGCGGCAACCATTAACACTGCTGAGTCGCAGTCATGACAATACACGTTTTAGGCGTTGCCCGCGATTGAGAAAATGAATGAACCGTTGTCGGCAAATCTTCGGACAGGCGCACGCGGTGAGTTCTAATTTAAACCAAAGTACGGTGTAATGAATTCTTCATTGTCATGCGCCCACTGTTGTGGCGCGCAGAACGAAAGCAGGAAGTGTGTAAAGAATAAGATGCGGTCGACGTTCACGCATATTATAATACGTACACCCGTAATATACGCCGTAAACACACCACGTATGCGCATGTGCGACCGTAGCCTTTTTTTGCGCGTTAAATATATATATAACTGCAGTCCACGAATAATAATAAAGTTATTTGGAAAACTATAGAGTTTGGAAAACATCATGTTTACCATGAAAACAAAATTTAATATAAATAATATTATTTGTGATACAAAACACGAATGTATAAAAATTGATTTTAAGACCGAATGAAGAGCGGTATCAAGAGTTTGTTTATATAGTCACAATAAATATATATATATATATATATATATATATATATACGCGTGATACATATTTTATACTTGTATGCGATATATACCAATATAAATCATTAATTGGCGTTTATAAATATGTTGGTATTATTTGTGCGGTTTAGCCGACACACTTCCTAGAGCGATTTGAAAAGTTTTGACAAGACTGTATGTTATGTATTGTAGGCTCTCTCAAGTCTCCATCTTTATTTAATTGCATGACAAACACGGCGTCGTCGGAATCCGCCCTTACAGAACCTGCGCACCCTTGTCTCGGTTGAATCGTTCGCGAAACGTTTAAGACCGTCGACCGTGACCGATTAAATGCCTATCCGTTATTATAATATAATGCTTCGTATACGCGCATTATTAATTTCATATACACACTCGTATTAGTCGTATTATACATACATACCTATACATTATTATAAATGTATATAATATATGTTTTACGTCATATATCGTAGCAGTGCAATATGCCATTATGGTGGCGTATATTATATAGCATAAATATATACACATTAAGCATCCCCCGAGGGCCGCGGTCTTCGTCACTATCGTCCGTTTGTGTTGATCACGCGCGCCAGCAATAACGCGAAATATCAAACATATGCTTATGAATATTTAATGCGCCGGCGGCCACTTTGCCGAAACCCTCGTCGGAATTAGTAGTGTGTGTACATATACATATAGTATTATATCATACACACATATAGCGTACACTGCAGCACCCCGGCAAGAACTGCAAGAATATTCTTCTCTGTAATAAATCATATTATATATAGCAACCCTTTCCGTCCCCGTATCCACCCGATTGTCCGCGGTTCTTCGTTTTTGTTTCGTTTTTTTTTTTTTTTTTATCCTCCTGTCGCAGGCAGCAACAGCCGCTGGAAAAATTAATCAAAAATGGATTTCATGCGCTTCATCTCGTCCCCGCGAGCTCTCTGTACACACGTCGGATTAACTTCTCGTTATACATACAAATACATCACGCATTATACGCGCACCAAATGCGTATATATATCTATATATAATATACGCGCGAGCCATGCGTGTTTTTTCCCCGTAATCATGTTTTAATTAGAGTAAATTCGCGTGTCGGCCGATTTTTAATTTTCAAAACATTTATCTCCGCTGACCTTTCACGAGATTCTTGTCGAGGGGGCATTACGCGAAAAAGTTGAAGTGCACGCTGCGGTGTGAAACACAATGCCGGCGGCAGGAGAGCTTGTTCAGACAAATCTGCAGTGCGGCTGCAGCTTTGTGCGTAATAGCGTATATTATTATGTAGTATATAATATAATGTACAACACCGCACTAACGTTTTTACGGTCATTTGAACGGCCGAGCACGTCCGTTTCGTTGAAAAAAGTTTACATTATGGCCGGAAATAATGAGATATAACCGGGGAAACAAAATGATTATAATATGCGATGTAGTAGGTACGAGGGGGCGAATACAGCGTATGGAGAGAAGTGGGGGGGGGCGAACGCAAAAGGAAAGCATTTCTTTTCAAAAGCACAGAAGCAGATTAAAGTCCGAACGCGGAACAAAAGAAAAACGGCAAAGTAATGAAAAATAAAGGAATCTTGTAGTACGCGCGCAGCCGACGTTGTGTTATTAATGAAAACGAAGAAAAAAAAACGTACTACAATATAATTTAGGTAAAACGCTCGTCTTTCCGCGTACATAGTGGACCCTTCTCCGCCTTTTTTAGACTCGCTCCAAGTTCCTGGGCTTTTTCCGAGTATTTTTATTTTAATTTCTCATTGAAGCCCGGCACCACGCATTTCTACACGCAGCCACGCGGGCGCACACCGTAATAAAATCAGCTTTTCCGATTGTGTAGAATTAATGCGCGCGCGAGACTTTTCATGTTTCCAATCATAAAAATACTATCCGACTGTAACGACCGCGAAGATTCACAAAAGAATTCGCAAAGCTCTATATCAATACACTAATTAAACAGACTCGATATGAAAATAAACCGTCGCTGCTTAATAATTCAATTCCGTTGTATAATCATTATTATTAGTATATTATTTGTTGAATATATCACCGTGGTTTTTTATTACTGTACATACGCTCGAACAAATTTCCGAAAAACTGAATACAATTGCACGAGTGTCCTCTGTGTGTTGTTTATAATATAAATTGTATAAATTGTAGGATTCCACGCAATACATGGTTTTTACTTGTTTAAAATAATATAATTAATAAGTAGATATAGATTAAAAAAAAAATATATGAAATGCTAGATAAAAATTATATTTAGTATTATATTATACACTTATATAGTCTACAGTATATAATATCATAATAACAAAGCCACCCTCTATTGCATTAATCCGACAACGGTGTGATGCAGAACATTCAGATTATAAAAATAGTTCGCCTGTGCGAGTGCGTATTATTATACATTACAGCACAGCAAAAACGGTAGTAAATCAAAAGTTATTACGAAACATAAATGTCGACTAGAGGAAAGAAGGCGCAGTTAATTTTTTTCTCTTTACGCATTTATGTATATACAAAATGCAAACGTATCACTCGATCGAGAACTGTCTCTGGGTTATGTATATAGGACGGGTGTCTGAAAATTGTCCAAGTACCTCTCTTCATGCATGCAGTGCAGCTTTAGCAGATATCAGCAGTTTCCAGAATGTGTATACGTGTGTGGGCCGTGAAAGAATTTCATGAGGCCTTGCAAAATATTTATTATAATTCGTTTCGACATTGAATAATCATAAAAATCAATTAAATTGTATTCATTTTATACCGTCGCCGTTGTCCAAACAAAATATAATAATCGTCGTCTATTATAAAAATAAACCTGTGCCCGTTAAAAATGTTTAACAATCTCCAAAATCAACTCATCAAGTTTGGTAGGAAACAGTTTACGTAATTAATTATACTATACACAAATAAGCACACGAAAATACCACGTATAAATCAATTACCTTGTTCGGATGATGTTGTTGGGTGAGTAGCTGTCCTTGTAGCTGTTCCCGGAACATTTGCAACTGTAAAATCATTTCCGAGAGCCTGCGTTCTTTTTCGGCTATCGTTGTACAGGCGTCGTCCTGCAAGTGCTGCAGCAGTTCCATGCCCGTAGGTGCTCCTTCATAGCAATCCTCGAGAATACCCATATCCGGTTTACTGTTGAAAATAATCAAACGTTAAAACTTTGTTGATGGTACCATAGGTATAATTGTATAAAAGATAAACGATTTGTGTGTTATTAAAAATCAACACATCATGCACTACAAAATTAATTTACAATTGATTATTATAGGCCGGAATGAGGTACCTATTATAGGTAGTTAGTTATATAGACATAATGTACAATAACCACAAGTTTATTATTAAAATCAAAATATAGAGCAGATAGCATAGAAATTATACTTATAACTTCACGATTAACATTTTTTTTTTCACACAACGTATACCTAATGATATAAATAATATTAACAAACAATATTTGGAACTGTTCGTTAACGTATTGTTGTCTTTATAATAGAGTTATAAAATAAACTTTCAACTATATATGTTTATGTTTTATGTTATACACGAATCGGAATGAATGTTAGAAGATGTACAAGCGGCGTAATGTAAACTATAGGTCTAATAATGGATAAAAATGAACGTTTGTTGGTTAATAACATAGAACACGTGTATTGATTGAATATTACTTATTTACTTTGGATTATTTTCAAATAATAGGTACACATATTTTCATTCACAATGCTGTATACATACGGCACATTACGCGAGCGTATGTTAATTTCAATATAAATTGTTTACCTTAATTATACAGCCAGTAAACTGCAGTATTTTATCGTTTCAATACATATCAAATCATTTTATAAAATTTACTGATTTCACCTTATCAATTTAATACGTACAAAAATAAGTGCTAATTAAATATATACCAACGTGAATATCAGTTCTTTAATTATAATTAAAAAATAAAAAATAAAATAATAATAGCTAATCGGAATGTATATACGAATATATTACTATACTCCATCCCATATTAGTTATACGTATACAATAAATATTATATAAAAATCAAATGGGCATTAACATCCACGCAGGTTTATATATATATATATATATATAAAATAGAAGATCAAAAATTAATCTCTCTATTTATAATTTTATTCCAATAAAAATAAAAAATTGTTGAAAAATCTACCTAAAAAGAATATAACTTGATTCGATAAGAAATGTATTAAATTAAGTCTGATATAAGTTTATATAGGTATACTATACATATTTTATACACGTTAAATTATTTACTGTGAACAGATTGATTAATTTTAACTTTTCACGAAAGTAAATCGTCGAATCAATAGTGTGGGTATTAATACGTCAATGAACCGAATCATATAAACAATAGTTACTGAAAAGAAAATACGAAGAATTTTCGCATTAAAAAACTACGTAAAAAAAAAAAATAAATAAAAATAAAAACAATTCAGACGAAACAAAAAATAAACATAGGTTAGCGGAACGGGGAAGGTTGTGTCTATTGAATAATGTGACACATATATTCTACACGGGGGAAACGAAAGCACATGGGAGAGGTGAATCGATGGTGATTTATACGAGTTTAACCCTAAACAAACGCACTACCCCCTTCCCACCACAACGATGAACACAAACACACACGTATGTATATATATAATCACCGTAAGTCGATAGTCGTGGTCGTGTATATGCGCGTGTACACTGCACACGGACAGTGTATATTGAGTACAGTGTTTTATTATTTATTCACAGGGCCCTTGGGGGCGCGCGACCCCGCACATCACTCGTCCCTTATACATATGCAATTACCCGTTTGATCCTGCCCGTGGTGGTCGTACTACTGCCACTATCCTTCTCTCGGGCCCCACGGCGGATGAACACCGTTTCTCCCCGTCTGTGCCACGTATCCTATCCCAAGAAATTTGTCTCTTGTCCTTTCACTACACACGCGTACACGACCGCCGCCGCCGTACACAAACACTCCGCCACCGGATGCCCTCCGTCCAAAATATTGGATCAGAGAGAGAGAGAGAGAGAGAGAGAGAGAGAGAGAGAGAGAGAGAAAGAGAGAGAGAACACTTCCCCGACGACTGTCGCACCCATTATACTTTTATGTTGCTTGGTCGTATACACACAATGCTGTTATTTTGTCAAGTGCTCCGATATACGCCCGTGTGTGTGTGTGTGTGTGTACTCAGGAAGACATACGTATATTTATGTGCATCATGAATAAGTGAACACTGTCTAAAATAATAATAAAAAGAGGTTTCCGTTTTCCCGTGGACGTACTTTGTAATGCTCATTAAATGAGTGATGATCCATTGATCATACAGGCGATTAGTTTAGGTTTCATTATTAAAACATTTATATAAGAATTTTCAGGGTGAATAGTATTTGAACTAAGTAAGGAAAAAACACCTCTATTTATAAATTTAAATTTTTAAAAATAACGGAAATCAAAGTTTACGATAAATATTATACTCAATAAAGTCATGCACTTCCTGTATATGTACGCGAACATACAATAACATCTAATAATATTACACGAAATCCAAAAACATTTTAGAAATAGGTACTAGAAATGTATTAATAATTTCAATAATAAACATAGATTATCATACACGTAACATAACGGAATATGTATACAACGTGATAATAATAAAAATGGAACAATGACAACCAGAACATTTTAACAATTATTTTGAGGATTTGTGTATAGAAGGGCTAAAAATATATTTGAGATGGGTGAACCCTTTAAATTGCCGCAATACATGTGATCTAGATTTGGTTTTAAATTTTTATGAATATGAACAACATACAAAACGCGCAATGTCGAAGGAATGTGTACACAACATAATGCTATTTAATAATACATTTTTATTTTATATACGCTCGCAATCAATTCGTAAACAAAGAAATGATTCCGTGAGAAACTTAAAATAAGAATAAATTATTCTACTACATTTATTTTATTTAAATAATTATTATATTATTACGTTTGTTTACTATAATTTTCCAGTTAAAAGTCACGTACCTACCTATAGGTGTTCCGCAATAATTTGGAAAATCGAATTCCTTCTTGACGTTTACGTTAAATTTGTAATCGTATTAGTATTTTTGCTAAACAATCATTGCAATAAAACTCATCTATATGTGGCGACGATTTAACATGTATGTTATAGGCAAGAATTTGGCTTACAATTTGATTATAATTCATAAATTTATTGTTGTCCGACAAGTGTAAACTAATCGGTGCACAGTAAGCCAGAGTACAGTGTTTTTTACATGCGAATACAATTTTATCACTGCGTGTAATCGACTTCTGTCTCGGCATTCCGATCCCGATAAAAATGAAAAAAAAAAAAAAAATCGGCAGAAAAATAACCATAGTGTATTACAATAATAATATATAATATAATTGTATTATTGTTTTCCACCGTGGACGAATCAAACATTTAAACCTAGATTAAAACTTGACCTATACTCTTTTTGAAGAGCAAAAAAATAAAAATAAAAAATAAAAATAAAAAAATAAAACTTCGGACGTTGTTATTATATGATTTAACCCCGCGGCCGCGTCTGGTGATCAAGTGCGTGGTCGTTGCGACCGTTAATTTATAACTTACAAAAGTGGTTTCTCACATAGCGCGCAACCATACGCCAGATAAACATTATACTGTTATTATAATAGCAAATATAATAATTATTGCACTTATGCGATATAATATTATGTATTGTGCATTGTTGTAGAAAAAAAAAATAATAATAAATTGTCGGCGGTGGCCACCTTTCAATGACCTTGGTACAAGAATAAAAAAATAAAAAACGTATGAAATAAAATAAACGATAAAAACTAAGAATTTCTAAATGGGAGAATATGCAGCTATATATACAACGGGTGACAATGGCATCGATAATAGAGAACATCATTATTCATTAGCATTTAGCCAGGTGAAGTGATATTAATCCCCCACCACTACCCGGAGATGTGAATAGGTTTTTCTAGTGAATCGTACCTATATTCTAGTTGTATTCTATAAGTTCTACTTGAAGTATCATAATTTGAATTCCAACACATAAAGTCTACGCGCGCAAACATAATCATTTGAAGTCGAGTTAAACATGAAGTTCTGAATGATAATCTTATGATACTCTCAGTTTTGTTGTCCTCTATAAAATAAATACCGTAACTAAGAGACAATTTTTCGAGTAATAACACATCATGAAAATGAATCTTAGTCACGTACATAATTCGATTAAATGCATATAATAATTTATCGACCAACATATAGTGGAAAGGTAAATATTAAGCGATATTATTTGCACACATCACGTGCAAAGTGGACCGGCTAAAATGTAAGCGAATCATTAACGTTCATTGTTCAGCAGCTAAAAGTTCAAACGCATAAAATGAAGGAAAAAAAATAATAGGTAATAATATGAAATGATTACGATTCATAATGACCGCGCGTCCAGCTCGAAGATAAAACATAAAATATTATTTCCTTCGATATCATAATGCAATTATTAATTATTATATTTTATGAAATATTGTATATTACAACAATTATACATTAAAAAATATTCGCCTTTAACCGATATTTTACCGGTCACGAGGGCAAATGTTGTCTGTAGCAATATACGAATTGAATTAAAATAATAAAACCTATACAGAACAAAACTACCTATGTACTTTTATATTTATGTGTATACATTACCTATAATATATTATTATGCGAATACTTAATGGGAGAGATATTCTTCGTAATAAATAATAATAAGAATTATAATAATAATAGTTGCAAAAGTATCATTAGACAACAAAATAAAAAGGCCATAAAGTTCTCTCTAATCAGGCTGGCCTCGGGCGAAAGCACACACACAATATATTATTATAAAGTAATAATAATAATAATAATAATAATAATAATAATGATAGGTACTGATGTACAATACAATGTTACGGCGGCAGTTTCACAGACGTCTAATTGAAATTCAGATAACTGCGCACAACATGATTGCTGCTATATTATCATAATCGCGGACGAGCGATTAAAGATTTTTTATGTGCGGATACGAACAGTATACGTATAGTATCAGCTCGGTGTGAAAACGCAAAATTAATAAAAAAAATAAAAAAACACCGCGGACAACGACGACACGACGGACCAGGGGTCAGCAATTAATTTCTATGGCGGTCCAGATAATTTTAAAAAAAAATTTTGAAGGCCAGAAAAAACTTAAGCATAATTTTATCATTAATGTTATTTATTTTTGTACTAAAAACACATTTCGTAATTTTCCAAATACATCATAAAAATTCTATATAAATATTTATAATATTATATTATATTATAGATTGTAAAATGTTTATTAAATAGAATTTTTTATTTTTGTTTTTTATTTTCAATTTTACTAAACTTGAGATTACTTATATCATTATTTCATTTATATTATTTTTATTTTTTGTACTATACTCAAACTTATATACGCCCCCAAAACAAGTTTATGCTTTAAAGGGAGTTGCAAACATGTGTCTTACATATTTCTATGCATATTTTAGTGTAAATTGTATTTGGTTTTTGCTAAATAAATTATTATTATTATTATTTATATTTTCTATCTATATAAATTTCATATTTCTATAACGAGCAGAAAACTAGCAAAATATTTTCCGCTGTCCAGTTATTCCCCTTCCGGGGGTCCATCTATTGCCGACCACTAGTTTATACCTACGTGGTCGCGAAAACTAACATTGCACTTGTTATATAATATTATAAATTGTGTACTGCGCCATCACAGCGACATCAACCTACACGCAAGGGATAATATATCACCGGGGGTAGAACCGGAGGGAGTCAGAGGGCGGGAAATCAACACGGTCGTTAATTCGTTGTCGGTTAATCAATTACGCAACACGCGGCGGCGGCGGCGGCGGGCGATGTATTGTCTAAAAATAAATGTAAAAAATCACCTTGGACGTCCGAGAACGATATGAGATGATCGCGGTAGTAGTGTGTGCACGCGGGTCGCGTGTGTGTACCGCGTAGTACCGGCGCCCGATGCTGTAATCCCTCTGGGCAAACGTATGACGCGGCCGAGGAACATCCGTGAGAAACGACCGAACGTTTTGACGTGACGGCGAACATACACATCATATACAATATCCGAGCTATACGTTTCGCAAGTTCGGAAGAATTGCTCGCGAAGTCCAAGTAAAAATCGCAAAAGTTAATTTCGAACGTATCACGCGGTTGTTATCATTGCGACTGTAGATTGATTGGTGGAGGCGGAGGGTTGAGCTAGGGGGTCTTGTGAGCGCTCACGAATTCACAAACTCAAAACCTTAACGATGTTGTACGATTTTGTATTGTCTATATGATGCAAAAAACATTTGTGTTCGAATCTGAAATATTTGATTTCCGTTTGGAAAACGGTTTGATAAAAATGTTTGCCTATTATTCATAGCACAGCGTTCTACTTTGTCCACACATATCATGAGCGCTGGCGCACCGACTGCGATATTGTTATATATATATATATATTTCATTGTGACTCATTTTTGAACAATAATTTTCGTTTCTTGCGATGTCGGATCGTTCAAGAATCTGATGGGACAAGTATAATACCTGTATTAAGTATCAACTATCGAGTTTTTTTTTTTTTAATTTTAGTATTGCTATAAGAAAAACAAACGTGCAGTGCGGTACTCGAATATATGTAGTATTCGGTTTGTCGGCGATCGACGAGGGTCGAGGATCATCTATTTACGCGCGTGTATAAATATACATGGTAAATGTATATTACATAAGTACAATTTGTTAAAGCGACGTTATATATATAATTGCGTTTATCTTTATAATTCACTAATGGCTGTATCGTCGTGTAAAACGTGTTCATCGCGCACGGCGGCGAAATTACGAGTGCGTCGATTTATGACTATTTTATTTTTATTTTTTTCAAACATCTATTATTTTGTCGAATAATAATTATAATAATGTGACGATAACGCTCGTTCGTTGGTTATGATATTATTCGGCGAGAGTGTTAAAAAAAACATAATTTTTTTTTATCTTTGACCGATAATAAAACAGCGGCTGCGGAATAGGCTATCGCACTAATATGTAGAGGATTCAAATGTGCAATTTTTACAATATAACTGACGTCACACACACCGTCTCTTCATCTCATCAGCCTACACCACGATCAGTCGCGAATGAGATAATAGCAATTTTTTACCGCTGCATTGCTGCCATGTACGAGTATACGTCGTGTAACAACATTTTGTTCTATCTATATGAGTAGAGAAACGCAGAGAATGAATAAAACAATATTGGAGGAGATTGTCCGAATTCTAGAAACTTACTAGAACTAATAAGAGAGGCTAGATAATATTTCAAAGACTTATTATAAATGATATACTTTCATATAGTATAAGTTATATATATTAATATATTATATTATACAACGTTTCGTTTATATTGGATTTGCATAATTCCAAATAATTGTTATTCATTCGAGTGCAATTCGCGAAAAATTATTTCGTACAAAAGTCGGTCTAACGTATGCCAAACGGCAAACTGCATAATATATCTACAGAGAAAAACAAAAAAATATGTCTTAAAAGTATCATCATTTCTGGTCAAATTCCCTATGTTCTGTTTTCTGATGTGAAATTATACGATAGACAGTTCAGCTCGGCTAATATCTTCACCATACACGTTGTGCCACCTTTGTATATATTGTACATAAATTACCTTCACATACTCCGCGAGTTATTAACATTTCTTCATCTGTAATACCATTAACTATAACTTTTTGTTTTCTACCGATTGGATAACTTTTGAACCATTTCAAACTTAATTACCATCGACTTCAAATCGTTACCAAGAGCATCATACATATATTTTGTAACACTTTACAGTAGTGCGTTTTCAGTACCTAAAGTCTAACGCCAAACTGGTTATTGAATAAAAAAATTTGTTGTTTTCCAAACATTCTATTAATCCACTTTTTATTATTTATTCCTGTATTTTCGCTAAGTTATTTATCATATTAGTTTATAATATATATATATATATATATATATATTTACGGTTACGATTATTGTCAAACAACTTGTATCGTTATATATATATATATATTATATTTATAAACATTATTACTGGTGGAGCTGCGGTTACGACGACGATGATGATTATTATTAATTTTTTATTATTATTAAGTCTAAAAATACAAAACAATAAACCTACAAAACAAGACGCGCAGAGCAGCAGCAGCAGCAGCAGCAGCACAGGAGGAGTTAGCCGTAAATATATTATTATATGATAATAATAAAACCGAAAGATCGTTTGTATATGCGCGTTGTGCATACAACTGAGAAGGATACCGTGTGCGAGAGGGGGTGGACTATATTATACGCACTATAAAGACGTATATATGCGCTGAGCGGAGGAGAAGATGAGCGCGCGCGAAACAGAGCCGGTCCGCAGAGGCTATAAAACCGAAATGCAAGCGCGGAGGTTTGCCGCGGGACAGATAAGTTTTGTTGGACTTCGGCCACGGTTTTATATGCGACGACCGAACTCGCAACAACATGTACAATATATATATATATATATATACGTACACGGAATATGTGATCCGGATAGAATGATAGACACACCGGATTCAGAGCATGATGCGGTGCGCACGGGGGAGAGGGCGAGAAAGTCATCCATTAGCCCTCGGATCCCACCCTCCCCTAACCGCGACGTGCTGTAATTAGACCATTAATTTACGACGGACGACCGAACGTCGCGTTGAAATTTATTAGAAGCCCGACGCGAGAGCGTGTATAATATTAAGTCGAAAATTTGTATCAATTTGTACGCGACGTTATACATACATACGTATATAATATTATAATGTATATGAACGCATCAAGCGCCGTGCGAATGAAAAGATTACGAGAGCTTTGGTTGGTTTTTTTTTTTGAAAGAATTTCTGACAAACCGTTTTCGTCCCGTATATAGATATAGCCCGAAGTAATTCGTAAGTACAACGACGTCACAATATACGTCACTTATAATTATTAATATATAACAATATAAACGGACGCGGCGGCGCGAGCAGTGCTTATGCATTTCACAGGTAAATAATCTATATAATATGTAGAATCTATTGTTTACGTATCGAGCACCGTACCCATGTACACTCCATAGCTGCGAAAATATCAAAAAAAATCTACGAGATTTAGGAAAAAAAAACCATACTTTCGTGCGATTATCGCCATTGGTGCACTTGATTGTATAAATATGACGACGGATTAGCGGATACTTGTTACGTGTGATACTTGTGCGGTAAATATGAAATATTGTTGAGTAACACAATCGCTATTAAGAAGTTTTAACGTTTCTAAGGACTAAATAACTATTTTTTAACCAACCGAACAATAATACGTCGATAGTAATAATTTTAATAATGTTGAGCATAAACACACACAAAAAAAATATTCATTATTTAATCTCGATTATAAGTAATATATAATATTTTACAATCTATTTTTGGCAAATAATTTTTTTAAAAAAAAAGTCAAATTATTACATATTATTATTGTCAATAAGCAGCGTGGGTGCTTAGAGGGCATTGTAAAAATCCGTTAAAATAGATTGACGTTCTTGGCGTGCGATTTTTTTTCCAAAGGTTGGTATACGCAAACACACAATCCCGTATGAAAAATATAACATTTGATTTATGCATTATATATATATAAATGTATAATTTTTGTTTTAAATACCTACCCAAACAAATATTCAAAGCCGGTGACCCGACAGCTTGCTGTGCACAGTGAATAATGATTACATTATATACGATATTATTATTGTCCGCGGACAACGGGTTTAAAGTTCGCGTAGATTACCTATTATATAACATTTTATGCTATTTCACGTATTATATTATTATGTTCGGTTTAGTGGCGGCGGCGGCCGGTCGTCGGCTATAAGCGTGCGCGAAACGTACGCCGCCGCCGTGAACCATAATAATATCGTATTTAAGTACCCATCATAATATATAGGTGTATCGTATAGGTGCGTATACCTAACCAGCAGCGGTATCAACCGGGTTCGTACAGCGGCATATGCCCATGGATTTATGAAGCCGAACGACTTACCCCAGCATGCCGTTGCCGCTGTCACCGCGTCCAACGAGATGAATGCAATTCGAACACATGATAATTCTCCGTTGTCGTCCTGCTCTCCTATCCTATGCACTATCTATTATTATTATTATTATTATTCTCTTTCCAAGACGATATAGGTAACTCCTGCGGTGTGTAGCCGGCGACCACTGCTAATCGTTTGCGATTCACGGGCAGGTAAAACAATTTGCGTAAAAGCGCACAACGGCCGTATGATAGTAATAATAATAACGATAACAGTAATAACAATAATATTACGAATTTGTTGCAGCACCGTGTCAAACGCGACCGTTGTACTGCACTGAATTACGAGCGGGACTTTGAGAGCGGAATGCTACCGGAGCCGAATAATGCACCGCCGTGTAATGATTACTACTAATAAATAATATTAAAAACGGAGGAAATGACGACGATATCGCGCAGTATTACAGCGGAGATTAAACGACGACGACGACGACGTCGGCGGTGGTGGCGGTGGCGGTGACGACGGTATTGGACGATTATAATATTACTATATAATTTTATTATAATATATATATATATAATATGTGTATACATTCGGCGACGACGTCACTACGGGATTAAAACGTAAACGCAGTGTGCGCGTGTGTGCACGCGTGGCCGAACGTATTATATTGTATTATTGTTAAACACGACCCGTGCAGAGAGACCCCGCCCAAAACTGTACGCGAATGCCATAATATAATGCGATATTATATCGATGTATAAGCGTCGGCGGCGGAAAATATGACACCCGTGGTCTCCTCTCGCCATAACCCAAACGTCCGCGGTCTTTCTCGATATAGCCGACGATTGCTATTTTTAAGAGCATTATCTTTAGAAAAACAACAATCGACTCTCCACGGCGGCGGCGGCCCTCGGAACAATAATCAATTATGAAAAAAATTTAACAGTACAATTATTATATAATATACACGCCAACACTCGAATGTGATATTATGTACGCGACATTATTATACACTTATACAGCGGCTGCGTACAGGTATAAATGCGCTCTCAAGTGGTCTATATAGAAAAAAAATAGCATCATGAATAATTGTTTGTTATTATTATTTTTTTATCTATATAATCCTCAGCGTAATCCTAAAAAACGCTTTCGATTGTCACCGAAAACTCAAACGCGCACCTACTGTACATAATTATCATTACCTATGTATTGTACATAGAGTATAATATTAAAATATGAAGGCTCCAAACCGCTGTAGGATGCTTTTATAATATCATATTTTTGTTCTACCGAAATTATCACAACCAAAGCCCCGCTTTTGCATTTGTGTGTGTGTGTGTGTGTGTGAAATACCTAATGTAATCATAGTGAGATTCGTATAATTTTAACTAAGTATATACTGACTTGTCTCAATATCGTATATGCATCATCAAAATCAGACATTTTACCAAATTTCAAATAGTCCACCAAATAAATGTGTATACAATGTTAGTATCCACCTAAATTAAACAGTATTACAATATATAGTTGAAAGTATATTTTCATGTTCATTGCACATGCATGTTCCATACACCTAAATTGGATTGACCATTAAAAACGTTCCATTTCATTTTATTTGCCTAGTTCGTGTAAAGAGCATTTAAAAAAATAACGTCCGGACTCGATTAATAATAATAATAATAATATATGCAACTGACCTGGTTTTGGGTGACTCGGGACGGTGGACGGCTGTCGCGACGCCGTGAACGTCCCTGATGTGAATCTTTGACGAGATCTTCTTTATCACGTCGTCCATGGACCTCTTGTTATTGTTATGGTTGTAGTTATTGTTGTTGTTGTTGAGGTGCATGAGGTGAGCGAGCTTGTCGGCTTCGTCGGCACCGTTCTTGCGCAACCGCTGTTTGATGTCGAAAAACGGTGAGCCTGCGGCTGCGGCCGCAGCCGCAGCAGCGGCAACCTGGACGCCGTCCATAAGGTGGTGGTACGGGGACGACAGCTGTTCTTGCTGCTGCTGTTGCTGTTGCTGCTGCTGGATGTGATGGCCACCGGCGTTCAACAACGCTCGTTCGTACGCGGCCGCGGCCACGGCCGTTTCGTAGAAAGCGGCGCCGGGGTTGAGCATCGAGAAGGACGCCTGCATGAGCGATGGCTGGTGGACGGTGGTCGGGTGTTGCTGTTGCGGTGGCGACCCGGTCACCTGTTGTCGAACGTATCCCGGGTACAGGTGTTGCTGCTGCGAAGTTCTGTGATTGGGCGACGGCGCCCTGAGTGCAGCAGCCGAGGCCGCGGCTGCGGCCGATCCGGCGGCCGACGAAGGGCTCTCGGTACGTTGACGTTTGTTGTTGTTGATATTGTTGTTGTTGTTGTTGTTGTTGTTGTTGTTGTTGTTGGTGTTGGTGTTGCTACACGACGACTGTCGGCCGGCGCCCGGCACCGGTGACGAACCGGACGCGTACCGGCCGCCACCGTTGCTGCTGTTCTCGCTGTCCGACGACGGTGACGGCGACGTACCGCCACTGCTGCTGGCCGGCCGGGCAATCGCGGACGACGGCCGAGGGCTGCTGGCCGTTGCGGGGCTACTGCAGCTTCTGTCCGCGGTCACTACCGCGGACGCCGTGGCCGTTTCCATGTTCGCGGTACCGTTGCCGCACGCGTAACCGTCGTCGTCCGACTGGTGGCCACCGCTGCTGCTGCCGCTGCTGCTGTTGCTACTGCTACTGCTCCTCTCGCCGTCACCACTGCCGTTCACCACGGACACCGTAGTAGTGCCGGCGGTGCAGCCTGTCGTCGTCGTCGTCGTGTCTGGTGCGCTCGCGGCGTTGTTCTCCAACAGTTTGGATGGTGGCGATTTACGTTTCGATGACATCACACTGCAACAATACACAATAATATATTATTTATTTATCTAATTGATTGAATGGGTTTGACCCATGTTAAAAAAAAAAAATAAAAAAAATATTTTAAATATATTCTCGGGTGGTGGCAGGGGGGAGGGTCCTGAAAAATTATATTTATTTCTAATGCATATACTACGTGTCAAATACTCAATTGTAATCATGGAAACATGGAATACAATCCGTATAATATACAGCCGTCGATCATTGTCATTATGAACTGACATAGGTAGATGGTAGGTATAAGTAGTGTTATAACATTATTATAATTGTATTGTATTTAAATATAATTGTTTATATTTATAAAATTGTTTTTATTTGCATTTAACTATTGAATTAAAATCGTCATTTCTCAAAACTACAAACTTAAATCTGGGACATTTCAATGTACACAGGCATCTAGCAATCCTATACTATACAGATAGCTATAAAGATACATTGAACAATTTTAGTTTAAAATAAAAGTGCACTGGAGCAAATATATTTATAGGTACTTGCGTTAAAAAAAAAATGAAAAAAACCATTTTTTTTCCTAGGAGGTTTATTTTCAACTCTGAAAGTGTTTACCACAATCCTTTATGAACTACTGTTGAAAGTCACACGCAACAGTTTTTTACTCTTAAACATGTAAAAAAAAAAAAAACAGTTTACAAATAACAAACGACGAGCGTATCGGTAAATTTTTTTATACTATAATATTAACTGATAAGTCGAGGATTCTAAATGAATACATTAAACATATTAAAACGTGTATGGTCTTCATGGAATCCTCTGCCTCGTGCCGTCTGAGTATTGTGTGAGGTCAGTTTTACCGGATATTTTTCGGATTTAGTGAAATGCACGCGCGAACGAAAATGTACAACATTAACAGTACTGTTGTATTATATAGTTAATAAATATAGTTTGTACCATTTATTTAGCAAAACTGCTTTTTTACTCGCAAAAACGTTTAAAAAAAACTTGACAAATAATGCAAACGACGTGCGTATCTGTACATGTTTTTATAATAAAATATTCTGATAAGTTAGTTCTAAATGAATATATTATACAGTTAAATATTAAACCGTGTATGGTCTTCATTGTATCCTCTGCCTCGTGCCGTCTGAATATTATGTGAAGTCAGTTTTACCGGACGAATTTCTGTTTTAGTCAAATGCAAACGCGAACGAAAATGTAATATTATCACTATTGTATTATTATAGACTATAGTCAATAATGTGTACCACTTGGCATTATTTTACGAGACGGATGAAAAGGTGGAGTTGAGATGAGTTTAATTCGAAATGAAAATTGTTGCGATGTAACATCTCAAAACATCATAATTCATAATATCATATATTTATCTCACCTAAATTTATATGAAAAAAAAAGAAGAAATTAAATAAACTTATAATAATACTTTTATTAAACTTTATAAGAAGTATATTTTTTTATTAAAAGATTTTTTAATGAATTTGAAAAAAAAATATATATTTATATAACGAGTACCTATATTATATTATTCAACCAGAACTGAGAACAATATAATCTATTTTCAAGCGCGTATTCTTTATTGTGGATAAAATTAATTTTATTTGATTTATTGGGGCAATCGATTAATATGCATTTTCACGTGGTGCTCTTGAGATGATTTGATGAAGCGAACAAATGGAATTCGTTCCCTCTCTCTCTCTCTCTCTTGCTGCTTAATGGCTGAATATATACTTAAATACGCATATATTATGTACATAGTACATTTTGCAGTGTACACACTCTTATATATTATTATACAATATGTAATACTCGCACAGTACCAACTAAAATGTGTTTTATCATTAGGTGTATTATTATTTAGGTTTGTATTTATTTTTCAATGACATTTCGACTTATTGAATCGTTTTAATGTTTAGATGTATGTGCCGCACACAAACGTGATGAAGACGAATTTTGTAGTCAAATATAGGAGAAGATTACGCGCAACGATCGTGTTAGAGGTCAAAAAGTCGATATAGGTATAATAATACATGCGTGTACCTGCATATTTTGTAGTAAAATTATCAATGTTTCTATAAAAAGTTTATCGAGGAAAGAAGACAATTTTCATTATGTTTGGTATCAAAGCACACTGCAACGATATAATCAGGACATTGTGATTGGACGTATAGTATAATATAGCGTCGTGATCAAAACAAAAATATTAGGAAAACATACGACAATCCGCTATACTTAATTAGTACAACGGACACGAGCCGCAGACTCTTATTTATTGGGCTTTAAAACAGTATTTAATTTAATACTTTTACACAAGATCGTAATAAAAGTTTTTATTAAGCGCTACATGAATGACACATTAAAATATAATCATCTGTTCCTCCTCGTTAATATTATGTTATTAATTCGCGTTGAAATTATAATATTTGACGGATATACATATTTGAATAAACAAAAAGCGCTGAAAAATAAAAATTATCGAAAAAAAAAATGATATACTTAGGTAATGTGCGACCGATAAAATAAAATGGTTTACACACACACGCACACGCATGCGGTACAATTTTTTTCCCGAGGTTATCAGCTCGAACCCCGCTGATAACTCTACGGCAGACTCGAATCTAACAAAACACCAATTGAAAGAGATAAAACGCTTTTATAGTTTATACAAGCATATAATCAATCATTGTTATTTTTTTTATTTAATTTATTGACGATTATTTTTATACAAAAATAAAAAATAAAAAATAAATAATAATAATAAACGATGACCCCTCACACCTTGTAACATGATTTTTTTCCTACAATGCTCATCTCTTTCTTTTTCATCAGGTTCATGATCTCACTCTCTCTACACACGGCACTCGCAATCGGACGCACTGCGTATGTATAATATGTGTTATAATATTAATTATTATATGTATAAGAAAGTTCCAAAGATACATCATTAGCTCCTAACAAGACAATAATAAATACATATATACTCAAACGATTACAATAAACGATATGACGAGAGTATAATATACTTGATAATATATATATATATATATACTATAGTAATAAATGACATCGTATATAATATAGAACACTTAATAGAGTTCTTCGAAAAATATTTTAAAACAATTTTTTCTTTACGAAATCACCAATTAATCTGTATTGTTCTTCACTGACAATAGACACTTTTCCCTCTCGTCCTACGTACACCGCGATTTCCGCAGTCTCTTTCCATTCAACCGCTATCACAATTCTTTCGTCACCAATGGCCCTCGTTGGTTTAATTATAATTGCTATTATTGTAATATGCAAACACACACACACACACACTCGGTGAATTGCGATTTAGACAAACAATTTTATTTTTTTTAATGTTACACGTATACGAAGAACACTCCAAACACTCTACAATATGAACTCGTGACTTTAAGTTAGCTTTTTTTGATTATTTCACATTATATTAAGGCATGTAGATTAGAATATTGATTAGAACACGTGAGATGTTGTACAATTTACAGACTTTAATGGCGAAGAATTATTTTAAAGTTTATTGCATATTTGCATGCAGCCCTGCTACTATAATACAGTTTCATCAACAAATTAATTAGGTAATTTTTATCGCACCAAATACTATTTTGCGTATGTACAGCAAACGGAACGAACGCGATACAATAATTTAATATTCCTTGTTGCCGGGACTGTCAAATACACGCGTCAGCCGATTTATTGCAATAATAATTATTATTATACGATTAACGAAAATTCATATTAATTGAAAACATCGGGCGCACACGCAATTTATAAATTCCAATAACGAGAAACCGACCGCGCGTCGTATGGTGTTTAGTCGCCGGTCCGATTTACATTTATGTATATATTATTTATACACATATATATTATGCACATAGATTAAGATGTGCACTTGTGTTTATGCGGACAGAGACAGAGAAGGGTCGTAGCATACGTCGGAAATACGCTCCAAGGGTGTGACGACGACGATGGAAGCAGATTTTCGCGACGGCTATAAGAAGACCCGTAGGAAATGGACATAATTTCCCGTGCGCGCACACGCGTCTTTGTGACATTTTCGTTAGTGTTCAAACTCCGCAACGCACTCGCCAAATGAATATATATATATATATATATATATATATATATGTACACACATACTGAAGTTCAGTGTACACGCACATTGGCGAAAAATAGCCCTTCGAAGTCATCCCTTATGTACCTATACACATTTGCGGCAGTGAGTGAGGGACGATCGCAGGACGACGTGCATATAATAATATTAAGACGAAGGGTCAGCTGTATACAGATATAATATATAATATGTATATATTTTAGCGGGGTATATACATACTATATACGTACACATTATTTGCGTTAAACGCCTTGGCTGTAAAACCTCGTGGTAACCTAGAGAGCAGCAACATCGCATGATTAATAGTTTACATAAAGCGTATATTATAACATATACTCGTAGCTTTACTTGTATAAGACACCTAATGCGGTTTTGAACGATTAAAATCGTAATTCATTTTCCACGCTCGTATAAGCTGCAACCCGCTTTCGAATACGGAAGGAACACACATCGATAAGTACTGCCGGAAATGTATCCGAAAGGACGAAATAATGGATTTTATTTTTCAAGGAAACGCAGCATCGTTCAGCATGTATAACACGCATAAATGCATAATATATATCATAATAAATTATATAATGTAATGTTGTAAGAGCTGACCCGACAAATCCGATTTTATGATTTTTCGTATGCTGGTATAAATCGTTCGTCGCCATTGTTGTTCGCGTGATGATGATATAAATGATAAACACCACACAACTACAAACCCGGACGCGGTAGTATAAGGGAATGTTTACACGTAACGTCGCCGCCGCCGCGGTTGTTCCATTAAAAATTTCCAGAGTTATTTAAACTGCGGCGCGCGCGCGTGTATATAATATATATATTATGAATAAATAAAAAAAATAAAAATAAATGAACGACGTAAACAATATGCACACATTATACCTATTATATATCCTCGTGGCGTGTGTTGTCCATGTGCAGTTCAACGAACCGTTTACCGAATGGATTTTAAAGAGAATAACGAGATAAAAACAACAAAAATCCGCCCTCCGAACAGTCCGAACCGATATAATAATGTATACGCGTATTACCTATATATGTATGTATGTATGTACATATAATAAATGTACAGAACCGTTCGCTTTGATGACGTTTGCATTTTTTATTCATTGCGTCGCGCGGAGTCGCTTTTTATGTACGCATTTTATTTTTATTTTTTTTTATTGCAGTTTTTCGAAATGTTACCAAGACAATATTATTATTTGATATACGATAAAAATTAAATCGGATCGCTGTAAATAACTGCCACGATAACTGCAAAAACGGCATTGCCCATATTGTTATATATACACATTATGCTATTACATAATGATACGGTACGATAGATTTAAAAAACAAATAAATATGTTAGGGTCAAGGGACAAACATAACCCGGAGCACAGTATATGTTTTCAAACGAAAAAATAAAAGTAAAGCGTACACGCGTATTATTATTATTATTTATGAATAGAGGAGTAACGTCACCTCAAACAAGTCTCTGAATGCGTAGCGTGTGTATCATTGACAGAAAGTAATAAACGTACTATATATTATACATTCTACTGATTGAGGGTACATTGTAAAAGTTCAAACAGTTTTCGCTCTTTATCATAGTAAATATTTTTTTAATAAATATCCGATATAATATTTCTAATCACTTTGAAAGCTCGATTATTATTCTCAGCCCGCCCACCCATCAAGTCCTTAGTCTATACAAACGCACACACATACATATCAATAGAAATGTTGCGGCGACTATGCGGTCCCTTCATACTCTATTTTGGTCTGTGTTCATCTCGCGAAAAGGGATGTAGAAACAACAACTGCTGTGGTTATCAAATAGAAGTTAAAAGCGTTCAGAGCGAAAAAAAAATCGCCGAAGATATTATATCCGAGTTGTAATGTATACATATATACTCTATGCGTATTATTAATAACATAATGTATTATTTTATACGAAAAATTAATTATATCTAATGGTAAGGTTCAAAGGTCAGCGAGACCGTGGAATAGATACATCAACAGTACTCGCTCCGTATTTATACATTACATTGTTGCCGACCGAATCAATTATCGAATAACGTAATTATATCAGTCGACAATAAACACGCACGCCAGTTATACCGAGTGCCTGAAAATACAGTTTTAACATTGGAAACTGTATTTTGGACCCGCATACACACGTGCATAACTGATATAAATAAATATAAATGTGTAGTAGGTATGATTTTGTCACTGTCGGCCGAGAGAGAATGAGCGAGATGGGAAATATCCCACAAAGGACATACATAATATATAATATTTAGGACACAAATCAAAGTAGTTAAAACGGACAAATAAACGATCGGACTAGTCCCGGAAGACGTTTACGATGTGTTAGAAAACTGCTGCACACCACACTCCCCATCGTTAGCGTTGTCCTCGTTGGTTTGCGAACTTCAACAAGTAATTTCTGTTACAAATGTTTTATTAGAATTATTTATTTATTTCCCACTGCCTCAGCAGCAACAATAAGTAACGCGGTAACAACATATACTCGGCGCAGATATATATCGATGATAAATGCGCTACAATTTTATGGGCTCGTAAATTCTCTCGGACATCACATCATATTGTTCGGTTGTTTTCGACCAGCAATAAAGCAGGATGCAAATGAATATTGTCCGCCTGCTCCAGCTGTAGCTGTAGCATCGGATTTTTTTTTTACAGATTAAACAAGAACACAATAAAAAAAAAAATAATAATAAAAATAAATACGACAACGGCGACAGAAATGAGAAATTGCGACGACACGATTGGCACAAACAGTTGTTTTTCCACGTAATCTATATGCGACAAAAATTCGCGGAGTTAAAAGTTTCAAAACCATCGTCGTGGTGTAAAATAACTATATCACTGCGAAATAAGAATACGAATTTTGAATTATATTACAACAAGTTTATCGCGCGTAGATACAATAGTATAAAAGTATAAAAGAACTTCACTTTTACACATAATTTATATAATACATTTTAATGATGATAAATGCATATTTAGCATGCGAGATCACGTATACGATTATTATACGTATGATTGAAAATATCTTCGTTGTACAGTTATTACATGACAAGCATAAAGGAATATTTAAAATATGTATATACAGGCAAAATCGATATTTCTCAAAAATTTACGAACGAATAATTTTAGAAATTATTGCATGCAGGTCGCACCAACTATATCTTTAAATAATGCAATTCATCTAATTATAAATGAAAACAATGCCGTTCTTATACATACTACAAACGCTCGGGAATCATTTTCGGAAATATGGAAAGCCATCATAAGCGCCAGAGGCAAATGCGCATACAACAAATCATACAATATATAATTATGCACGTTTTATAGTATGATGCATGAGCATATATAGGAATCCGTTTATGAGTATACGATGAGTATATAATGGTGTCGAGACAATATAAATATACCAAAAACGTATATAAGAAATATAAAGGGCCAACACACACATATATTATATATAAATATTATTTGTCGATTCTCCCTCTTTTTTTTTTGGGGAGGCATTTTACTCTTTTTCTTACACGTCCGGAGCCTTTTATATAGATTTAAGTGTTTTTTTTTTGTCGATGACAAATGATCCGGTAAACGGTCGAGTGTTTTTCTATACATCTATACACATATATTATGTACTCGTATATTGTAACGCATGTATAAGAGCGCTTACTATGTATGTATGTATATATATATATAATTTTTTTTTTCTATAACACAAATCACCCGTACAGTCTGGGCGCATGCGCAAATATACACACACGCATTAACCGATTTTTTTTTTATTTCCTCGATATATGATAGATATGCCAACGCGCGAAACATGTATACATGTAATATATGTACATGATTTGTAATAAGCGTATAAATATATATACATAGTATATATGGTATACATGGTGCATTGGTATGTGCAGCGATCGTGATGGTCCGGGAAAATCGCAAAGTTATATGTTTTTCTTTTTTTCATCATTCTTTTCTCTCTGTTTTTTTGGCCGCAAAGGAAACAAAAACGCCGATGCGGTGGATATCATCCATTATTCATCGTCAGATCCTGTGTAATAGTGTACAGTATATTATAGTACTGGCGACATTTCTTTATCAAAGTGTATACAACTGTGTGTACGTGTGTGTTTTGTTTCCATCAAAAAGCAAATGCGGACCGTCTGCTGAATGATAAACCGACGACGATATTGCTCCGGTGAACATCGTCTGCGCGATACATATATATAATATATAGGTATATGTGAAATACGATCGAGGACCATTATATAATATACATTGTGAAATAACATACGCACACACATAAATATATATATACATTAACCTAACGTAGAGAGAGAAAGCACTAACGAACGGACGTCATAAACTGTCAAAAATATTCTGTAAGACATAAAAAAAGAAGACGACAACTGAGTATATATATATAAAATATTGATGAAATCCAATCAACAAAATGTCTTCCTTTTATATACCATGAAAGAGATACTCGCGCCGTGGCAGACGATGCACGATTACAATACGCATGCGTACCATCACGGGAACATCTGTAAAATATTCTAATTCACTCACCTACGATTCATATAATATCTACATATAATAATTATATTCTTGGAGTCTCGAGTTTATTTTCAGTACTTACAATATGATATAATAGAGTGTACTGCGGCTATTGCAGTCTAACAAATGTTTAAAACGGATTATAATAACAATATCCATTTTCGTATGTTGGAAAATGGTCACATACGCATAATATTAGATATACATAATGGTCGCAATTTTCGAGATTATACCTTCAAAATGCATTAGATAAACCGTTTTTAAAACTATATGTTTCATTGTATCGTAGGTACATATGGTGACATAAGCTTATATACGCATACGCATATCATTATCTAGTTATCGATGTTAATAAAATGAATTGAACTACAAAAAAAAAGACCATAAATGCAGTGCGAACCTGTTAAACGCAACTGATTTCGAAGCGATTTACGGATGATGCTTTTCGGAGATCGATTAGATAATATATTATACATTCGATTTAATATATATTTCGATGGTTTCAACAAATGAGCAAAGGACCGAAAGAAACGTACATTGTAAAACTGCAGCGTTTTCGCAGGGTCTGGTGCGCGTATACGAGCCAGATATCGGAGAGTCGGAGGCATTACTACGAATATATTTATACGTATATATACGAACAGGGGGATCGTCGGATGCGCTACCGGAAATAATCGATACATAATCAGGGCAATTGGCCGTTCCGTATAGTAAGTGCACTCGGCTGATTACCATTGTCGCGGCGGCATAACAATAGGCCGTTTTCTTTGAAGTCTATTATTACAGCTAGTGCACACATATGGTCCGTAAAAATTACGCGCACACGCGTCGTATATTTGAACCGCGTTCGTGGCCGAATAAAACGTACGTAAAATATATTATGTATATATCGCGTTTAGTACGCTGTTTAGGCACGCGAAAGTGCACCAATATAATATATATATAGTGTAATACGCGCATAACATAGAAATTATCATAATATAAAGGCGCGCGGCGAGGGCTGTTGCGGAAAATCTCACGCGTATTATGGTCACTAAACGTTTTAACTACAAGATATATATATATATAAATATATAATAACTCTGGGACCAATAAATGTACGCGTGGCGTAGCGGTATAAACCGCGCACTTGTTCGTTGATTCAATACATATAACTACGCGGGTATACAAAGTGTACGTACGTCAGGTATGGCTTCATATAAGTGGGGTATATAATCTATTATTAGTTACATATCATTAATTATAATTATTGTTCGGATAATACTTTTTCTCGGAACCATCAGCTACACACGGTCGGCTGGTGACAAAACGTAATATTATATTACAACTGTTATTATTATAAAAACTGATTTATTTAAAAATTGTATTTGCGCTCCTCTAACCCACCACTTCAAACCCCAATATAGTAGAATACCATTGCATGTTATATAGCCGCTTTTGCGTATAAAACCGAAGCATCAGACGGCAATCGGCCTTATACGGCTCCATGGGAAATCGAATATAGGAGAAAGAGAAAACGAGGCGAACTGCGCGTAAAAATAGACGTAGTCTTGTATGTGACCGAGAGGAGGAAAAAATGAAATATCCGTTCGGGTGTGTATAGATGTCCTGGCGCTGATAACCCGCGTCGCCGTCGCCGTGCCGTCCGCTAAGATAAAAACGCGATGATAAGGTGACACGCATTATCCCCCGCGGAGAACTACTGCCAAATGATCCATGTCGACCGCATGACGAGACTTTAACCTTTTTGTCAGTCTCTAGCTAATTGTCCGTCAAGACCCCTACACACGACGTCTACACATACAGGAATACGCGCACGCACGTTCGAAGGGGGTTTATTTTTACGCGAAACGAAACAGACGGTGAAGAGGGGAAGAAAACAAATAGAATTTCAGTTTTAAAAAAAAAAAAAAACCATACGAGCGACGGCAGTGGCCTTGCGTGAAGACGAACAAAACTTCGATTGTCTGTTACTGACACACGAAAGTTTTCATGTCGTAAATAGGCGTAATTAAGAGATGTGCTTTTGTTAGGATTGTTAGGAAAAAAAGTCATAATAATAACAATAATAAACCCATTCGAGAGGGTCACACAAAATGAATAATGAGTGTAGAGCGACACAATTAGTTCGAGAACAACGTAGGTAGGTAGGTAGAAAACTACAATGGGTGACGAAGTTTTATGGATTTTATTGTTATTTTGTTCTTTTTGTGATTTTTCGTTTAAAAAAATATGTAAGAACTAAACGCGCGGCAATACTATCGCGAATGCGCACACCGTACATAATAACATGCATATAGGTAGTATAATAAATATCAAAATATTAAAAATATTAATCGATTATAGAACTATAATTTTGTAGTAAAAAGAAAAAAAAAAGGATATCTAGGTATTTATACTATACATACATACGACACATTTTGAATAATATGATAACGACAATTATTAGTAATATTATGGGATTTGAATGAAGCATTGTTTGCTTTATCGTTGCCCAATATAAACGAATAACAATAAAATATGTGGGAAGAATTAATTTTATAATATATATGATGCGATATTTTATGTTGAGTGTTACAGATTAAAAAAAAAAAAAAACCACTGCACACAATGTAGACGATTTCATAGTTTTATACATCCTCTGTGTGCACGCACGCACACACGCATACATATCGATAACATGTAAACGATAAACCGCGGCGGCGACGGGAATAAAAATCCGCAGCAATCCCAGTCCCAGCAACACCCGGGCGAGGATTTTTCGAAAACGTAATTGAGCGCGGGGAAGTAATAAGGGACAGAAAAAATAATGATAAAAAAAATACCTGTAATTATAATACGATTCTAACCGTATTAAATATATGTAAATTAAATAGTTATATTATACTATACGTTGAAAGAGTACAAGTCGAAATTATAACCGGTCGCATCCCGCGATAATTATCATCTCAGTATGAAATATTATATTATAATATACGTCACGTTGCCAATACGATCGTGGCTGCAGCAGTAGGTCAAAGAATATATACGCGTAACGTCGTCCCATCGTCCGCTATAAAACTGCATTTTCCGTAAATATTAAAGCGAACTGCGCGGTTTTAGGGCCGTTTTTAGCACTGTACAAAAATATATCGAAATGATCAAACGCATTATTGATTTTCGTTTTCTTTTTTTTTTCCATGTTTGTTTAGTTTAATTATTTTACGCCGTCGGAGAAGAACGGTATGCGCGTTATTTCCATTTGAAACACAATCGAGTCGAGTGCGACACTCGAACTGTACGAACAAAGATATGAATGACGACTTGTCGACAACGTATATAAAACATAATAGTAATATTAATTTAAATATTATATCATACCCGTATAGTTCATAAATAATAATCATACATAATGTGCACTGTTGTTGAACGATTGCGTTATGTCGAATAGGTATAAAAAAAAATTGCCCGAAAAAAATTGCAGGCAAAACTACATTGCTCCAATGCGTTTAAATTTTATTATATGCATATATAATATTATTGAGTTCGTATACGCTGCACTTTTAATGTCCGTCAACGTTTTTGTTTTTCTTTCGTGTCCAAGACGAGGAGGACACGACCGTATACGATGATGCCGGAAGTGGATTTAAAACGAATTTGTCACATACGGACCGAGAAACAGTTCTACCGTGGACACACGGTGGCGGTGGCGACCGTTTGGATAAAAATAGTATTTTGAAAAAAAAAATAAATAAAATAAAAATGAAATAATAGTAATAATATGGCGTACGGGGGGAAAAAACGGTTTAGTCACGGTTTATACGAGTCGGTTAGGTCCCCCGCCCGAATCCTCCCACTCGAAACATCATACGTTTATAATACTGCGTGTAGTTTATGACGTATCTACTATAATACTACTATACTATATACACGCACGCTGCTACTTTACACTAATGTGCATTTGCACTGCACACGCAGGAAACTTTATATAGAACAAAGGCTTTTTTGTTTCTGAGAAACTGCAACATGGCCGAGACGCACGGCGGCAGCGGGATGACACATCTGGTGAACATTTCGTGAAAAGAGCGTATGGAACGCCCGTATAATAGTTAAGTACAATAATAGTTGTTATTATATATTATCCGTTTTTATGTTATTGTTATGGACAACACACGCGTGCCGTTGTCGAGTCTAAAATTGTAATACATTATTATTAACGTTTCCATTTCGACGTGATGTCGGACGGGTGGCGACGACAATAACGCGTCGATGTTAAATAAAAGAGTTTTATCCGGAAAAAAAATGAAATATACAGAATAGAAGATAAAGGAATTTTTTAATTTTTAACTCGTCCCGCGCGCAGATGCGATATTAGTATGTACGCCTTCGCCACCGGTGAAATGTGGATGCTATATAATACGCGATGTGTCAACCGGGCTTCACCACGCGAAGGCTTTAACGACCAATAAAACCAACGATAATAAGACGGATTTACCGTTGTTTGTTTTAGCGTTTTACATTGAAAGGATACTATTTTAATCCTTTTAACGCACGCGCCCGCACTTTATGGATTGATACACGCCTTTTACGTTGTCCCGTGTACATTGAACCCAATCCAAAGAAAATACACAACCTATTTACCGCCGCCGGACCGTTAACCAAAAATAGATACCTTTTTAACGAACATCCCTTGTAAAATCCTCGCCGTCAATCCGTCACGCGTCGTGCCCGGACACATAGTAACATCATTGTAATATTATTATATCATATTATTACAATAATCTAAAACAAGTCGGGCGAACCGTGTAGGCAATTACAATACGTCTTCATGTATGCTTGCCGTCTCAATAGCCGTAACAACAAAATACCACACAAAAATTATCAGTACACCACATTTATTCGAATTGCAGCGTGATAATAAAGAATATCAAATTTGGGTACAAAAGTTGCTTTTTTACCACAAATATAACATGAACAGTATAAAAAACCGACAAATTCATGTTAAACACAACAATTCAGTTATAAAATATTATATTAAAAACCGATAGGAACTTAGTGTACTTGTGATAATCATTTATAATAACCGCATGATATGATAATATTTAATATTGTAATGCGATTAAAATACCGATTTATTGGATATTTTTTTGGATAATACAAAAGAACTTTGTCCATACCCGCGGGGTCTCGCAAGAAACCGAAAACAGTGGTACTTATGTATTTTTTTTTTATTCGCTGCAATATCAAATAAAATGTTAATTTAGAACAACGCTAATTGAGATTCTGTAAGTGTTTATCTATCCTGGTGCGCGACAACAGTATGTGTATTTTTATAATATCGTATACAGTGGAAACCTCGTGTACACGATGTACCTTCGGTACACTACCGTAGGTGGGTTTTACAGCCGAGAAACTATTCAACGCGTAAATGAGTACTGCAACATGTGGTGGCTATAAAGCCGGTTGATTTAAACAAATTATTACTGCAGAAGAAAATACTGAATTTAGTGAAATCGCAATACATACACATACATACATACACATACAATACACTGGGTTTCTCTCTTCTGACACGACCACGGGACAAAATGCAAAGGACCAAACCTGTTGGTAGCACCAAATTTTTCGTTTTCCTCTCGTTTTTTTTTTTTTGTTTCTCACGAACACACGTGTTGTATATATTTTAACATTATACGGTCCGTAGTAGACGCATACAGAAATCGTTCTGTGAGCCAGGGGTAATTACTGTAATGGCGCAGACTGCGATACAGGAAAACGCACTTCTGAGTGCTGACAAAGGATTCGCATTGAATTTCATTCATCCTTCTGTTTGCCATCATAATCTCTTTTTACTCGTGTACACCGCGCTAAGCAGACACACCAAACATGACAAGGAAAATATTTTAAACGCTTTTATAACTACATTTACGCGAACTTGTGAACATTTATTTATAAATATACATTATACATTTTATACATTATAAAAGTATGTTACTAATAATTGTATTTGTACAATAATTATTGTAGTAAATGTTCCATAGTCATATTTCTATACAAATATAAAGGTAGGTACGTGTTCATGATGATAAGGTGCGAACTTCGCTTATCGTTTATAAACGTCTCTGGCAACCTGACAGCAGTGTACGCTAATTAAATTAATTCGGGATAGTTTTTCCACAGTATATGTATATTATTATAATTACAATAATACCAATTATTGATAACCGGGCGTAGGAGACTGCATGTGCCGGAGTGTACGTATAAAAGCCACGCGTTATCGGCAGCAATAATCAGATTATTATTTTAAAGGCTTTTCACGGCAATGCATACACGAACATCGAAAACAACCGATTAACTCTTTTCGTTTTTAATTACTCCATTAGAACAATTTTACAATTTTGTAATAAAACGTTCGGGTGTACGAATTATAGTTGATATTCTCTCAAGAACGCATCACGTGTTCGTTTATAATTATACCATATGACGGTACCTATATAATTTCCTTTTATGCGGAAACGAGTCTTACGAGTTTATTGAAAAATTTAAGTACCTTTAGCCCTTTCTATATATATATCTGGTGTTTATATCCTATATATAATATTTATTATCTGAAACCGTAGAACAACCGTGCGCGTTCTTATCTCAACAGAAATAGAGAGGCCGTCGTAAAATCGTGGAATCATTCCGAGATTTTTAATATCTTCAAGATGTGTGACAAACGACAAATGATTACACGCATCCAATATTTTTGGTAAAAATATAAAAAAAAAAAAACAGAAAACACCCGTCTCACACGATTCTTCCGTCACAGATAGGCCAATAACGTATAATACGAGTAGGCTTCTCTGTGATTTAGCTAGCGCACACACGTTGCACCACAAGAAGTAGGTAATTATTATTTTACGTGCGTATAGTGCGCCGCCGTGGTCGTTAAAACGAAAAAACGAAAACACACCCCCGCCACACCCGTAAGGCTCATTAAATAGGAACCCTCGCCGGTCGGAAACGACGTTGTTGTTGTTTTTATTGTTAACACGACTTCCAGATTAGTGGTCTCCCCCCCCTACATGTAGTAAGAGAAAAATGAGATTTTACGCACGCGCAAGGGTCGACGGCGTCAAGTCGTTTTCGATGTGTCTGCTCCGATATATTATACAGTCGGCGGAACCTTTACACGCCCGTGTACACTTATATATATATATATATATATATATATATATATGTAATTATATACATGCATACACGCACAGATACACTTTATATACACATAATTACCAACGATTATTAATTGTCGTCGAATGTACATCATTATACTTATAATTATTATTATGATTTTAAGCTTCTGTATGTATATAAATGTGTCAATTTGGGTATATATGTGCTTGGAATGCATGTGACCCCGCGTCAAACAACAGTCACTTTATATAATGTGTGTATTATATTATGTACTACATGTACACGTATAATTATATGCAAACGCGCGTACGGACCAATTTCTTTACAATGCGCTTCATTTATTAAAAAGTAAATAAATAAAGAGCACCCTATATTATGTTATACAGTACATACAGTGCGGTATTAATGACGTTTGTCAAGCTAGAAACCAAACCTTCGTTATAAAAATATTGCACACGGCCGTACCGGTGTACGCATACATATTATATTATTATATACAATAATAATTAATAATTATATTATAATGTGGTCAAAGAAAACGCTTTGTTTTCGTTCGACGTACAACGACGAGGGCACGCGGCGTGCCGCATATATATCCACGAATATATTATCAGATGCGATTAATAATACTATGCTATATTCAGGTTGGCTCATGAATTGTAATAAAACAGATCAACGCATCTATAAACGTAATTATAACTCCCGAAAGAAAAAGGTTAAAATGAAAAAAAATCAACAAATATAATGTTAAGACAGCGAAAAGCTGAACTTTAACCGAGATCAATTATTGTAAAATTCCGCACATTTTTCGTTAAATGCTATAGTGTGATTTTGTGCCGCTATATTTGATTAGTTTTTAATTTATAATTGTTTGTCTGCAGGCCAACGATAAACCCACTGTATATTAACGCAGAAGATGAATTGATTAATTATGAAAATATAAAAAAAAGGGTAATATTGTACTTGTTAGATAAGTAACAGTGTTTAAATGTGGATGGTTATTTTTTCACTGCTCAAAGACAGGAAAAAACTATCTATGTCGTATTATATACAGATAAGAATGCTTTTAATGTGTTAGTATTTGGCTGATTATTAATTATCGGTCGATCTATCATAAATTCATAACAATATAAACTATAACACTATATAGTGGAAAATTGGTTGTTAATCTTAAAATATAACTAATCTTATTATAACTTAGCCTTTATCAACATTAGTATTACATATAAGTTATAACTAATGTAATATGCTGATAATAGATACGGGAAAAAATAATATTATTGCTCTTGGAAATTGGGAAATTGGTAGTATTATAAACTTAAAAAATAATTAAAATCTAGAACAATTAATACAAATACTGTTTGCTGAAGTGACGGAGTTATAGGACGAAATACGTCGTTCAATGTTTTCATTAAATCCAGTTAAATTTTGAATTTCTATTGTGTTAATGACATATTATAATAGTACCTTATTCCAATTATTAGCTAACGTGACGTATAAAATTTCTTTCGTATTATCCACGCAATTTTTTCCTCTGTGGCGGCACCAACAAAAATATAATTAATAAATGATAAAAGTTGGTATAATAAATTACTATCATCGTTCTTGCAATCCCGCATAATGTATAATGTAATACATCACACGCGCCGTGCTGCACACCGTACATAGCAATTCAATAAAAACATATACAGCACATAATATAAATACTATAAGTATGCTACTAATTCGGAATGAACACTTTTCCCATTTTTCGTTTCAAACTTAATTTATGACCGGTTATTGTTGTTACACGCCGTCAATTTTTAGCCACACATACGCTTGCCCGATTTATTATAATTGCATTCCGCCGTATATTATACAATACAATATATGTGTACATTACAATATTGGTCTCGGCCAATACGTAGACGAGTTTTATTTTTGATTCCAGACGCATATAAATATATGCACCTATTTAGAACGCACGCTGTGGTGGCAGGGTCCCATATGTATCATTATGCTATTATTATTATTATTATTACAAAATTATAGCGGCGTGCAGCGTATACATAAAATAATAATATATGCATGCGAATTTTAGTCTTTGGTTAACATCCGTAGCGAAAAGTGTAATTTTTTTGTTCTGCAATAAAAAGACAATCTCTCTACCCCCACGATATAATTAACTGAAATTCTAAGAGAATATTTCATTAAGTTTTATTTTTTTTTTTATTTTTAATTGTTAGTCCAAAAAAAAAATCTGTTACTTTGCCACATTATTACGGTTAATGTAATAATACGATATTGTCGAGGCATCGCGCGTGTCACGAATATTGTGTGTGTGTGTGTGTGTGTGTGCGTGTGTTGTGAAGAAAAACGAGTGAGGATTTATTCGCTAAAAATACGGATTTCATTTGTATTTTATTTTTTGCTGGGCTAAAAATCATTCAGCAAATTCAACATAACAACAGAGGACGCCCAAAAGTAACTTGTGTTGTACACACTTGCACTACAGACAATTATTAATAATAGTTGCATCTAAATATAGTTAATTCATTGCACGTCAGAGTATAAATTTCATAAAAGAAGATAAAGGGACGAAATAATTATAAAATAAAAATAACATTAAATCTTGCATTTTAACTACTTAGTCGTAAAATAATAAACGTATTATGAACAAACCACACTCAAGATATTATTAAAACATATGTATAAACGTATAAGCAATCGTATTCAAGGAATCATTTGAATTTCTTATATAATATACAATTACAACATGAATATTGTTGCAGATATTTTTTTTTTCTGTGAAAAGTAAAACTGAAAATATCACTGATTGACAAAACGTTCAGATAGGTATAGACATTTAATTGTTTTATAATCAATCGGTAAAATAAGACGCTTATTCGTATACAACCACTAATTATTGCGAATGAAGAAATTTCGTCTTGATAATTGTTTCTAACTTTTTGAAAGTTTATGAAAAAAACCATACGAGCAATGGTGATTATTTGGAAATGAATTCCCAGAAAATATCATATCTACAACAATTCAGTTGTAAAATATTGTTTGGTCGTGTACATAATGGCATTTAAAAGATGGTATTCGAAGACGAAACATTAGAAACCGTAAAGATTAGATTTGGTACAGGTGATTACAATTTTTCGGAAATCATAACACTATACCTTATCCGGGACATAAAGAAAGTTCATCCAACGATTGGTAGATAATAATATTGCACACTTTGTTGTTGGACGATCGACACGTTTGCTATGTATAAACCGAAAAAAGAAATATCACGAAGAGCGCTTTCCGAGATCTATATAGTATACTAAATGCAAAAATAAAATGCATTTCGGTCTTGTTTATACAGTGACGGCGATGTTGACGTGTAACAAATTAGGCTAAACTTATATGAATGAAGTTAATAAGAATAAAATATTATTTTTACTAAGCTGATTTAGATCATAGTCATATAAATATGTACAGATATAATAAAATATGAATAAAAGTACAAGTATAGTAGTGAAAAAAATGCATAAAAAAATATTATATTGTTGGAACTTGGAACGCTGCATTACCGGGACACGAGAACATGAGAATCACATGAGGGGGACAACCGCGAGCGCGTGTAACGTGTAAACTTACATTTTTTTCTTTTGATTAGCAATTTTCGTCACCCATTTAATGACACTTGGGTTTTTTTTTTATTCATTTAATATTATGCATAATTTTAGTAGGTATATATAATTTATATATATTTGTTTTTTATCGCGGTACCAATGATAGGTACATGGATGTATCATGTTAATGAGATTAAACGACGCATTGAAAAAATCGTTTGAAACTGGCCACGCGAATTTTGTATATTTTCCTCATTTTTTTTTTTTTTATTACTTGTCGGCACATTTACCAAAAGACGACGGAATACCGGAAATTCGTTAACGTCGTCAATCTTTTCATGTGTGGACCTGCTAAACGGTTTCGGTCAATTTCAGATTATAATAAACTCAGTTCATAAAACTTCACAGAGCAAAGAAAAGTGAAAAAAAAACAGTGTTTAATTCATGGTTTCTTCTGTCAAACAATGCGATCATTTTAACCGCGGGAGTTAGATATTTCATTCAATTTTATTTTACCTACTTTTTTATTTTATTTTTTTCAAATTTTTTTCCAAGGCACGTGCGCCCGTGTTCGAACATGTATAAAAACACGCCTCCCGATCCTTGATGACCGCAACGGCAAGATAGTTAGCTACCAGCGACAAAAAAAGAAAAAAAGAAAAGAAAACATCAAAGACCTGATGTATAGTGTAAAAATCGCAACACCTTTGTAGACGTCATTCGGACACCGTAAAGGTCCATTGCCACCGCGATGTGCAATGAAGGGAATTATGATAATTATTATAAATATTTCTAGTGGGTGAAGAAATAAAAAAATATCAAACATAATAATAATAATAATAATAATAATAATAATAATAATAATGATATGTATATTATACATACGCACGCGACATCAAAGCGCATAGTGTTAATGGACGGACGGGAAAAGGATTACACGAACATATTAATATAATAATATATATAGAAACAATATGATTATTGTCATCGTTGTTATACTATGATTATTATTATTATTATTTATTAGTTATTACTATACTTGTACAATTTTTACATAGATATAATTATTATTGTTGTATATTTATACACGATTGATTGGGCTGTACACTACCAAAGTGCGTTAGCGGAAACGATAAAATTAAAGTATAAAATATAATTACGATAAATGATGTCTATTATTTTCCTGTGAAAAACGACCGCGCACGACCAACAATAATTATTACATTGTAATGTTATAATAGTCACATCAACCTGAATATCAAACAATAATTTGTACATGCAAATTGAATATACAAATGGGTATTATATTGGTTAAGTGTTTATAAGAGGAAGGGGGAGGTACCTTGTAATTATTTTTCAATACAATATACGGTTTCAATTTATTTTCAAGAGGTCATGTAATTCCTCAATCACCCATATATGTATAGTATATTATATATAGTTCTGATGCAATTATAAATAAAATTAATAGTATTATATTGGACGTTTCTCAGATATTACCTATATTTTTTCGTAACTACAAATCATAATAATATTTTCATTGTATTCGACAAAACGGTTTAATTTGAATTGTTTTCCATATTATGCGCATTGACATTCAAAATACTAAAGCCAATATAGGATGTTTGTATTTTTCGATAAGATTTCATGTTGAAAAATAAAAATTTGATAAAATTCAACGCCAACACAATTTAAAGCAAGTATAGCGCACGTACAACTGTTGGATCAGAATCGAACCGAAAAAAAATTACATTTTGCAGGAGTCAATAAGGTAATAAAACGTCTTTGAAGACCGATGTTATCGAGAATTAGCGAACGAATCACGATACACTTATGAATCACGTGTATATTTTTTTACAAAATCGCGCAGGAGGGGAGAAAACTAAATAAAAGTTAATGAAAAAAAAAAAAAAAAGCCAACAATAATACTATTATAATATTATAGTCACCGGTCAGACGACTTTATTCTACGTCCAGGACACTAGTTTTTTTTTTAATTTTTTTTACGAAAAATTGATCGACCAGAGAGTTGATACAGCACAAGCAGGTAAACGTCACATTTCTTCCGTCGATAATACACCATATACGTTACCAGGAGCTATACGTCGAGGAATACGCGGAGGAGAAATTAAAAAACGCAAAAAATAAAAAAATAAAATGCTAAATCAAAAACATCTGCGAAAGAGACTTACCGAAAAAACTATTGTGAACGGAACAGGCGACACCGGCCGGCAATGCCATTGGGAGGGAAAAAGGACTGCACAATGTATAAAGTTGAACGACTGCTGCGGTGGAATGATGGTATAGTTACGTAGTGATGATCCGTTGGCAATGGGGGGGGGGGTTGGGGAGGCGTTGAAAAGAGATTTCGCGGCTGGAAAACGAGGTAGCGAGAGCGATAGAACGAGGGAGGAACACTCGCGTGGAATACCGGTGGAGTGAGACTGGAGAGCGAGACGTGCTGACGATCACAATGCAATAAGATAAGACGTGTTCGCGGCGCGGGTAAGCGAGTGATCGAGCGATCGAGCGAACAATGCCGCGGGACGTGATATACGCGTGGTGTGCACACGCGCGAGGTACACCGACTGACTGACTGACTGACGGACCGAAGACCGAACTATTCGCTCGCTCGCGTCGGCGGCGGCGGTGGTGGTGGCGGTGGCGGGCGGGCGGGCGGCGTCGTGGTCGTCGTCCGTCGGAGGGCGTCGATCGGCGGGGGGCGGGTGGAGGACGTTCGGGTGGCCACGGGTGCTGCTGCTGCGGCGGCCGTCGATGGGGTTTTTCGGTGGCGTGCGCGCGCGCTCGTTGTGTCCGTGTGTGCTCGTGTGACGTCGAAGAGTACGTACGTACGTACGTGTGTGTATGTGTGTGTGTGTGCGCGCGCGACGACGACGACGGACAAACGTTTTGGCTGCGGCGACGGTGGCGATTTCTGTGCGTGCGTACACACAAGTCGTCCGCCCCCGCCGCCGCCCGACCACGGTGTGCGGCGCGCGCGGCGTGGAGGGGTGGCCCACACCTTTTGTCTCGGGCGAATCAAAAGGTTGGAAAACAAAGAGCAGCCGCCGAGACGGTCCGCAGGCATGCGCCCCGGCCATTGTTACGGGCAGCCGCTGCCGACGCCGACGACGACGACGACGACGATGGTCTGGCCCGGCCTCCTACTACATCGTCTCCGCCGCTGCCGCCGATCGCTCATGCCGTACACTATCAGTAGCGCAAATAAGGGGTGGGGGAAGCATAGCATAAAATTTCAGGCATAGGCATTTCGAGTACTGCAGTTTTCGATTTTCATACATCATTAACAATCCAGATTTGAAGTGAATTACCGTTCAATAGTTCAAGTGTTTATATATATATATATATATATACATATATGTATAGTGTTGTTACATTTAATATTGAGGAGTAAACGTTTTTACCTATTATCGAGCTCAAAGGGAAGAAAATATTTTATTATCTGTGTCTTCTAGTCGATTTTTTACGATGTTTTAATTTGTAACCCAGTTATGGTTACAATATGTAAAATATTACAATTTTAAAATGCTCCTGGCTCGCTTACAAATTCAAACATCGTAAAAACCAGAAGATTAGACGCGGTTAATGTTCTTCCCTTTCAGTTCGGTAATAGACTACTCTAATAATAATTAATAATGCATATTATACTCTTGAATTACTAAACGCAAATTTGCCGTGTTGTAAGACGGATACATATGGGTATGACGTCTTCTTAACGTTATAATATACAAATTTAACTTATTAAGTTCTAAAATATAAAATATAACTTTTAGTATACCTATAAGATTAAAAATGTGCTACCATGTCGCTTATTACTAAGTAATGGAAAATTAGGTATTCTTCATTTACTCTACGGGTACAACATATTTGTTCATGCATGTGACCTAGTGTGTTGACAAGAAAATTAGCCTATAATGAAAACAATTTCTATATACACGCCACTGCCGACTGCCGTACATTATATTTGTGTTATAATATTATATACCTTTGCGTAGTCTATAGTAATTTATATACTTGTGCAGCCACCCTTTGACCATTGTATAGCGCAACAGGGTTATGGTCTTTTTATTATAACGTTCATCGGATTTCACCAGGGTAAAACATCCCAACGTGGATCAAATGGTGGCGTATTCCGTTCATGGTGAGAACCCGTTTAATGCCCCCCGATACGCGTTAATTTACGTTCATAAATGCATATTCAAGCGAGAAAAAACGTATACTTTATGTGGCTCAATGTGATGTCAATATTACATTATTCTATACCGTAAATACATTTTTTGGTAATTCGGTAGTACACAAATATATAACACATGTTGCAGAGTACCGATGATTGCTAAGAATATATATATATATATATTTAAGAAATCGGCATGGAAATCAAATTTGTCAACGACTCCCTCGAAAAATGCCGTCCTAGACGTCTACTTGTGCGAAGGATCGAGGGGAGGCCACACACGTCGATGTCATCCACCCGAGTCGCCCGAATCCACGGTGATCTCATTAACGCTGCTTATATTGTACCATTTCTACTCCCTTGTTAAAATACCTGTAATGATATGTATAACGGGGCACAAGCCTGAATAGTAGTTAAATTATAAAAAAATTGTGCTATTTTTTTTTTTTACTTATATCGTTTAACGTTTTAGTTTATAATTACATTTAATGAGTCTGTATCTTATATCTATAGATATTTACTATTGTCACAATTCACAACTATATAATAAACAATTATTTTCAAAAAAAAAAAAAAAATGAATCGAACAAATAGAAAGACAACGTGCACAAATATATCGTTAAAATAATAAATTATTTTGTGAAATATTTTAAAATTGTAACTACTTTTATTTTTTAAATAATACAGGTATCTACAATAAATTTTCAATTTAAAATACAAAAGTTAGTTTGATTTCCTTGTTTATTAAGGAATCTGTTTTCACTTACATATACATTTTTTTTTTTTTTAATACGTTTTAAGTGATTCGCGATTTTTAAGGAATCTTTTTACACAGGCAATCGAAAATCGAATAGTACACCTTTTCCTCCGTGCAATCACATTCGGATTCGTAACCGTAAACGCTAATCTATATATTATTAATTTATTGCACGTGTATGATAATTATTATACACTGTTTTATATAGCGCGTTTCATTGCGTTATTATATGTCATCATCATAACGTGTCCGAACATTGTGTATATACACATGTACATATACTGCGATCACGTAACCCGATTCCCTTTCGTTGAATCTGTTTTTTTTTTCGAATACGGACATTGGCTTTTTTCTTCTACTCGAACGTCCTCTGTCATTGTTATTACACTTGTTACACATTTTGTACATAGAGGTACATAAAATAAAACATTATACCGCTGATAAACCCGAGCATGTGCACGCGTGTGACCACTCCTATATGTATAAATGTACGTATAATATAGGTACGTTTGTACTTTCTATCACAAACCCAATGTTCTTATATCGTTCATCTATATAGGTAATACGCATGTCACTATACATAATAATACGTGTGCGTATAGTGGCAGACGTAAAGTCTCGGACGTCTACAATTTGCATTTAACGCACCTATTTACAAACAACATTGCTGTCCAGATCGCTGTGGCAATAAGTTGTTGTTCTACGACCAATCATTTTATTTTACATTGCTACTATATATACGATCATTAATGCACTTTCTACCCAACGCACATAAACATAATATAGTAAATATATAAATATAGACGTGTTATTATTATCAATTTCACGTCACCCGTCATTCATTTATCCGACGACACTGCCGTCCACATCCGTTATAACGATCTTTATAAATAACTATATACTCTTATGAATTATAATATATATTTACACTAACATTTTATTATCCCGGCCGTGATCAAAATGCGCACTGCGCAGCATGTTATTAAAAAAAAAACTACGAGTTTACAGACAGCTACATAAATGTGTATTTGAAATGTTAAAATTCTTGATTTCAAAAATGACCTATTGTTAACGCATCATAACGTCATATTGTCGTTAATTAATAATCGAACATCTAGGTATATTGTATACAGAATATAGATAATATTTTTCATAAAATTGATTGGCAATCAAGCGGTTGTAATTTTTTGGATGTACACTTTAGAATGGGTACTGCAAGACGGTTTCATTACGTTCGATAGTTATATGTTAACGTTCCTTGTGTATACGCTTAATTATAAGCCTGATCATTTATTATGAAATCCGTTATTATGTTCCTTTTTTTATTTACCATTAATATCTCCAGAAAAAAACTGCTATTGATATCACCACATTGTGTAAGTTGGTCAAAAAAGTTTGATTATTCCTTAAAATCATACACAGTCGTATAGTATACATATTGCATACAAACAAAAGGCAACTAAATATTATAGAAAAACATTATATAATTTCTAGAATGATAAAAAAAAATTTTCAGAAAAAATAAATCCCGCTGCAGATAAGAAAAATAAGTTGGGACTAAGATTAATTATAGGTATAGATAATATATTTGTGATTTGTTGGCGACTAAATTTTCGTGCCATCTCGTGTACATGTCATATTGTAAAAAAATAAATATCAAGCTATGGTTATTTTGCACAAAAAAATATATAAAATAAATAACGCGTGATAATAAAAAAGTTGCTTAAAGAAGTGTAGACTGGACTACACATTATTTAATTTAATTGCCGTTTGAATTTGTCAATACTTGCCGTATGATTTAAAACAAAATATTTTTTTTTAAGAACGATAAGCAAATAATATTAATTTGAATGGTAGAAACAGACTTTATATATTAAATACATATATATCGTTAATTATTAATGAATAATTAGAGAAACTAATGAGCTAGTGAGCTAACCTGGCCGCGGCTAGCCTCTGCTACTATTTTACTCTTCCCTTTTTTATTCGTTTCATGAATTTTCTTTTATCATTAATAATGTCACTATCGAATCAATAAAAAAGAAAGTATAATATGCAGTTATAACAGCGCACTGATATGATTATCATACATATTCAGATGTCACCAAGTTTTATTATCTAAATGTATTTCATCGAAGTACCTTCACTGGACGGTTTCTTCCCTCAAGACACTCGAGCTATTGCAATTAATTTTAATAAACATACATTATGCTTATTGTACTTTTTTTTTATTATAGATTGTATAAATTCTGAATAAAAAAAAAAATTATTTGAATAATTATTTAAAAATAAATTGCAATCATTACGTTATGTCAGCGATAATCGATGATCATATGGCATTATATAAGTTTTTGAACTCGGAAAACAACAAGATTTGTCAAATCCATAAACGGATGTAATGGTAATTAAAAATGTTCATTGCACACGAAGATGTTGATAACCCGCAGGTTAAACAAATATGTTAAATAATATTGTAGGCAAAAATATATTAATACTGAAATAATAATAATTATCTTTAATTTGTACACGTATATAAATTCTACAAATTAAATTCCGATAACCCTGAAATTTACTTAAAACCATTTATAATTATTAATTATTTATTAATGAATCAATAGATGTACACGTTTTAATCAATGCTTAAGACTATTATTTCAACAAATTTATGTCGAGATTATGTGTGACAATTAACATGTTTATAAAGAGCTATTTATTCAATGAATGAAAGTTTTCGAATTGTATACGTTGAGAATAATAACTTAATAAGAAATAAGCTGTTATATTGAAACTACTAGTAATTATAATACCATTAAAATGCACTAATAAACAACAAAATCATTTTTTTATCGATTAGGCTTGTATTATGTTACACCGTTTCGAGTAAATATTGTTATTCATAATGTATTGTTAAATATTGTTAACATTCATCGAAAATGTAAATTACCTATACGGTAAACTATAAATAAAATAGAAACTTATTGGTCAAGCCATGGGAAATATCATCAACAAAAAAATAATAGTATTCAATGAAGATGTTTTTTATAGTATTTGAACAGAGCTCAGTATATATTCTGTATACAGTGTTCCCAATCAATGAGTACTTATTTTCCATATATTGTGTTTATTTTATTAATTTTTTAGAGATTTTTGAAAATCATTATTATTGTTATTATTATTTTTTTGAAAGACCTTCTTAAATTAATCAATTTTGAACGTTCTTTTCATTTTTTGATATTACAATAGAGCTTAGCATCCAAAGTACATCCTGGCTACATTAACGTATACAAATAAAAATGTGGGTCAGCTCCAATAAGTACGAGTTTTCATAATTAAATTATAACAAATGAAAAACTTAAATTATTATAATATGCAAATTCATTGGTAATTAATTTGTTTTATTAGTTGCTCAGTAATTTACTGACTATTAAAGTAACGAAAGCAATCCCAAGATTCGAGCCCTAATTAAAATAAAAATAAAAAATTGTAAAAAACCTAGTCGAAGGAATTGAACTGAGGAAAAATAAATACATTTTCCCAGGTCTTGGCGGCGGACTTGGTAACGGTTTGGCAGAAAACTAGTCCACAGCGGCTTGTATTTATTATTATAAACTTTTCCCTCCCCCAACCCGCAACACTGTTCATAATTCTCCACCACTATGTGGTTATTATTATTATTATTATTATTATTATTTATGAAATATGATTAAATGAGTCGCTTTCACAATATATAAACGGCGGTCCTTGTTATTACTTTGTACAGCTGCCATACCGAATTGGTTGGCCCATGACGTTTGTTTGTTTTGCATGCGTCCGTAAAGACTGCGCGAAACTTAAAATATCCTCATCTCGAAATATCAAAAGCAATAAAAACGGACATGTCAAAATCTGGATTTGTCGTTTCCATAAAATTATATTATTAATATTATTATTATTATTATTATTATTATTATTATTATTATTATTATACACCAGATAATATTATTTAACTCTTATATTTATGCATTCGACTGCGCATCACTGAGTTTTGATAATTAAACATAAACACAAATAAAAATATATTTATAAGTACGACATTTAGTATGTATATACTATAATATATATTATATTTAGGTATGTAGTTTCGTGTGTCGACCTCAGCTGGTAGGTCAAGACAAGATTTCAGACTAAATATAATATATATACATACAAACATACATATATATATATATATATATATATATATATATATATATATTTATATGTAAGATGTAGCCTTTGGGGAAATAACGATCGCTTTGCCGGCCGTACCCTCGGGACGGAGCGTTATTGATAGCCTCTACTGACCCCCCCACTCTGAAACAGACAACTGTTCGACCTCTTCCCACTCATACTACCTCGCCGTTCTGTAAGCAAACTTCTTATATCCAACACGCCTGATACGTGAAGCTCTTTTATACACTGCAACATATATATATATGCAGTATAACTATGTATAAACAAGAAGAGAATGTAAGGAATAAGACAAGCGGTAACGATGGTGGCAGAGAATCCAAAACAAATCCAAAAAGCAACACCAAACCATCCTATACCCCACCGCGTGGCTTGTGCGTGGGCCATGAGTAGTGGCGAGGACGAAGGACAAGAGAGAGAATGGATACACAGAGCCAAAAATAAAAGGACGACGACGTCTTGCTTTATCGATCGTATTCCATAAGCGGACGAGAGAGAGGGGGGTCTTTTGAAATCACGTGCCCCCCTCTTTGTACACCCGAGTATATATACAGTCGAAGAGACTACGAAAAGGATGAGAGGGGTTACGAAGGGGGTATAGCTGTGGACCCGCGCAATGGGAAACACGCCCACCCGTACCCTTCATTACCCCCCTCGAGGAAAAAGTATGCGAAAACGGGTACGGGAGAATGTTAAGGGGGATCGTGTGTCGGACGGGTGGGCTACACACCAAACGCCCTGGGCGTTGTTGTGTAAGTACTGTATATATGTACAATACACGAATGAGCGAACGAAGCGCGAACGTGCGATAAACCGCACGGCAACGGCGTATAATACCCGATAACCTTTCCTCCCCCCTCTGACCACTACAACCCTTCAAACCTGGAAGGGAGCAAAGGAAATATTGTCGATTTTCTCCATAGTACATACGTATATATATATATATATATATACCATATACCCTTTTGTGTGTCTTTCTATTTCCACACATATACACACAAACACACGCATACACATATATATGCACATAATGTATACAATATATAATATTATACATATATAAAAACGCTACGTTGTATAATGCGTACCTTAAGATTCGAAGAAAGAAAAGAAATGTTATTTTTGGCGATGAGTTTCACAAAAAGAGAAAATAATAACTTAAATAATGCCGTTGTTTTGGTAGGTATACTATAAAAATAAAATTGTGTTGAGTTCCACAATAAGTTTTCAATTTTATATTTTTGAGATCATGAAATATTCATATTTTAACAAGTAGGTGTACATTTAGGTGAAATTTAATATTCGCTATTTGAGATATTAAATTGTTTTGCGAATAATGTTAATTTTAAATAATATAATACAGCTCATATACTTATATATATAATAAATAATAAGTTATTAATTTTTGAATCACGCAAAATATTTGTAAATAATTACCTTGAGAGTAAAAGTCTTGAACTTAAATAGTTAATAAGGTAGTCTTGTGTCAAATTTTGCTTATGATCATTAGTATTTGAAAACATTTCTCTTAAACCTGTAAATTAAAATAATAATAATAATAATAATAAAATAAACCAAGAAAAAAAAAATGGTTTCCAGCTATCATTTTTTTGTGTTGAACAATTTTATTGACAGTAAATAGGTAATTTTCATTAACAAATACATGATAAATTATTATAAAACAACGAAAGTATTTTTGTATATTGTATTATACAAATACCAAATATAGGTTATATATATATATATATATATACGTATGACGACGGTTCTACTTATACGCTATACACAGTATACACGCAGAAGCAAGGATTAAGAGTGTTGAAGCAAGGTATTTCGAGACATTTAATCCGATCCAACGGTTATGAGGGTACTTATTTGTGCGTGCACATTATTTATATTTTGATACAAGACGAACTCGATGGATCCCAGTTGTTTGGTTTTTCGGAAATGTTGCCAGATTTGAACACGGTTGATGACGGTGGCCGATGGATTGGAAGCGAACGCGGGGGGAAGAGACGATTGTAATATTTTTTTTCGGAAACGAGTGAATGATAATAGTAATAATGGTAATAACGACGACGACGACGATGAGCAGGAATTCCGTGTGGTACGTGGGCGGTGAAAACCGTGTATAACATTAAGGCTTTTAAACTGGAGTTCATTATGGCAATTAGTGTCGCGTTCGTCTTTCAGCAGCGGAAAATATTCTCCACGAAGACAATGACGACTGCGGTGTTTCCCTAATTCTATAATCTTTTTTTCCCCCTCCTCTCGTTTGTTCACCAATTATTCGTTCTCCGTACGCGCCGTCGAATAACGAGAAACGAAATCACCTAAATAACAGACACGAGCGCGAGCACAATGTCTTGGGTTTCCAATTAGCAGCAGCGCCTAACCTAACCACGCGTTGCGTCGTTCTCACCGCAGAGTCAAAAACACAGCGAAAACAGTTCGCGGATTTACTGGCCATTTCCATCCACGTTCCCACACCACTCGTCGCCGGGTTGTTTTATTCTTGAAATCAATCGGATCCCCTTTAGTATATATACGCAGCACGCTCGTCACCCTCCTATATATGTATATATATATATATATATACGACCGACAATCAACGTAACGCGTTATTGACTGTGTTTTTTTAAGTGGCTATTGCTGCGGCGGAGGAATAAAAAAACTAAATAAAAGAACGGCACGTGGACCTCCCTCCCCGTCCGAATTTGGAGTAGCAGTCGCAGTAACCGCGGAAGTAGCACCAGGCGCAGCCTGCACGTGTTCGCCCACGTGTATATGTGTGTCCGCAGCAACGCAACCCTTTAGGGGCTTTTGGTTTTATTTTATTTTTTTGTTTTCATACTAAGATTTTATTGAACAACTCTGCGTAGAAATACGTTTTTGATTGAAGGACATATTATTTTACTATAATCGTCGTGGGTATATTATATACATAAGACTTAACGTGCAATGATTTCGAATCACAAAGGGTAGACGCTGCACAAAATGAACAATATATTATTATTATTATTATTATTATTATTATACTTGTGTATGGGAAATGTAATGTTTTTTCTTTGAATAATATGCGCAGTAAATATATGTGCAATATACATACATTATATATATATAAAATTTACGTATATGTTTATATAATGTAAACGTTATATATCATTTGTACAATTATGTATACTGATGTGCGTTGGGCGAGCACTTAGTGAGAGGGAAGACTCATTAAAAATGTAATAATTAATCCAAAACAGCGAATGAGCGCACAAAGTGAATTTCATGTACGGTTGTCCCCGCAGTTGTGCAGTGAATGCGTATATACCTACGAGTGTTCCCTTTTTTGGTAATTTTATTTATGTTTTAATTATTATTTTATCCCCTTATTTGCTCTGCTCTTCCGTCTATTTGATTGCCGGTGATATTATGTCATCGTATATATTATACATGTATACTCTTTTATCCTTCGACTAACCCTCCACGGAGAGTCATAAATCAAAATGATAGTTATGTATATCATTTATAATTTATATACATAACAGCGAGCACAAATGCATTTGAAAACGATACTTATTTATCATGGAATTATCAAAATTCAAAATCTATTGTTATAGATTACATAAAACGTACCTAGGTATTTCCTATTTGTATATGTTAACAACTTAGACAGTTTAGCTAAAACACTATAGTATATATATATATAAGATGATTAGTAAACATGACAATGTCATAACTGGTAAAGCTTGAAAAAGTTCGTAGTAACGTGTTTTAAATAATTCTATAAAATATGTACATTAACTATAAATCTAAAAACAATCATTATATAGGTTCACACTTAGGGTTGTTTACGAGTATTATTTTCATTTAACTTGATGAATTTAGTTTAATTGAAAATGAGCTTTAATGGTTCAATCAATGAACGGTATTGATATTTTTAAATTTAAACAATAATTGTACTACTAAACTGAATAAAAAGTAACACGTATGGATCATTACATGACAATATTCATGTTGCTTATTCTACTAAAATGAAATTAATAAAAAAAATCAGTGATTAAATAATAAATAGGTTAATGCTGTAAAAATTACAGTTTATATACTGAACAATATATAATATAACATAATATAAAATATTCTAATCCACTGGTGAAATATAATACACTACTTACATAGATATAGAAAACTTGCTATTTCGTAAAATGATTATTTTAGAGTTCCGGATTTAGCATCACAGATTTTGTTATACTTCTTGATTTCGAATGTCAATTTAAATCGTGATAGTTGATTTTATTTCATAATATTTAATTAGTCGATTAAGATGTTCGACAACAAGAAATAAATGAATTCGTGATTAACTTTTCTCGGGGTTGTTTTAATAAAGCGTTTACTTTTTGTTATGCATATTAATTGGATTCCGAATATTTAATTCACAAGACAACATTTCCGAGAATAGGTAATGGTATAAAATCTATAAAAACTAATCTCAGATTGTATAATAATATTATAACACAGTGAATGATGTCGTTATGATTTTCTCGAGTTTAATTCTCAATGCATTTATGACGATCAAATGCATAACTAATGTGATTTTCCAAGATACCTTAAGTAGATTTATCAAAATTCTCTTTTCCATGTTCATCGTACCGATCATAAACAATGTGATGAAAGTAAGAAACGCATAAATAGCGTGAAGAAATGGGGTGAATCGGGGTCCGAAGCGGTGGAGTGTACAGGCGAGGAGTAAAAGATAAAAGCAAAAAGGACCCAATTTCATCAGCTGCTTCCGTCTTTTCCAGTATAACGTAATTAAAAACTTTTGCCTGGGCACGATAAACAAATCGCGTTGTTTTCCTACTACCGTTCCTCTTTCTGTGTTCATTTTCAACACTGTATACAATGCTGTAGCCTATATTAAATTTATCGACTTATGTCGCATAGATCATTTTTATTCTTTTTACTCATTTTTTATTTTTTTAACGGCATTATTGAACTTTTTATAATTTTTTTTTAGAGAGTTGTTCCAAATACTTTTCTGAGTGTTGCTACGTCACCCGATTTTTCATTTGTTTTTGTTTGCAGGGACAGGTGTAATGTATTTTAAGGTTACAGTTTTTCGACAAAGCATTTGAATAATTTTAAGATTTTTCTTCGCAAAATTGTTGTTAATAACTCCCCGGATTTTATGGTGAGGTTATTTTTACCAATTTAACTATGGGTAGGGGAGAATAGAGGATGTATTATATAGTAATGTTCCAATTTCTGACGACACTATTGAACTTTTTTGTAATTTTTTTCACAGAATTATTCTAATTACTTCCTTCAATTAATTATTATGTAATTGATTATTTTGATTTATAACCACTGTATATAAAAGACAAAATATACTATAATTAAATAATTATACTGAACTAAAATAAATGTTATTTATTAATACTTCAGTTATTTTAGTACTAGGAAAATGTCAATTTCATTATTATTCAGTTGAGCTTAATTAAATTTAAGTTAATTTGTAATATTTATAATTTATACTTATATAAGCCAGCAGTTATTTTAATGTAAATTTTTAAAATCATTGATCATATTTTTGTATAATGTAAGCAAGAATTGTCTTTATTTCACGATTTATTATGCACATTGCATGATACCAGCGGAAGTCTAAACTTGTAAACTTTTATACTATATACAAACTCTGAAAGTGACCAAAACAGGAAATTATGATTGTGGTTTTTAAAATTAATTTTAAAGTCGTTTATAAATTGTTTTCAACTATACATGAGTGGTAAACCGATTATTCTTTCGCATAGTTAAATCGATTTTCTGAACGGATTACATTGGAATTATAAAGTTTGATGAATAATGAGGGATGTGTTTTTTCTTATGCTTCAAATAAATAAATAAAAATGGTTCCCCGTAAACTTTTTACTTTATTTTTGTCCGCGATAAAGTGAACCATAATACAAGAAATATATATAAGGTACTTATATAAAATTATAAAATAAGAAATAAAGTAAAACCATTTTTTCTGTTACTTATTTTGACTTCAGAATATTGTAATTTACGTAAATTATTTAATTTAAGTTGAACATAAGTTGGTTGGCTGGATATTTTTTTAAACCATTTCAATAATCTTAAAATATTAAAATATGTTCCTGTATAGTTGTTTGATTAATTGATATAATTATATTGTTTCCTCCAAAAAATGTAATCTTGGCTAATTATTGATTGGAATTTTTACAATACTATGTACACTGATAGATATATTTTACAAAGTAATGTAATGATTCTTTATATAAATGAATCTTTGATTTCAGTATTCAAAATGGTATACTCATATTTATGATGTTCAAAAACTTCGTATTCTGATAATCTATTATATAAATCTTCATAAGTGTTATGACCTATGGGTTTAGGTGTATAATAAAATCATATTATGTACAGAATTCGTAGTATATATTATATTCTTAAAGTTGACGCATTATATAAGTGTAGAGAAATTAAATTAAATTATCAATTAAAATAGGTATGCTGAGGTCATTGAACAACTAAAATTTAGAATGCCCAAGGTGGCAAAGTATCCGTGCTACAAATTACAATAATACACAATTTAGAATAATAAAAAAAGGAGACAAAAAGATTGAAAAATCGGCATATTCACTATTACGTCCCAGATGTTGGTTTAGTAATATATTAAATCCTGTCATACGTTTTAGTACCCCAATTTAATTTCCATTGGCCCAAAAACTAAAAAAAAAACCGTCATATAAATAGAACAACTCAGATTTATTTTTAATGTTATCATTAATTAATTCGAAGGTGGAAAGAGAAAAAAAAATTTAATTCCGCTTTCAGTAACTTATCGCGTGTGTGACATAATATTATACGACGGACGACCGCGCAGTACATAAATATATGGTCATGTCTATAACACACAGTGGCGAAGAATTATATGTATATATATATATATATACAAGGAATACTTAACGTTACGCGACATCCTGTTTTGCGAATAAAATATATATATATATATACATATAAAATACACACACACACACACACACATAAATACGCTTATATATTATAAATAACATGTACGCGTACAAATAGAGAAATAAATCAAACGGTTCGAGGGCTCATAATTTATATGTAATTATATACATATATCATAATATCTACCTTCTCCTATAATAACGGTGTGCTGTTTATCCGGTCTTGTGCTGCGCCACTGGGCCATCGCATGGTGTTGTTGCTGCAGGACACGGAGAAGACGAAGGACCAACAACGTTCGTCGCACCGCGGCGTCTACCGAAGGACATTATTGTTCAGTCGTGTATTTTCAGTGCACCGTGCGCGTTCTTAATTAATAAGAGGACGCGCGCGCGGAACACTTTGTGTTCACGGGCCATTGATGGCATACAGCAAACGAGTGTACTATGTTGTGTCGATACGCATGCGAGAGAGGGGATGAGATCGTATTATTATAATAATGCGTGAAGATTTTTATTTTATTTTTTCTAATTTTTTTTTTTTTTTTTTGTGTTAACGGAAATGCGACGGCGGCGATGATACGACGGTCGTATGCATATGAACATTACGCAATATATAAGAATGTATATATATATATGTATAACGTGCATATATATAATTATATAAAATATTTGTGTTTTATGAATGGACGACGGATAGTGTAATGTGTGTGTGTGTGTGTGTGTGTGTGTGTGTGTGTGTGTGTGTGTGTGTGTGTGTGTGTGTGCGCGCGTGTGTGTGTGTGTGTGTGTATGTGGTGTATTTACTGCAGTTAACGCGCGCATGAGCATATAACACGAGGCGATTGAATGAGAAAACTCGACGTTGCAGCACTGTTGACTATCATTTCCTTTGTAGCGGCCAAAAATAATACGCATTTTTTTTTGTCTTTACGTTCTATTTTATTTTTCATTTTATTATTATTGTTCACTTTTATAGCTCAGGTTTAGTAAACACACGCAACATATACATTGCTATATGTGGCTGCTCCTTAAATAAAGGGAAATGATGTGGTGAGGGGAAAAGAGGAGGTAGTTTTTTACTCTCTATTTCGCGAATGCGATTGTTTTTTTTCCCAACCACTGGCGACCGCCGTCGACGACGTGGGTGGAAAGAATCGTCTTTCCGCCGTGGCTCCTGTCCAGCAACCGTATATTTCTGGTTTTGTGTATACACATATGATAATGCATGATGTGTGCGATAAAAAAATAATACGAGCAACGATATATTATATATAAAAATATTAGTAATAATAATAATAATAGTTACGATAATGATAAAAACGCAATGTGACAAATTAGAAAACAAATTATAATATGGACAAAAGTAGCAGGGATATTAATAAAAAAAAAAAATAAAAAATAAAAAAAGGTATGAGATGGTTTATTTTTAGGTGACGTAGAAAAACTGGCCGGAAGTCCATTCCACCACTAATCTTGTCCCTCTCGACAACGTTATTTTGCTGCCTACGCAGTTGCTCCAGCAAGGCTGTAGTTCATTAATGAGAAACAACGACGATGATAGTTTTGTGGAACCTGCCTGCTGTGATCATTTGTTCCGTCCAGCCGGGAAAATTATACGTTATTTTCCTACGGTTTTACGATCACACACGCATATATATGGATGGATTAGTGGATAGCTCATTTGTATGCGGGTGACAAATATCACCAAAACCACAAGAGAGTAAGAGAAACAGAGAGAGAAAATTATATTAGGGTGGTATACGAAAATAAACACGTAGAGCTGAGAGAAAAAATATGTATCCACATTTTTTTTCCCATTCGAATTAGGGTAAAAAGAATGATGGGAAAAGTTAAAAAGAGAAATGTATTATGTAACTCATCAATAATTTTTGAAAACATGTATGCATGCGTATTTAAGATCACTATTAGACATTACTATTAATTTGTATACGAAAAAAAAATTATTTCAACTAAAAATGAATAATGCATTAATCCAATTTAGGAAATGCACGTACGTTAATATAAAATTAGTCATCGTGATTACTTCTTTAGTTGTCAATTATTTACAGCAGTTACAGTATACCTATATACGTCACAAAGTAAACATGTTTTAAGCGTATTATATAATTATTTATGTTGAAAATAAATTACTTTCATTAAGCATAGACGAACTTTGAACTGAGTATATGCATGCAGCGGAGGCCTCCTTTAAAATATTTGGGAATTAGGAGTATCTCAATAGATAGTTTATTATAGTTGTACAAACTGTTTTCAGTTAACTAGTAAGTAAAATGGTACGGTACAATATTGTTCGCGAGCCCCTCCAAGAATAAAATCCCACCAAGACAATATTTATATATATATATATATATATATATATGTATGTATATTCCGACAATAAATGTTTAGGGTGGATTATGAATTATTGCATGTAGACACCAGCTGTACGAGTTACGTTAACGAAACGGGATTTCTATCATTCATTGTTGACAGGGACTGTTGGATAATAAAAACAGGTGATGCTTTGTAACAAAATCTCAGGACGGACAGAACGAGTGGTTAGATTATATTATAATATTTAAAACGTCGTCGTTGCTACTAATCCACGCGACGACGACGACGGTTAGAATAATAATAATAATAATATTTTAATATTGAATCGAAAGAAAACGCCTTGAACGCTGTGTTGTCATACTGTTGTGCAACAGCTGTGTGCTAAGTAGAGCCTATACAATTCGCCGTCAGACAGGCCACCGTCCATTTCGGGTCACAATACAAACCGGTTGTATATAATATAACTTTATTATTATTAACATATTATTGTTTTACGTGTCAGGCACATAATAATTATAAAACATACAGAATTGTATACGAATCGGTTGATGATCATCGTAATACCGTCATTACATGTGACACGTCTTGTATGATGATAATATAATATAATATTAATATTATGTAAGTAAAAACGTATACATGCAAATAAAACGGGACCTTCATCGTTTTAATATTAAGCGCAAATTACCCCAATCTATTTATATATGATGACATTATATAGGTGTATAGGTACATATTATTCGTATGATGTTTATTATTTATATATACTTACATGATGTTTTTGTCCCGTTATTCTGTTGTTTGGCGACGGCATCGTTCTCGGCTAATGGCCTGCGAAAAAAAAAACAAATTCAAATGTTATTTCATCAATAATATCATGTACGGTGTACGTCATTATACATTATTGTTATAACTTATTAAATATAGCACACTGAGTGGTGGTTCGGATATAGAAACAGAATATTTTATCATAACAGTTCGGAATAATAATTGGGAACGTACGTTTTGCCCCTCCACGTTACAAGTGCCAAATACACACTCACGCACACACACACGTGCACACACACACACACACACACACACACACACACACACACACACACACACACACACACACACACACACACACACACACACACACACACACACACACACATATATATATTATATACCCGGTGGTGGCGATGGTAATAATTATTTTATCGCGGACATGCAGGACACATTTGCGATCATATACGTATCGGCGGGGAAAATTGGCATGGTTCAAGAATTTCTCGATGAATAATACGCGTAATTAAAATATTGTTGACTGGAACAGATAAATAAAAATATGCACAATGCTGCTGCAATAAATATACAGAGTAATGTACCTATATGAACTTAATACAAATATACAATATAATATATACATATCATATACCTTGCAGTATAATACGTATAATACGTATAATACGTTGTCTTCCAGGTATGTACGGTATTTATTTAAATATAATATTCATTACGTATTACATTTTTTTTTTTCAATTCTCTTTGACGGCATTAATAAAGTTGTGATAATAGAGAGAAAAAATTTAACACATCGTCGTGGCATGCTGACGGCGGAAACGGAATACGGCATAAGTACACTATACATTCGTCGTATGACACCTATACAAATTACACATTTATTATATTATACATATGCATGTAGACGTGTATTCTGGTTAAACTGGATCCGAAATAAATACAAAATCTGTATCGTTCAATGGAAGTGTAGAACGAATACAAATGGAGGAGAAAATATAATTTTTTCAAAATAATTTAAGTAACTCGTTCACTTGCAATGGTTATTGGTGTATTATTTACAGTTTTCCGACCTCATTTGCCGATTACTATAACCGTAAATCATATATCGCATAGTGCGCGTGAATTTTATGAAATACCAAGCTGCGTCACCCCCAAAAGCATTTCAAAACTCCTTCGAAGTCTTTAATGTATTTTAGAACCGACATAAATTTTGAAAAGTTTTAAAATGAATGACTTAGATGATTTGTTTATTTGGATAGTTTGACTAGAACTTTTACAAGTTGGAATAAGCAACGATGAGTTTTCATTTGTAAAAAAAATGAAATTTAAAACATACTTAACACGCTAATTATAAATGTAAAAAAAATAAATAAAAAACAAAGTAAACCTTATAATAATAGTTATGTAGTGTTAGTAGAGTGATTGTGGCTTTACATAAACAAAATATAATATAAGTTATTTTTCCGATAAATAGAGATGTGCAGTATTATGTATACATATATTCATATGAATATTAAATATAGAATTCGTTGAACTTTAAACAAGAATTTATAATGTGTTATGACAGTAGATATAGCGAGAATATGAAAATAAAATGGTTATTAATTTAGATATGACACTAAAATCATTTTGAACTTATACGAGTGTATATTATAGGTATTATAGGATATTATGTTGTATATAATATTATAAGAAAAAGTATAGTATAATGTAATGTGTAATAACGCTAATATATTTTATCCATATATCATACAGGCCGATATAACAAAATAAAATAAATCGATAGTGATTATATTTACCATGGATTAAACAAAATAATTGCTTTGAAGTGAGATAAATATAATATGATATTGTTACACATTACATCAAACATAAATAAAAATACAGACACACATAACGCATTCCGATGTAAAACGTAATTCGCATCTATAGGGACTAAGGTATATTATGTACTCTACTACATCATCACATTATACGGGTACACATTATAATAATAACTATTATAATATTGAAGCAAACATTTTTTTTATCGTTGCGGCATTCATGTTACAGATTTCATATCATCTTGCACTGGCTAATACACAGTAGACATACTAGACAGATATACATCAAACAAACAATAATGGCGCATTGTCTTATATATATATATATATATATATATCAATGAGAACGTGTTGAAACAAGTGATTTCATTGTAATCTATATATTTAAGCGAACCGAGTACTGTAAATTCATCCAGCTTACAATATTTACATACATAATTCGTATAATACGTAAAGTAACTAATATATACTTATCAGAATTCGGAACGTCATCAAAATAAGTTGAAAAAATCTTTGGGCGTGAAAAAAAAAATATCTGTACTGTACTACCTACTGTATTATATCAGCAGAACCGCAAATGAGTGCATTAATAAAAAATGTCGAGAAATGAGTTTCAGCTCTGCGTATTTTTGTAGCAGAAAATCATTAAAAGATCCGTTCAAAGTTTGTTAGAGTTAAAAAACTAAAAAAAAAAAACATAGACCACCCCACGATTGTTATTGTTAATTCATTTAGTAAGTTCAGTTTACGGAAACTACAATCGTCGAGCGTTCGAGTCACGTCGCCGAAATGGAGAAATAATTACGCCGTTGCAAGCAACTCTGGGGAAAGTAAACTGACTGCAACGAGCAAAATGAGGGTCGTTAAGTAATAACAACAATAACGTATATATACGTTTTAAACTGCAATATATTATCCCGATTGTTTTGTGGTTTCAGCTCAAACGATTTGACCCACTTGTTATCGTCTCCCTTTTGTTTTAACCTCCCTCAGACAACAAAATATAGGGTGCTTGTAACACGCACGTCACACACGACCAAAACGCAGCAACAGGCCGTCGCCACAGGGTTCCCGCTACCCCTTTTCTCGGCGGAGAACCACAAATTTCCACCAATCCTCACCACTCCCTTCAATAAAAGATCACAATTGCGATACGATAATTAGTATGTAATGGGATCACAATGTATCACATTTAAAACACGTCGAAGCAATTCCGTTGGGACATTTGCACGGAGACATGGTTTCGAAATGTATAATCCGATATTCGTTCAAAGGTGGACTGAAAAGTTAGAATTAGTATTATAGATACACGAATAAAATATATCTAATAAATACTATTGATTTGGTTCAGTCGAAATAGCCCACGATGAATGAGAGTGAGAAAATGTTGAAATTGTTTCAACGACTTCAATAACTTATAATTTATGTTTCCAGTGGTTCAAAAATAACTTGTTTTTTTTTTTTATACTGTATTATAGTTATTAAATCGTGCGGATATAATTAAGCTATATATATTCAAAATTTATATTTTAAAATTAAAATTTTTTGAGAGAGAGGATACGCATCGTATTTAACATAACAATAGAATAATAAATATATTACACTAAAAATATAGAGAAATGATAGAAAATATCTTAAGTCTAATAGTCTAATATTCTTTAGTCTCTTATTATCTTCACTCATTTGAAGCGCTACAAACCATGCAGCAAATAAAAATATACCTAACAAATAGTAATTGCAGATATTAATTATTTTATTAGAATTTACATAATACATCAGATTGTATGCATACTCGTTTATTTATGTAATATAAACGTCGAACATACATCATTCTGGTAAAATTTTAACATCAATTATATAAATGAATTGTCTTCATTAAGCGTACACACTGAAAATCATATTTTTTAATTACTTGTACATAGTTACGTTTATCGTATTAAAGTGTAAATATTTACTGTATAAAATTATAATATTAATTGAGTACGATTACGACATTCAGTATATTTTAATTATACCTAGATATCTAGTACATTCCACATATTATCTATACTATGATTTAAAACATTAATGACCAAGAATTTGTTATGATCAAAACACGTTTTTCTACCAATGGTTTGATTTTTATCTCCGTAATTATTGTTAAAAAATCTCTCAGTATTTACATAATACACGAGTGTCTTATAATAGTTGTATATATAAAATACAATAAACTAATATTTTAACGTGGTATATTTAAAAGTGCGCTTAACACAAAAAATTCGAAAATTCCTGAATAAAATAAAAGTTAAATAATAGTGTTAAACGTAAGGTTAAACATTTGATCTAAGTGTAAATGTTATTCTTCCTAGAGTCAAAGTGTATATAAAGATGGACTGGTATTGGTTCTTACTGTATTCGTACATCATGACCCTAATGCGTTGTCTCGAAGAATACAATAAGCATGTCAACTTGTGCTCTTTTTTGTGTTAAGAACGTTGATAAATTTAGAAAATTCCTAATAAATCTGATCAATTGATGTATTTTAGAAAGTAATTGTTTCTTTTTTCATTTCCAAGTAGCACGTGAGAAACTTGGTAAACGCCTTCTTGAATTTGGTTTGTTTTAATTTTTTTTTTTTTTTGGATATATTTAATATGATATCGTAATAATTAGTTAGTCTTATTGGATGATGAAAGTACTATTTACGCTACAAAATAAAAATAAAAAAATAAAAACCGTAAAATAGTAGTGATAATATATTTCACATAAGAATAATAATAATGTTTAAGTATGCAATATTATTTATTAATTATTATTGGATATCCAAGATCCAAGTCAAATATATAATTTATTCTACATTAAACTAAACAAAATCCATAGATTGTTTATAAAGCAGTTCAATTCGGCAATTCATCCGTATGGTTGCATCAAATCACGACTAAATATAATCCAGTAACGGGTAAGAATTGTAATCAAGGTTAACCTCATTAATAAATTAATTAACATGTATTATTGTGTAGGATATTATGTATTTTTAAAATAAAATTTATTTCCAAAACTATATACTCGTATATATATATATATATATATATACTCGTAGATTGGGTACGAGAATTGGGAATAATGATTGAAGAAAAACAAGCGATAATGTTTATAATAAAATAGTTATCATAAATAACTAGATATTAAAGCCTAAGGTTAATGAATACAATTTTTACAATTTTATCAAACATCTATCACAATATATAAGGGGTGATGATAATATAATAATAGTTTGAGTTGTACTTTTGTACTCCTATATTATTATAACCTATATTATACCGATAAAAATAAAAATGAATAGGATAAAAACCCCTGCAGGGTTTTAATATTATATTGAATTTGAGTAAATCAAAAGATACCTAACTAATAAGTAATAAGTATGATTAATATTAAAGTATATTGATAGTCGGATTTAATTCTTGTAATATTTTAGAGGGTCAAAAATTGAAAGAAATAAATGGACACGAACAAGAAATTTTAGATGACCGCCCTTATAATATAGACTATATATTATAGAGTACCTATAGTAGGTACTATTTTGAGTCGACGGAAACGGTCTTTAATTCATTATAATAGTAGGTAATAACCTGTAGTTACTTGTTTTATTACATATCGCTTGATGTAGTGATGACGTTTGCAGCTTGGAGAGTAATATGGACAGAGCATACGACTTTACGCGGCTCTACTGAACGAAATATCATATTATTTTATGATTATAAAACATAGATATCGTACCGTGATAGTAGACTATTGCATACCGGTGAACCCGGTTGACCCTGATCGTGGTGAAAAACACGCACGCGTTTTAACGTCTAGGCAGAGAAAGAGAAAGAATAAGAAAGAAGGAAAGAAGATTGGAAGGAGAAAAAAAAGTAAGTATAAAAATAAAATTTCCTACAAACGGACTGGGACGAGCATAGAACGATGACGAGAAGATGAAGGAGGAGGACGTGACAGATTACCAGTAACCGTATATGCGTGTGTACCTATTCCATGATAAACCTGAACTGTTTTTTCTCCTGTTTTCTCCCCCGTTCATCCTTTCAGTGCTAATGATGACAATAAACGGATCACGTGCTGCCGTCGCCGTCGGAGTCCGTTGCCCGGTGGTTTCAATTATATGTGCAGTGGTCCGCCGCGAGCGGGATACCGCGGTTACCGTCTCGCGGATAATATTATATGCTCTACACATTATATTATTAGACGTAAGTAGGTAGGTGTATATATACCTGCAATACCCGAAGGGGTTACCAACACTACATGCGTAACCAAGTATTATCCATATGATATATCTTATACGTATATACAATATTCGTACATATAGTATAGGTATACTCGTATACTCGTATACTTACGGATTTTTTTTTTTTTTTTTAATTTAATTTTTTTTTTGTTTAGTCATTATACGTTTTACTACATGTGCGCGCGGGTACTCGACGGCCGGTAATAAATGATGTACGTTAGTATATGTGTTATAATAGTGAATTTTTTTTTCCAGAGTTACACCGATTACAATATATATATTATACAATACATATAGTCAAAGTATACAGAGGATAGGGCTAATATACTACTACTACTACTGCTACTATGACGACGATGACGACGACGACGACGACAACAACGACCACTACTACTAGTTACTACTACTGGTACAACTACTGCTATAATATAATATACCTGCGGCCAACTTGGGTAATGGACTAGTGACAGGCGCCCATCAATCTGTTTCCAACAATCGGACCCGTTTGTTTTCGGACAAACATTTTATCCATTAGTATATTTTTCCATCTTCCCCCTTCGCGTTACTCCTCTATATAGCTCCTATACGCAGTTCTTTACCGCGCACGTCTGTCACGCCCTTCCTTCCTCACATTCACCGCAGCTGTACGGAGGCACGCGGATCCATTCAACGCGAGCGCACTTTTATTACATATACTATATTATAGTATATATGAAGTTGTGTGTACAATGATCGTTAGCCCCGCACATCGTTAATGGCTTACAGATTTTTTTTTCCAGTTTGTAACAACTCTCGATTGTCATGCAGACCGTCGTTGTCTTTCTCTAATTCTCTCTCTCTCTCTCTTTCTCTCTCTCTTACATACACACACACACACACACATACACATATTATCATTACTACCCACAGTCACTTTTATTTTGTCCCTGCAGAACAAAAATCTTCACCTGATTAATTTTGTTGTATGATAAAACAAATTTTCAATGGTAACTTAAAACACGCGTCGAAAAAATATTGGGTTAAAACTTACCTATTCGGTATACAACGGAAAGTTTAGTAATAATAGGAAGAAATGATATTAAAACGTGCTTGTATACATGTACCATTCGATATAAGTCTAACCTTTAAGCATATTCTTAACATAAAGCCTTGTTGTACCAACTATACATTTTCAGACTTATGATATACGATACAGCCACACTGTTTTATATTAATTTAGTTAATTATTCGGTCTACTCTTTATAGTTATAATGCAATTATTGTTATCAGTATGTTTAGAATAATTGAATTTCTGACGCATAGACACAAAAAGAGTAGGTACACGGATTTTCTTCAATTCAACAAAAGTGTTTATTCAGAAATTTTTTCAAACAAAAATATGTACAATTGGGTGGTCCAAGCTAAATGGTTGGAATGAGTTTATTTTGTAAATAAATTTAAATAATATGACATAATAATGACTTTGTTTTCTAACGATGCGACGCAACGTCCTGATCGGTTCACTTACAAAAATGAATTGACCATTTACGAAAATCATAATTCTACGGGGCTTTATTATTATAATAATATACAACAATATAATGTTGATTGTAACATAAACAAATTAATCATTATAATAACAGCATAGCTACGGTATACTATTATAACGCAAATAGTCCAACCAACCAACTACACTACGTCACTTTAGCTACAATATTATATAACCTTGGGACACGAGTCTACAAAATATTTATTATATTAAATGTCTTAAGCTATTTATGATGCACAGTGTTGATAAATTTTGATTTTTATATTGTTTAAGACTTTGTTCTAATATCCATATATCATCAATCACCGCATAGTATCTACCAATAACTAGAGACAGAATAAAACTAACTGTTTTATTATATTACCAATGTATTCACGTCAAGAAGAGAATCATTTAAAACTAATTATTATACGATTTAAATGACGTTATATAGGGATTCACAGTAGAAAAATATAATAATAAAAACGAATGATAAATATTTTGTTATTATCATTATCAAGGTGATAAATAGATCATGGATATGTACACACATAAATCGCCATCCTTGAGCAATATATTAATATTTTGATAACACATTTAACAATATTCATCTATACATTCAACACGAAGAACTTATCAACTATTAGTAATATAGATTCTATATGTACGAAGAGGTTGATGAATAATAATAATTTGATTCTACATAATGTCTACGGATTATATAATACCAACATTATATTATACGTACTGTATTAATTAAACTGTTCGAGGATTTAATTTGTTTTTAAAACGCCCTCGCCGCAACTTGATTTGCTCCTAAAGATATAGTATAGGTATGTACAAATAGATATTTATCGTATAGAAACATTTAACATCCGAAATCGCGTACACCTGTACATTTTTCTTCTCAGTTATTCGACCGTGTAAAATTCGGTTAGTTAGGTTATATATATATATGTGTGTGTGTGTGTGTGTGTGTGTGTGTGTGTGTGTTTGTGTGTATGTTTAGAATACGTCATGTTACATCAATTTATCGCGTCAAAGTTTGAAATGAAATCGATGGGTTTATTTTCTTCTGTTAAACAAAAAAAAGATTTGAAGAATTTAAGAAACAATAATTATACGGTGCCGTCGGTGGGAAGGTGAACATGACGACGGTTTTGGGTGGAGTCTCATCGCATACAACATAATGGTACACATAAATACGCGAGAAAAATCAATGACGACTGCTACCCATCGGTTTGACGTGTGCGTTCTGACTTCTTCTTCGGGGAACCGCTGCAGCTACTACGTTATACGCGCTGCTGTATACGGCACACGAATGTACATTTATAATATGCGTTATACGCTCTCTGTCTCTTCTTCCCTCGGGGATTTCTAATCGGCTGTGTAATTTCCGAATGAGAAAAAACTGCATGTGCAACGTGTGTGTGCACGCGCAACAGTGTACAGAAGAATATTATATTATATGTATGTATATGTACGTATACGCATTTTCACCGTAATATGCTGCCTGGGAGCTCACTGAAAATGGCACGCCCACGTGCTGCCGTCTTTTCGGCCGCGAGCTAAACACATGTGGGAATCGGCTGTAGTAGTATTATGCTGCACGCCGGTATATTTTATACGTCGTAGGTATAAAACCTCTGTACACCTATATGGCGGTAGTGTACGTGTATATTATACAGTGTGGTTCGACGAGCGACTTAACGTCGCGCGCCAGCGCAGCGGACACGCGTAATAAACCGAAACAAAAACTCGGTTGATGGGATTTCGACACGGTAACGAGTAGTACGATATAATATACATAGATACATATATATATATATATATATATATACAGGCGAACGTGTGCGCGTACCTCTCCTCGAGTGTGTGTAGATGTGTATAATAATATTATGGCCGGAGACGACGACGGATTATTGCCGGTCGGACATTTATCTGCGTGTACAACACTGCAACGTCGCAATCGGACGCACTGCAATAGATCATCGTGATGACTTTCACACACACACATCGTACCTATAATATATGTACCTACACGTAATATATTATACATTATATACATAGGAAGCGAGCTGGCTGCAGCAGGTGGATTCGGATCAGCGGTAAAACGAACATCGTGGACCCCATATGACGTTATAGCGAGCCGTATTGCTTTAGACTTTTAGTACGACGATTTTTCAGTGACGTTTATTTGTTGACTGTTAAGTGGAACCGCGAACCATTCTGGATTTAAACACCAAAAAAACCACATGTACCTACGGTTAAATTCAATCAACATTTTCAGCCAAAATTGACGACATGTAATATATGTTCTAAATACGGCGGAAGTTTATCACGAAAAAATTGAGGAAAATTTATGTTCGAATAATTTTCAACACTCAAATCTTAACCAACTAACTTTTATTAGGATTTTTTTTTATCATTTTTATTTAAATAAGCCAACAGTTAGCAGGATTAAACACGAAATAGATAATAAAAACTTGCAGTTGTTTGCCTTCCTCTACAGTTGGCCAATTAGTTGTTCAAGATTATTGCACTATAGTATTATACAGATTGGTTAGTACAGTTAAAAACATCTAAAGAGATAATTTCCAGACTTTCGACTATTCATAGTAACGTTCATTTAAATAAAGTGCAGTGCAAATAATATTAGGATTTTTCTTAGTACGTATTAGGATAGCCTATATGAATACATAAATATATATGTAAAATGCATATCCATTTATATACATGTACGTAAATCGATAAAAGCACACAGCCGCATAAGGCGTTCCCTTAAAACAAAGTTATCGCGTGAGTTTTGTTCGAAATCGGAAAATATAGAACACGCGCAGACATCGCATTTTAAAATACGCTCGTATTATTATAATTAATATCTTTGCGTCGTGCTACGTGTATGGTGTGTACGCGGCTTATAATTACTAGTATTAAATCAATGCCTCCGTGTGACTATATACCGCCGCCGCGGCCGTCCGCAGAAAAACCTAGTACAGCGTATAATGATATACCGCATCGCATATGTAGATTATTATGTTGACGTCGCGCGCGGAAAGCGGTTCAAACGTTATCATAAAACGGATTATAATTATCTTATACGCAACAGCAATGATATGTTTAATATATATAAATGTATGTACGTGCACCGGACCTGTGCATTAATTTGGATTTTTATTGTTATAATATTACATTACATCGTAAAGGCGTGGCAATACAATTTAGAAACTCCAAAAATTGTTTCGTTCAACGAAATAATTGGTGATATTTTTTTCCCTAGTGGAAGCACATTGTGCATAGGTATACTATATACATTAATCTGGATGAATTGTGTATACTGCGAATCATGTACTTATGTTTTTACCACCAAAACTGTACAACACTTTTGACTGAGAAAAGAAACTCGAGACTAATTAATGGTGTAATCAAAATGAATGTTCATATTTGAATGAACTTGCATAGATATACTTTGATGCTTTCCAACTGGCATATTTCATTTAAATATGCTATATTTATAATAAAAAATCCAAGAAGTGAGAAATTGTTTCGGATTTTATGGTTATTTTTGGAGTTATTAGGCGATAAAAGAATTATTATAACTTATAAGTTATGTTTAGATCATATGAAATTTATAGTTTCTGATGTTTTTAGAGTATTAAAATCAGCGTTATTTTTGTAATGTATGATATTATCTATAAGTATATCCACACGCAATGGCTATCTCTCTCTCTTGGACATAATATATACCTGCATTGATAAATAAGTAAATAATAGTAAAATCGTGGACACAAAATATATAAAACTTTATATTGTACTCCTGACCGTGTCGGTGTATTATTATACCAACTGAAAATACGATACATACAAGTATATGATATAAGCCTCGCACGAGGGTGTTGAAAATGAGAAAAAGGAAGCATACATGGTAAGGCTTTTTTTTTTTTTGCTGTAAAGTAATCGGTGGTGGAAACGGGGGAAGTGTTAATAACACACCACGTGGTGGAGGAAAGAGAAGAGGTGGTTGGAGGCACACGTAATGCCTCGGAGGTTTTTGTGTGTACAAAGGTCTAAGCTCACCCCCTTCACCGCTTCGTCATGTTCTGCGTGTGTTCCGTACGGCCTCACCACTACCGCCCAAGTAGTGCGTACCCCGAGCAAGGGGCGCGCGCACGGCGAAGGGACGTATTAAATATGTGACGATTCGGTGGTGCGCTTTCATCGAACAGCAACATAATCTTTCAATATGAGACCTTCGTCATCATTATCACTATACACTACGCCGTTATCGTATTGACACTCTCTGTGGACGGCTTTACGGCAATGACACGAGTTTAATATATATATACACACACGCGCGCGCGCGCACACACACACACACACACACACACGTACACGTACACGTAAATATAATACGCATAGCGTAGTCTCTTTGTATGCGAACGTAAGTGTGTGTGTATGTGTGTTGTATGTACCATAATCCTCGGGAAGTCTGTGGAATTGACTCTCTTCTCTTTATCCGAGGTAGATTATTATTATGTGTATGAGCGTGCTATAGTGTATTTTACACGCTGGGTATCCGTTGTTGTACTCTCTTGTACGATCAGTTCGACAATGTCGTCGGTCAATTAGTTATATTATATATTATACATTGATAGATTATAGTTTATATTATATATTTATATGTATATACGTATGTGCGCTGCGGGACGCGCTATATAATATACCATGGCAATAATAATACGCCTACGAATAATATCAAACGCAAAATATGACGGGGATTTGGTTTTTGATGTTTACAATATCATTTGAGACTGCTATTATATAACATTTCAATATTCCGCACGAGGTTACACATTTGTTTACATTCAGTCGTAATAACAAAGGATTATTTGCAAGGTATATAATATAAAAAATGTCTATATTTGATGATTTCGTACCGTGGTAATAAGTAATAACGCATATAGTATTTAGAAAACTGTGGCAGTAGCGAATGGTCACACAATGATAATCCTGCAGCGATGAAAAGAAGATTGTATATACCATATACGTGTATAGAATCATATATATTTGGAGATGATAATATGCTTATTCTCGTTTTTACGAATAAGTTTCGGCACAACAATAATAATAGATGATGTGAATAATGACGGTTAGGTGTTTATTTTTTTTTTAACTAAATTTATAATCCAGAAAATGATGTGACGACGACGTAAGAATGATAAATTTCGTCGGGATTATTGACGTTATATATGCGCATGTTTTACGGTATCCGGGACACGATCGCGAGACCAGTTCTCACGCAGGTGATCTTCCTCAGCGTAATTTTTTATTCAGGGGAAAAAAAACGAAACGTCTTTAACCCTACCGATATTTTATGTACCTAATACATCCGTCGGAAGAGCATGTGCGGAGGCAGCGGCGCCGATGCGGGTGTGTCTGATATTTATGAGACGTTTGTCTCGGAATACACATGGATGGATGAAAGAGAAAAATAATTATTATAAATATATATATATACACACATACGTATAATACTCGACGTTGCAGTGATATTTAAATAGCTGTTGTACATAACTATAGCACTCGGTGCACGCGCGTTCTCCTCGTATTGCCAGCAGAGCAGACCGTGTTGGTGGCCGCCCAAACCCTTTACTCCGGCGGCGGTATTTTGATTTATGTCAGCTACTTAGGACCTCCCCTGGGACCCTTCCTCCTTGATGTGAAATATGTGCGCTACAGTTCTGCAGCAGCAGCAGCAGCAACAACCGCTTTGATTTGTCTACCGTGTAACCAGCTTTGTCTAAACGGCCCGTGAACGATTTGTCATTTATAATTATTTATTACACGCGTACCGCACAGCAGCAGTCGTTATTACATTGCAGTCGAAAAACGCACACGACGCGCGAACGTTCTTCATCCAATAGTCTTATCATTACGTGGTCATATAATACAGGCATGCGCGATTATGCGAATATTATATTATATGCGTTTACGGCCGACCACGAACTAGTTCTCTCCCTATTATTTAGATTTTTTTTTTCGATGACTAAACCACCCCAACGATTCACCAAACCGTTATTATATCCGTACCTATACGATACTATCTCCACGTGTGCTGTACACACTGCAATGCACGGTGCGTGTCATAGGGTGTGTTGTTCCGATGGTGCGAGTGAAAATACATGTATACAAGGATACAATAATATGTATACACATGCACTGCGTATGAATACAGGGGATTGGCGTGCAATATAATGTGATATTTTTACTAGTCACGGTCGATATATAGGTAGAGCTGTGGCGGCAGGACGAGATAAAAAGCGTGTGTACGCGCGGCGCAGCTATATACGTATCGTTCAATAAACACTGTCATTACGCCGCGGTTGTAGGAGAGGGTGGTGGTAAGGGTTAGTGCGGCAGGAAGATGCGGAGAAATACGCCCGTGAGGGGGTGATTAATGCGAAATCCATACCCGGACACTTAACGCTGGTTATGTCAAATCCCCGTCCACCGTCTACGCAAAACTTTCACCGTGTATACGCCGTATATACTTCAAACTTTTCACGCTAAACTTGTATATACGTATATGGTGTATTCATGTACACTCCGTACCATGAATACACACATACGCAAACACATAAGTATATTCTCACACACACACACATACACACACACAACAAACACACACATACGTATATACTTCTCAAGTGTCCCTGTACATGGGCGGGCGTGGGTTAATGCGATAGGGGAGGGTAGACGGGTTGCAATAATGAGAGGCGGCGGCGGCGGCGGCGGCAGCGACGACGATGGCGATGCAGAGAAACGCTGAGAAATCGGCAGCCAGAAGAATAAACAGAATGATGGATCGTGAAATTTACGAGCTGCTTTTTTCCCTTCGCTATTCTCTTTCCCATTTCAATACTCTCGTTTTTCCCAACAACGCCCTTAATAGCTCGTTCAGACGCGTTTTTCACATCGTGTGGGTCATATTATACATATACACGTCACACAACTATATTATGTGTACCTACGCGCGAGCGTATACCGAGAAACATTGAATGTTAATACTACCAAAAACTGAACATTTGACGTGGTTAAATCGTCGGCAGGGTTCGATTTTCGAAAGAATTGCATCCAATAATTGACATTTAATATCGAGCAATATATATTAAAACGTAATATCGATATCAATCTGTCTGTCAATCTTCTATACAATATTAAGTTTGAAATCAAATTTGAATGATCATAAATTGTAACAGATTCTTAATTTCAAGCCATCCTCTCGAAGTGTTGAATTCTTTGTCTTGATTATTCACATGGAACTCGCATTTGAAACATTGAATTTTGCATTAACGGTTAAATATCATTATTAAAGTATATATCGATGACACGCATATTTATGATTATACAATGTATGCGGTTTGTATTTACATTGCAGTAGCAGCTTACAAGATAGCAGGTATTAGTTTACTGATTTTACTGTCTTATGTTCATATAAATTAAATATTTTCCACGAGAAAACTATACTACACAATATTCTTTGTTATCATCAAAACACAATTTATACGTTTATATTTATACTTGTAACCGACATGTTATGGTATATTATATCAAAAGTTATAGCTTTCATTCGACAATAGAAAATCATAACTACATACACACTAACTATCCAACACTTTTAAATATACTCCCTCTCGTATATATATATCTATATAGGATTTCGTCATAGTCCTGGGAGTTTATTTTTTTGTGCATGCAGAACGCTAGTCCATGACATATACGTATAACATACTACAGTACCAGCCGCGAGGTAATTGTTCCACGAAAAATGTACTAAAAAACCTGTACAGGAAATGTACACGTATACTACTATAATATGTATATATTATAATACAGTAATGACGTACTGTCAAAAATAAATATAATAACACCCGGACTCGACGGTCCCCTTGCTTGCAAATGCCACCATAGTCGTCATTGTCATCAATCATAAGGTTTAAAACGGTGCTACGGCATGTAACTTTTGAAAACAACTTTTCTGTTGTTACACGCGTTTTAATTATCTCGAGCTGCAACAGGGACTAATGATGGATGAAGTCATTTTATCATATACATACCACGTAAGATAACGTTGCGTTATCCGGTCGGTCCCACTTGACATATTTATTGTGTTTCTGAAACGAGCCGGTTTTTTTTTTTTTTTTTGTCTCGCGGTCGCCAAACCGAGGCGCCGCAGAGATTGAAACAAACACGTACCCCGTGGATGTATAAAACGCAATTATGTACGTTTTTATGTTTATATGACGTGTGTACATAGGCATCTGCACACAAGGCGTACGATGTATGCGCAAACAAGATTTTTAAAACCTCCAAAAAATGACATTGTACCGAGAATTCGGCTTTTTCCCCGGCGGAATTAGTAGAAAAAAAAACACCTTTGCCAATGCCTTTATTTATTATTCGCGGCGGAGAAAGTTGATGGTTCTGATGGTGGAAACACATTTAGTTTTTTTTTCTCATTTCTTTATACACACTATAGGTACTATATAGGTACCTTGTTCATCGCATTAGTTGCGCTCGAATGGTCTCCTATTTCATTTTAAATTGCATTACGGCCTTGCGTTTGTGCTCGACGACGACATCGATGGCAAATTATCCAAGCTCATTTCGTTTTGAAATTTCCTAGTCGCCCCGATAACGCACGTTACGGGTCGGTAATGTGCTTTTATTCTTGTTTTTGTTTCCTTCTTTTGCAACTGCGAAAAATTACATTGACGTACGCGTGCGCGCATTTTAACAGCTCAATTATATTCTTAGAGCAATAAATGCGTTTGATTTTTGTGTTTTCGAAAAATCCAAGAAACTTTCGATGGAAAGCCGACAAAGGTGTCCAGTGCAGTTATGTTCCTGTTTTTTGGGAGCTAGAGAGGTATAGGTTTTTGTTACAATTTCAAATTGATAACGAATCATCATACTTGAAAATTGATTTTAAACAATTCGATTTGAAGTTCTCAGAAAAATTAAAAAGTCCATTGTTCTATAAATAATTATCAATATTTGTGAAAACAATTGGGGTTGCGGCTGCAAACAATTTTTTAAGTGATGGCCAATCCGAAGTACCGGCTGCATTTATTTCTCCAATAAAAAAATATTATGTTGTTGGACATAGAGGATAAAAAATAAAACCGATAAATTCTTAGCTTTGCTTAAAATCTGAAAACAAAAAAAAAAAACGACCAGACATGGATAACATGCGTAGTCAACCGGGCGTATCACGTGTGTGTGTGTGTGTGTGTGTGTGTGTGTACATGGACACTAGGCGCGGGTCGCCCAGAGAAGAGAAGCTTTGTGCGCGTCGAAACCAAGTGATTGATGTATGCCCGACGATGACTGCAATGTTATAATATTATATATAAATTATTTACATCTACAGTGTGATGGGGTATCATATTGTGAACCTGCTGCAGCGGGCTCGGTATCGCCTCTTCTACTCATCCCGTAGTAATTAACCGTCGCCACTGCAGATAGTGGCGACGCGTATCATAGTGGCGTGCCAAAGCGACGGGTGCGAGTGTGTACGCAGGAGGGTAGTGTGTATATAGTGGCACGAGCGTATGTCGTTTTTCTCTTTTTTTTTTTTTTCTTTCGCGGGCATACACACAGGATGACTTGCAGCACACGGTTGCTGCGCTGAAGATAACAAGACTGTGTGGCCTCTGATTAATGAACGTTAAATGCGCTTTTAATACGTTTACACGGACGCGCACCCGGGCGAGGCCATATTATATCATTATTGTACGAATATGATATGTTATATATATATATATAATATATATATGTATAATATGTGTATTAGATATCGTGTATACAGATTCCTACCTACTTTCCTCTCTAACCCCAACAGCGTGCTATTATTTTCCGAGGAGGTTGTCTTTTTTTCGGTTCAGCGGATCGCTGTTGTTCGCGTACATATAGAGCGGAAAAAAATAAATTCGAATTGAAGTAAAAAACCTAACGTATAATACAACATATTATTATTATATCATACGCAGTTGATTGTTCGCTCGTATACACTGCGAGCACACTATATATTGTACTCCGTATACACATTACATGTATAACATTACGCCACGTGTACGGTAAATTAAGCAAATTAAATTCTGCCGGCAGTATACGAAAATAATAAACGTACGTATGCCAATACCAACGTGCGTTTTTGTTCCACGCTTGCCCTCGGTTACATAATAATAATAATAATAATATAATGTACTACGTATAAGTACCTATACATACGTGTGTGCGGCTGCTGCAGGGGCATGAAAATGTAACATTTATTATTACGACGACGAATATCATATGCGAAGAATATAATATTGTGACTTGCCGCTAGCGCGCGTCTGTGCGGGCGTGAATAAAAATATAATAAAACGTTAAATAATGGCTAACCCCGTTAGTTTAGCCAAAAGCTTCTGATCATGCGCAAATTAATTTTTTTCGGTTTGTCGATGGTAAAACTGTTTTTCCTTTGCCTTTTGTAAGACGAAAAATGTAAAATTAAAATAATAATGAGTTTTCTTTATTTTTACCCTCCCACCGCAAATATTACCATCGAGATGGTATAATATTACCATTCTACATAATTCTCAATACATTATTACTTACAGTTTACACTGTATAAAAAATGTGTCGATTGAATTTTAGAAATTAATCGGTGTGCATTATAGACGGTTATTATTTATTTTCTAAATAAACGTTTTTTCTCTATCTATAGTAGGGGTACTTGTATGTCATTACGGGTTTACTTGAAGATTTTTTGATTGACATTTCAGTTTACGCTCTAACTCGTTTTTCCATAGTGTCCTCTGTTTGTGACTTCCATGCGTGCAGGTGTTTTGACACATATATTTGACACGCATCGATCGATCTTAAAAAGAAAAATCGAAAGATCTCGATGATGAAAAAATTCAAAGTAGCATACTAACATTAACTCTCTCGGATAGCGAATATTATACTAAGGATAATTCTGTTGAATTATTGAAATTTTCATACTTTCCCGAGTTATACACGTATTTGACACGATATTTTCCGACAAAAATAATACGACGAATCCGTAATTACAAAAATAATAGGGAAAGTGTAAAAATTATATTTTAAAGATTGTCTGCAATGCACATTTTTATCTCAAGAAAATATTTAAGACGTATAGGTTTCGAGTTTCAACGATTATAAATCGGATTTTATGCACAAACAAGGAAAATAAAAACATTGACCACCATCATTGTATTATCGTAGTGCATATTTATTCTATAACTAGTTTTTTTTTTTAATGACATAACTGTGACGTTTTGCAATTAAAATATTTTATATTCCTCTACCCACATTCCTGCTCGTGTTCATAAATAGGCACTAACATGAAATCTTATACGACATGTGACGTTACGTAACTTTCTAATACGCATACTTATACCTATTTATTACTTATCAGTATAGATTTATATAACATAGTAACAATTAATAAACATGTGATCCATTTATGTGTACGAACACTTCAGTACAAACAGATTTGTTGCACTATCCGAAATAATAAATAACTGCAGTCAACGCTATGTGTAAACCTGACTTATTTTTCGCAAGTTCGGCAACACGTCAACACTGAAATTATATTTTTGTCTTTTATGAACGTCGTCAGTCTATTAGGGTGAGACGTGATATAATTATGTTATACTTACACTTCACAGACGTATACTGCACTGTTATTATTCGAAAAGAGTCCGGTCCCTTTATCGTGCGTGCACCGCGACACAACATGTATAGCATTATACGAAAACGCATATAATATGCGTACGTGTTATACGGATTTGTTTAAAATGTATGAAGTGTTCCTTCACGGATTTTCGTGCACGAAAAATGAAAGAAAGGAAAGAAAAATGTATACGGTTTTGTAACAAAACTTTTATCATGTACACATTTGTGAAAAAGTAAAAAATTGTAAAATCTGGGGTTCATAAGACTGTTAATAACAATAAAATATCAAAATTTCACCTGTAAGTAACAACATATATTATATATCTATACCGGAAACTGCATGGATCGCGGCGGTAAACGATGACATTGTACGAAAAGTCTACTCACCGATCAGCGATTCGTATAATAAAGAGTCATATGTAAATGTGAAATTACCAAACAATTACGGCAAACGACGGGATTCAGCGATTTTATATCAATCCAAACAGGTGCGAGTTATAGATATAAAAGGGACTACAACTAGGACGACTAGGACTAACCGATAAATAAGTCACGAGGATTACGATAGAGCTTTCTGTAAACATATTGTAATACAAGTTCCGAAGAGCAATTGACCGATCGATCGATCGTAAATCTAAAAATATTATATAGATTTATTAGCAGGTTGCCAGAGATAGCATTCGTGATTTGTGACTTGAAGTTAGCACCAATGCTCTATATACGTCAGCCGCTCCTGCAGACTTTCATTAAATTGAACGGGTAAAGCAAACAAATCGATCAATAATATGTATAGGTACTATCGATGCGATCCGCATGGTAAACCGACATGGTGGCAACAACGCTGCACGACACCGAATAAAGACGATGTGGAAATTATTTCGCAATGATTCTAGACTTATATACACATGTGAATACGTACATGAAACACATATTATGTCAATCAATATAACCGATTTGTTTGACTGCAACAATTAAAAATAATATCGATTATTTGCAATATTCAAAAGTGTTCAAATTAAATTGAACCGACTAAAATCTTGACTAAAATCACGTCATAAGAAATAGTGTAGTATCTCAACACATACGCCCTATATAATATTCCAACGAATCTGAACTTTAAAAGAAATTTACCTATAACAAATGGTTTAATGTAATAAAATACGTTAACACAGGCTAAGATGATAAATGATATTGTAAACCTACAATAAGTTGATAAGGGTCGACGAACATTATAATCCGGCTTTTAGATTGTAAGAACCACTGCTCGAACAAAGTACGCAAAGATAATGCACTCGATAATTATTTAAGACATGTAAAATACTGTCATTATTACTTACTGTCACAGCGTTATCATTTGAAGAAGTAGGACTAAATTTTAGCTTCTTACTATTTATTGTAGTTATGTGTCATTGCTGCTCGAGCATTAATATTAGTGTTGATATTTTAACATACCTACCTAAGTAACATATGTTATATTATTATAATTAAGTCTTAGTGCATATTTTCTTTGAGAATTTTTTTGACATTTTAAAACACAATATCTGCGTGTATAGAATTTATGAGCGCTGTACACACGCATAAATTAATAAACATACCACAAGATAGTATAAATAATACGTAAAAAAAAAAAAAAAAAATCATTATCAGATGGAATCTGTATACACGCGCGATGCCTGAAAATAATTTTGAAATTATTGCTCCCTAAAAATTCTTTTGAAGGTATTGTACAGCGGTGAGACGAAGAAAAAGAAATTACGAAATACGAGTGCATACATCACTGCCGGAGGCAGTACGGACGATGAAGCAATATAGCGCGGGTACGTAAGGCCTCATCCGAACGTCGGCGTCGGTAGTGGTGGTGACGGCGGCGGCGACAATGACGACGACCAATATTCTTTTGTCGAAGCATTTTTATTTGCAATAATTTTTATCTGTACGACACAATAATGGGGCAGCAACGAGGAAGCATTTCTTTTTTTTTTTTTTGTTTACTTTTTACGTCAGTTCAGCCCGGGTTATAATAATACGTAGCATTGTTGTACACAAAAACAGTAGTAGTAGCAGCCCTTATACGTGCTACCTCTACTGCCAGTAAACGCAATCTACTTAGGATACGTATATCATATTGTTATATTCATGGTACACCGTCGAACCATTATATTGTGATGACGCGGTCGGAGCAGTGTACCGCGGCGGCAGAGTATTCGAGATTGCTTGCGCGTCTCTTGCGACACACATATTATACACATCACACAATATACCGTGAAATATCGTTTGTCGTTTTTTTTTTTTTTTTTTGTTAATTTTTTTTTCCACCGCGAACCAGTTGTAAAACATCGAAACGTCCTTCCGTTTGTTTGGCAAACATACTCGACCGCGTTAAATTATTCATAAAATATGTTTATAAATACAACGCACACACATGTATACACTACGTATACATACATGCACGCGTGTATAGTATGTTTTTATCCTTTGCGTAGGAATCGATTTTCCTCTGTGCGACAGGTCTCTTGCCGCCGCCGAGTTATGTGCAAGTCTTGTGGTCTTATATACAATATTATAACCTTATTGCGACAAAAAAAAAAAAAAAATTGTAATAAATGCTGAGAGACGACGCGTGTTCTTTACCGGAGTCGCGACCCGCCGCCGGATGTTAACGTGTACGTCTATAATATACGGTAACTCGCCGATAGTAGTTGTATATAATATTATAATACCTTCTATTCGCGCATTTACATAAACGCGTTTACCCGAGTGACTGCAGTCTCATCTCGTTGTCCACGTTGACGGTTCTCCCGTATAATTAATGTTTCTTATAAAATATTTCCCCACCCCACCTTGTTGCACAAAAATGTGCATACTTGTCGGCCATCCGTTTACACTCTTAGCGCGTCGACCGACTTTGCATATAATATGCATACGTGCTGTTCTATGTTACTACATAATCTGACACGAGTCCAACATATGTGCTAGAGTGACCGAAAAGAACATAATATAAGATCTAGCGAAGCAGGATAAAGTCGATGCGAGTAACTCCAGCAAGAGCCGAATATTTAATTAAAATAAATGTTCATCACAAAAGACAAATCAATTTTTGAAATACAATTACAAAAATAAACTTAAAATTAAAAACGTTTTAAAATAATTTTACCCAATTTTTTGAATTTTCTAAGAATATCCTAACCTATTATATATTCTTCAGCAATAAACCGTTAATCATTGACCAACACCAGTAACTATTTTTTTTTTAAATCTATTATTGTTTTTCAATAATTTACCTAAAAAATCGTAGATTTGTCTTAATTTTCACAAAGAAAACTTACATTAAAAGAAACCGCAAAACATATGTATGTTCGTTACCTACCCACCTCTAGTTATCTTTATGACTATATATAGGTATGCGTCGATTGCCGTGCCAAAACATCGATATACAAATTAATATTAAAAATACTATGTTAGTAATACTTTTGCTGTTGGTGTATATTTACAGTAGGTAGTACGCAACGTCTCAACTTTCACTCGAATAAAACGAATGTGTGTTTGTTGATGTATACATCGAGGAGCGGCTCATTTGACAGATCTGAATTCGTTTTACGAAACGTCACAGTCAGTTTCGAAGAACGTTCGTAATATCAATTATTGTACACTTCGTATGCTCTAGGGTATATATATATATATATATATATATATATAAAACGTATATTATTATTGTTGAAAAAAAAAAGTAGTTTGCAATTATTGTAACAAGATTAAGAAATTGACATTGCAGAGATATGAAAAACAAAATGATAACCGGAGAAATGGACTTAAAACATATATAGTTCTGCGGTTAGAGACAAGTTTCGATGAGACAAGCAACTGCGGTAGAGCTAGGGTGATAAAAGTATAAAACCGACATACACAAATAAAAATTATGGGGAGAGGAGAAATGGCGATGAAGTGACATAAGCGGATAATACATTAATTATTGGATACAAAATTGGTTTTAACATTTGTAATAATTTAAATTTTTTTAAACCAAAACTACCGTTTTTAATCTTGTATCTTGATGAGTTATTATAGTAGGTACGAGTATACAACATGTGTGAAATGGATTTATTTTTGATCCCTGCGCCCTACCTATTACATCCGGGTTCAAGGGCGCTGGTCCGTCGTCTCACTACGGGGAAAGGGGTTGGGGTGGGGGGTGGGTGTATACAAGCTTTTTAAAAATCAATTAAAATGTCGATAATAACGCACTCACGTTATATATACGGGGGGTTTCCCCCTCCTTCCAACACTTTTCAAGGAATAAAAAAAAAAAACCGTGCGCGAACTATTTTGTACACGCGTACACACGCCCGTCTCCGATATAATATAATGTAACATAATATAATACACATATTATATAGCTGCGTCTACGCGAGAGAGGCGCTCGTTGACACTTGTTTGATGGAAGACACTGGGCGAAAAGCCGCGGCGGTGGCATTATATCGGCGGCGGCGGGCTCGGCAGAAATACGCGCGTATAAACGAGCACAAAAGAGGAGAACGTTGCGGCGGCGGTGGCAAAGTATGTATAACGGAGGCAATAATTATATATCGGGCGCCAAGATGGATCACCGTCGTCATTTCGTCCGCCGCTGCCCGACGACAATGTGTGAGGGTCCGCGGCGGAGGAGAGTAAGCCGTCCCCCGTCCCCCGCCTCATACTTTTCATCATCACCGCTGCCAGTCAAGCAATACCAATTTTCTTTTGACCCTTTTCATTATTGAAACGCGCGAGAGCGTTTTCCTCTCCCGCCGAGAATTTTGATTGAATACTTATATATATATATATATATATTCCATCACCGTACTATCCTTGCGCAGCACCCGTAACGCGGGCACGTCTCTGTTCTCGAGCATTTTCACTCTCTCGCTCGTGTACGTCGCCGCACGGTCGGATTATAAGTTTTGAAATAAAAAAAAAAAAAAATTGAATAATAATAATAATAATAATAGCGAGTATATAATAATATAAAATGTCCACGGAAGGTTTTAAATTAAGTTAATGATTCGTTACGACGACGGCGAGGTGGCACGGGTCTCTCATTCTCTATTTTTCATCTCCATCCCTACTTCGTTCGGTCTCACACTCCTCTGCCACCGTGAGCTTTATTAACGCCCGAATACAATATTACAATATCTTATTGTATACGCGTATACGTATATACCACATAACCTAGGTACACGCCCCCGAGTGCCGATGCAGCTTTTTCGAGCGTGTACACGCCAAGTGCTATAGGCATGTTTTGTGCGAAAAATAATAATAAATAAAAGGAAAATGCACGCCAACGAATTTTATTATACATACGAGTATAATAGCATTGCCTAGCATTACTATATACCCATACTTTGCAGTTATTAAAAGAAACATTCTCAAAGGGAGTACTACGCGTAATAATAATAATCGCAGTATTCTTAATCATCATTATTTATACAAAATACAACACTTATTCCCCGTAATCGTATAGAATGCTGTATAATACGCGTATACATATAACAACATACCGCAAACGCTTCCCCTCGGCTATACAGTATACATATTATAATATGATGATGTACACAACAAACATCGTAGACCGACAATGATTTGTAGTAAAGCGTGTTCAGAGAGTTGTCACCGATTGTACGTATGTATATAAAATAAAAAAGGCATTAGACATTTGTTGTTTTTCGATGTCGTTTTTTCCTTTCTCGTTTCCCTGACGTTCTGAAATTAATTCAGTTTGATTTCCACCGGATACCACGGTTTGTTCACTAATATAGTTTAACAACACACACACACACACACACACATACACAGACAAAACATATAACCGACAACTGCTACAAATTCGATTTATAATATAAACTTTTGAACTTTAAATCTGACAAGTTTTTGATTAAGTTTACTTCCTTCGGCGCAAAGCCTTCTCCACCGGAACGGCCGTTTCAAAATTGAGTTACATTGTGGATGAAACTATACACCATTTCGTCTTATATGTTTAGAACATACATAACTCGCATATATATCATTAGCTACATTATCGAGGAAACGACGAGACATCCAATTATTTTCGTTTTAGTGGTTTTCGCAAACGCACCTATAGGCCATGATATAGTGTCATGGATGTCCCTCCAGGATTAACAAATTTCCTATGATGATAAAATAAAAGATAAAATATGTCTTAAGTTGTGTTTTCAATTATGATTTTGATTTTTCTGAAATACTATTAAAACTAATAATGAAAACTTTAATTATGATCATAGTTCGATTTACAATGTCGTCGAAAAGTGCAGTTCTAATGCTATGCGGTGATAACCTATTATATATAAATATTTAATATTTCTTTAAATGCGTACGTCGATCTCTGTAACATTCGTAATGTTCGTTGATTTTTTACACACTTCACTGCAACTATGTCAATTTCTGTTACCTTCTAATTTTGTGCACGCGTACATACTGCGTGTATACGTAAGTACTTTACGTATATTATAATAGCAGGAAAATAGTGCCTACATATGATATTGCTATGGTTATTGTGAAACTCGGACAGTTGTTAGTACCTATAGGTACCTTCTACTGCAGTATCCGGATATAATATTGTTTATCTTAATTGATTATTTCGAAGCAATTGCATGTATGTGGATGTATTTGATATATAAAATCTTAAAAAGATCCTACAGAAGATGACGTGTATTGATCAACTTAACTGTATAATATTGTGTAGTGTGTATAGTTTATTAGCGCTATTCTTTCAACACGTTCGGCAACAATTATTACATTTTATTATACGCACACGTAGTCCGACTACCGATATCAAACTCTCTAATTTCATACTATATATATATATTTTAATCGCTCAATGGATTTTGTATGGTTCGTGAAATTGAACTTTATTTGCTATATTTTAATGCATCCGTTTATTCAATATATATAACCGTACTGAATAGAAAGCATATATACGACGTATAGAAACTTGCATGTAAATACATATATGTGAATATACGTAGTACATGCAATATATATTCGTGTAGGTATAGTAACAGCACTGCCGGTTTTACGTCATGATTCATTGGTTCGGTTGTAAAGCAATTTACGTACAAGTCTCGTTCTTTACATAAACTTGGCTTGTAACTTTGATAATGTAAAATCATCGTAAAACTATATTGGCCGGCGTAAAATTTTATAGACACTTATATAAAGAGAGAAAGAAAGAAAATATAATAAATAAAGAAAACCCGTACGGGGTAACCACGATTTAGAGTCAATGGATTGTACGGACCATAAACAACAGCGAAAACCGAGTACGCCACAACGGTTATCCTTAAAATGTAAAGGGCAAAAAGAAACAGCAAACGCACGTAAAAAAAAAAAAAAAAAATACAGTGTATGAGAGAGCGAGAGAGAGTGGGAAAAAATTGAAAAATAGGAGAAATACGACGGGAGCCCATTTGCTCGACCGGCTCGAATTTATCGTTCCCCAGGGATTCGGCCCTTGAAAAGAAGAAAACCTTTAAATAACCATATAAATATGATCATTGCCACTATGAACTGCCGTATCGGTAGCAATGGGGTTTTCTATTTTTCTTTCTCATTTTTTTTTTTTTTTACGCGTTCGCCCAGAGTCTGTATAATGCTGTATGTGCGTGCGTGTTATAAACCTAATACAAATTTCATGAGCGCAATTTCGGACCGTTTCCATCCAATCACTATTGTCGGTTGCCTGCATGTCCTACAGATATCGATTCCCGCGGGTTCCGAACAAATTTATTTTTCTAGCATCCGCTAGCAATACACCATGGTATGGTATACGAATTTGCTAATATGATTTCATTTCCGGTGCGCCTATAGTGAAATCCCGACATCGCGTTAACATAATTATAATAAAACGCGTGTCGTTCACGAAAAGGGTTTTTAGTCCACACATGTATAGTAGTACTATATGCACTGCAGTTAACAGAAACTAATAGAGTATCGCGTTCTCGAGTAGGAAGCATCCCCGCTTTGTGTGCATCCAAACCCTTTTAATTGCATCGTGAGAAAGCTGTTTTGACGGCAATTTAGAACCGCGAAAACAAGAACAACTATACAACGGTGCGGCCGTATACCGCGCACGGTCGTCGTTTTACGACTTGGTAGTTTTGAACATAAATATATGTGGTGTTGTTCGCGTGCATGTATACAATATAACTGCAGCGAATATAATAAGGTTTAGAGAAGAGAAAAAGTTTCAAGAAGATACTATATAGGTATATATACTGCTTTACTGCAGCACTATAGTAGCGCTAAACGTTTGGAATTCGACATGCCTCCGGGAAATCCGGGGAACAAAACGAGTTGATCAAGATGAATGGTAGTCGATCGGGCCCATCTCGAAGCGACGCGACGCAAAAAAATATTCATTATGCATTGTGCGCCGCCGCTGCCACGCATACTATATTATATTATGTAGAAGAGAAAGCCATTTTATATTAATAACGATCAAAACCGAGGAGGATGTATTATGTACTCGTATTACGATAAGTGCACCTATATTTATATACTATCGAAGCATTCGAAGCGGTACCTACCCATATGTATCTATATATAATTATTATATTTATATAAACATTAAAAATATATGACTATTATATGATTAATATTGGCGTGCATTGATCTGATTGACCACGTTCAAAAATTTAATTTTCCATACATGGACAATTTGAAAGGATAAATTACATTTTTTCTAAAACTTAATTTAGGCAATTCATCCAATAAAACTTCAAATATTCACACTGTTAAGATATAGGTTTATCACGTAACATTTATAAGACAATAATCGTATGCGAGTTAATTTCTGGTACAAATGTAAAAGTCACCGACAAGTCGTATCTCGACAAAAAATATTTATATATACCAAGCAGCAAAATTACAATAATAATATACATTTTAAGCACCCGAGGCGTACTTTGTTTTTTATTTTACTCAGAAGTGGTTCACTCTCTAAAATAATATTTTCCCATACACTCGACCTGTGTATCAAAACATTATTCTCTATTAACGTAATGTTTGCATAATGCTTTGATATGGCCGAATATCTATGCACCACGGACAACAAAATCCAAAAAACAGGTTAAAACGTTGCGTCACAAATGCAAGTGCTACTCTTCGTTCAGTAGGTACCTATGTATAAATAGAATATAATAATTATCATATATTTATATACTTGGACACACACATGTATATCTATCTATATATATGTATGTATTTTTTTTTTTTTTGTTCCCCTTTGCGAACTTGTTTAACAAGCTATTGAACTCATATATTTTTCGCACTGCCATCCGCTGGGGAGAAATGAGACAATCGTAATAGATATAATTGGTAACTGAATTCCCGGGAACGCTACCGTATTGTAACGTAAGATACGTTAGTCGCGGGTGCGCGCGCCGGGGGAATGATAATTCAAACATAATTGTCACCCGAAGGGCAAAAGTTTTGTCGTCGGGTGGTGTAGGGCGTGTAGAAAAAAAAGGGTCGAATTCAACACACGTACACTCTCATCCTCAAACTTTTATTCTACTCCATCGCCGACGCAAAACTAGCAGTTATTACGCGTTTACTCCGGAAAAAAAAAATCCCAAGAAAAACATTTTATCCTTAGCTCCTTCTTTAATGCAACGTAGGCCACCAACCGCTCGACAAGAATACGGCACCAAACGACAGTCGGGATGGGTGGAGATTGAAAAAACAGCCTCGTTTCTGTATACCGACCTTTAATGAACATCCGCTTGTCAATTACTATCAGTTAACAACTCGAACGTGGAATATGTATAACAAATGAACCGGCAAAGAAAAGGGTTTAACAAGAAGAAAAGTGAATGGGTAATCATTAATCATTTCGTCGTCATCGTCGTCGTATACCGTTTTCCAGACGCAAAGAGAGGTGGTAGTATACAAAAGCTGCGGAAATCACGGAGGGTGATCCTTGTGTAGAGCCAAAAATTGACAACACGTCTTGAGTATAATGGGAAAACCTAGTTATCATTGGACCAAAAAGACTCGGAGAATATTCCACAAGTCAAAGGGTATAATTATACATTAAATTGTACGTTAGAAGGGATTGGACTCCTTGCCCTTGTTATACATTGTGTATTAATGGGAACTATCCGCTATCCGCAGGCTCCAAAATAAAAAAAAGGTCTATTATTCTAATGTTCAACCACGTTTTAATATATAACCCTCGTATCAATATAATTTCTACACGTTAATCTTATAATACCACTAAACTGAACTGAAAATGTTTCATCTGACCAAATTAGTTCAATTTATTTTAATGAAACAATATAATAATATAGTGACATTCAGTAAATATGTCTCCATACGGTCTTAGAACATAACGTCAACAATTGAATAATATTATACCTTATAAATTACGAGTAAAACAGACACCTATATAATTCTAATATATAGTAATGATTTACAAAAATAATTTAACTGTGATAAACCACATTCAACTGAACCTTATATGAGTTATATTTAGTTGTTCGAGGAACAATATGATAATTTATTTATTTATAAAAAATCATCAAGGAAAAAATTATCAGGTACGTTTAGTGAATTTTATATTAAACTAGGTCAAACATGTACAAGCTATATAGAATGCAACGTTTAATTATATATTAATATACATATTTTAGGTATTAAACATATATAACAACTATATGTGCGTATTGCCTAATATGTGTTAATGAATTTATTAATCGTTTAAATGTATAGTTTTATAAATAAAACTTATATTTTCCTATATTTTTTTTTGAATTAGTGAATTATATGCGTATTTTTTTTTATACGACGGAATAGGTTAACTTTAAAAAAAATAAGTGTGGATTCAAAACACTACAATAATCATGTAAGTCCTTAAATTTTATTTTATTTTAATGTTATTGTGAGGATTAAAAATCAAAATAATGTCATTACTCGAGTAGTCGAGTCGAAAAATATTCTCCATAAAATTAAACGTCAAAACGAACATACGTTCAGATCGGTATGATCTATTCGTCTATTATAGCACTGCAGATGTTTCATAAATAAAAGACTACCTTATATTGTGACGATGCATCTAATGAAATAGAATAACACATTACGCTCCCTTACTAAAATAATTGCACACCCACAACATTCGTCAAACTGTTTTATTTAATTAAAATGTTTTATTCGAAAAATATATTGCATTCTACAGTTATTTCATTACACACATTTATTGATAAATGTATCACAAAATAATTGGAAAAAGGAAATAATTGGTTCAAGACTAAATTGAAGAACTGAAGGATGAACTATAACAATACATATCGTAAATTTAAAAGTTTATAACACTTAATTGTAAAAACTATGGTCAGCAAAACATGAGGTGGAAATAATTACATTTAAAAAAATGGAAACCGTAATGGTGACAATAAAGGAACACTCATCGAATATCAAATGATAATATTTCGAGTATGAACTGAATATGGTATGTGTTGAGTAAGCTGAAAGGTTATTGTGATTTGTGATCGGACCTTAGAGGAATAATGTAAGGTTCAGAAACTCAGGAGTTGGCAAATTGATTGACACTTTTGTTATACAATTTGTTGTAATACTGGTTTCGAAACGCACTCATTATGTACCTTTGTTATAATAATAGTAAAAAATAATAATAATAATAATATTGTTGTGGCCTCCCCAGATGGTAAGCTGGGCACTTTCATCTTGGCAGAAACATAGACAGGCTTCTGTGACAGAAATAACTGTAAGCTATAAAGTCGACTAAGGAATATTTGGCATGGACAAAAAGAATATGAATGATTTCATAGTGTACTTACATTGATATTTCTGTACATAAATTACACGCTAGTTTATTACTTCGCATCAATGTACGTAATATATATAATTAAAAAAAAAAAAAATTGCTAATGAGTTTACACTAAGCGTTCTGTCGTGTACAGGCTAATGATATTAAACAACAACAGTCATTAAATTTAAAATATATTATGAAGATATTTTTATTTCACTAACATTTTCGTGATTATAAATTTGTTTCTACAAACAAAATTAAATTTTATAGTTGTAATATATAGCGTGCCACAAACCACAGAAGATTTAACACGGGGTATTAATATGATATTCGGTAATGCTATTATTGTATTTGAATTTCATCAATAATTCTCAGACATTGACGAAATACTACGAGAAAAATATCACTTTACAAGCACGATCATTATACGAATGAATCGAAGTCGCTTTATGAATAAAATGTATCTAAATAAATAATAAAAAATATGCGCATATATATTATTTATTATATGTATTATAAGTGTTGCACGATTCTCAAATTAGATACGAACAGACAATAATTTATTAGATTTACTTTTGAAAGACATTTATCCTTACACGATCTCTATAGAACAGTAGTAATATGGTGATCGCTGGACTCAAAACTACTATGTATACCTACATATTCATAAATGCATATGCAATATTTACTTCTCACTCTAATTATCCGTATAGATCACAGTGTTGCGGTTAATCGAACATTGTTCTCGTGGATCTCTTTACGCCACTGTTATATTATTGCTTGTTTTCTATCTGATAGTGATATCTGATATCAGACCTTTGCCACACGTCCAATTTAGCATACAATTGGATACGTTTGCTCGACCGTTATTTTCTATTTTCTATACAACCGCTATTACCACGATCCTCGAATGTATATACTTTTACTCGTAAACTATTTCAAATACGTTGGCGACAACTATGAGTGGACGTCACTGTAGTGCCATTGCAAATAAAAAAATATGTACTATGGGAAAAATGCCTATAAAATATGTGAGCAAGCGTTTTGGAAAACAAAATTCATTATTAACCTATGTAACAATTAATAATAACTGATTGGTTAAATGTAACTTGTATAGATTTATTTGTTGCTTGTTAATTTGTTTTTACGATAGGCCATCGAGGTTTAAGTTTAGATATAAACAAAGCTAATAAATGTCACATCTGTACTTTCCTGTACTTTAATAGATAATTATATATATATAGGTTTGAAAAAATCAAGCCACAAATTCGTGCATTCTCAACACTACTTAGTTTTTTATAATTATATAAATACAACAAGTATTAGTATACCTATATAACAACTTAAAATGCATTTATCTTACGAATAGCCGTTTAAGTAATCGGATATCACGTATAGAGCTTAAAAATATAATATTACTCTGGGGAAAAATAAAGAAATTAAAATAATCACCCGACGATTTTGAGCCATGGTACCGTGCACGCGTGTACGCGTTAAGTCGTATATCGTGTAATTACTTTATGGATAACGTAGTCTGTCAACACGAGATTACGAATGACGGACGGGGGTGGTATAGTATATAGAAGGTACAACTTCATCATCATATATGTAGCTAACGAAACGTAACGGGTTTATATACTTTTTTTTTGACAACTTTAGTTAGAAAGCAAAGCAATCGCGGGAGATGAAGAATAAGGGGAAAAGGGCGTTGTTTTGTGATAAAAAACAAATCGTTTTTTATTCTTAATTTTTTTTTTTTTACCCGACCATTACTAGCGATACAAAAATAAAACACTACTTCCGCCGCTTAAATCAGAAATCCATGCCAACTGTTGTGCGTTCGGGGTCGAATTCCACGCGCTTCTCAACTGGTTTATAGTTTTAAATATTAATGTGCACGAGTGCATACGCACGCCCACACTTGTAGAAAATATACACGTGATGAAAGGATTGGTGTGCTGTCGTCTATTTACAGGTGACGGCGGGAAAGAAATGAGAAGGACGCACGTGAAAAGTTGAAAAAAATAACCAAAGGAATTAATATATGTTCTCCGGTTAGATTGATATAAGTCCCTCGAGAGAACCATATAAATGTATGCACACATAGGAAGATCTGAGATAAAAATCTTCACTCGTATAAGAACAGTCAACCAAAAATAAACTTTTCTTACCTGATCGTTTGAGTAGTGTTGGGTAATATTGAACGATTCTGACAGTTGTAGTCATTTTTCGCGGCAATGAATGTTTTTTCCACAATATGATGCTATTCTGAAATATAAATGTGTAAAATGTTAACCACGTAAAAGAAAAACTACAGTTATGGCTTTGTATGGAGAATTTTAATTTTATATAATGTAATAATCCTTTATGATATGTATAGTTAAAGTTTATCGGTGTATTTTTTTAATAGAAACGATACGAGTATATATCAACGAAAGGATATAACTTTTGAACATTATTTAATACCTATTGGTTTGGTTCGCTTTTTATTAATTAACATTCGCAAACTTAAAACTAGACGTGCATAAAATATTAAAGCACTTCTCAAGAGAACGATATATATTAACCACAACATATATATTAGAGTAGAGCGACTATTAAACGACTTTGGAAATGGTCCGCGTATATGAATCGAATAATTGTTTGAAAACACTAAATATTACTTTTAATAAAATGTAAAGTTATATACCACAGTTAAATTTCTGGCTAAATTTGTAGTGGTTCAAATAATTTCAATACGACGCTATTAGTAGGTATGTAATTAAAAAGTTTTATATGTCCTAGTCGGTAAAACTACCCTACTTATTATTTAATAGATTTAATTTATATAACAATATAAACTTCACTATTAAATAAACTACTAGGTACTTATTAAAAATATCCATAGTAAAAATTAACGTAAGAAACTAATTAAAAATGCCATTATGTAAAGTTTTAATATCGAATATAATGGTATATACATATTTATTCCTGTAGAGGATAAATCATGTTCCATCAAAAAATGTTTTCTAATAATTCAGAAGCAATTAATTTTTATTTAGTGCACGTAATTTATTGGAATGATTGAAATGAATCAATTAATTTCAAATTATTTACTATGTTCATAAACATCTTTGAATCTTAAAAAGAAGAAATAAAACAATTAAGTATAAAACCGCCAGGTTAAAGTATATATTATAATTGCGGACGTTAGAACTCAATAGCCTACACTCAAATACACTGGTGTAGAAATAGGGTGGCGTGGGTGGGTTAACATCGAACAACTAATAATTATATCATATATTTTTATTGACGTGTTGTAATTAAAAAAAATAAAAAAAAACACCAGTAATAACTTCTGAAGTCAAATGATACGCGTGGGCAGTGAAAACATACGTGCTCATAAACATGACAAATATTTTTTGATAAATTCATTCGATGATCTCAACCTTATAGGTATTTTGAATTTATACAGTCGAAAAAAAATATGCTGCGTTTTTATTAATATTTGTATTTTAATATAATGAAAATATATAAAATCATATATTATAGACATTGAAAGAGAAACGGACGGAATACTCCTCGAAAACAAAAATTTAAACGAATGAAATACGCATGCCTATACCCGGACGAGTTGAAACGTTGAGTATTATTTTTGAACGTATTTCAATTAATTGTAATAAATAATAATATATTAACTGCAATAGTTATATGTATGAAAATTGGATACTGTTAATCTATTATAAGCGTAAGTGAATAGGTAATGAACTAATGATATTATCCCAGGTAAAAATAATACTTCACACACAGCTAATGATAATAGATAATTTACCCAATATCTACCTAATATTACGACAACGTGACGAATAGGTTAAGATAATATAATAATATAAATACGTGATGAACACGTGGTATATATAGTGACGCAGTTTGATTGAAATCCAACAATTTAGTGCTTTATAAGAATAACGAAATAAATAAGAAAACACTAGTCAAGAACAATCGCATACATTATATTATGATAAAAATAATAATTATTATTTTTACTATATTATCCATCAAGTTTCATCGCGCACGGAAAATAATCGCATAATATGCGAACTCTGATAATAATATGAAAGTGTCCACGAATAAATTTACATGTATTATAAGTCACGTGACGGCAGCGACTGCGTCGGGGGAGGCGTGAATCACGATCTGACAATAAAAATCGCTGGGCGATTAACAATCGATTTTTTTCCCGTCTATAAACGCATATTATTTTCTAACGACTTCCGAAAATCAATACGACTGCTGCGAACTTGCGGTGGTGAATACACGACGATGGATCCTTTCGTTTTATAATATTAAAATAATATAATATAATATAATTAACTCTTGGCGTACGGCTTCCCATGGACATGGACGGGGAAAAAAAGCAATAGCATAATATTTTAATGTGCAATACATTACTACGTTGTACATAACCATAGCAGTTGCAATGTCTATAAATGTATGTCACACTACGTTAAAAAAAAAAAAAAATACGTAACAGGTAAAACAAGCATTATTATTATGGATGATTATCGTCATTTCATTCCGATCATAAGTACTCTGTCAACAATACCCGACGAAATTTGATCATTATTATCTTTAAGAGAAGCCTTGCCGTCAATAGCAGCAAAATCCTAACCCCAAAACTTCAGTATAAACGTATAAATTTGGCATAAAAAAGTTGTTTCTTTGATACAAATATTGTGGATATAACATCATAAATACTTATTCTTTCAATTTATATACAATTAAATTGTGTTAATAATACATCAATGAACAGAAAAATAAAAATACTTATCAATGTCTTATAAATCTGGGTAAGTACATATTTTACGGACAAAATTGTCCGAGATAAAACTATAAAGTCACATTCACATCCATCACCACTATGTGTACGATGGATAAGCTGCAAACATGTGAAATAAGTATATAATAATATACGTAACTTTTAATATTAAACTAGGAATATATATTTTATATGTATATATTACATGGTAGGTAACATACCTACCATGGTAATGTAAGTAATGTACCTACAACAGAAATCTGTTGTAGGTACAGAAAAAATCTGTTGTTTCCCAAAAATAACGATTTGTTATTTATTGCGCTTCGCAACTAATGGATCTTTTCTTATTATAACAAAGAATGCGTGTGCACGCGTATCTATATAGTGTACCGACGGATGATCGTTGTTAATATTATTATAGCATAATCGCGTTGTAAAATGAATCATTGGTCGTATAGCTCATTAAAAGCAAAAATAAATATTATATATATATATATGTATGATATTAAAATAATAGCAATAATCGGCCGAGAGTCGGCGCGGGATATGAATAATAATATATTTTATTTATGTGTTTTGTGCGTGCGTTATTTTTAATAAATAAAAAAAAAACCTTATTAATATTACATTTGTATACGTTATCATCCTACTGTCGATTATGATATTGTCACGTATGTATAGAATACTAAATTATCTGCGCATTTTCTCATACACATAATATATCGTGATATAATAAAAGGTGTACATATAATTTATGTAATAATAATAATAATAATAATAATAATAATAATAATAAGAATAATATCTCGTACGTATAGAAATATAAATTTGCGATGCCCACACGCGTCCTTCCGAGTTATTACACGAGTATAATATAGTGGCTGCGGCTACAACAACGACGACGAATGCTCGATGCCCAAGACGATAAACGTATATAAATGCGACGGCTAATGGCTTAATCCATTCGCGCATTGTAAATCAATTAATTGGTGATCGACGTTTTTATATTCTATATACCTGTATATGAGTATAAAGTATAAACATAAACAATTGGAGAGGAAATTTTTTTTTATAAATATTTGTCATGCGATTATTTCGCCGCTCGAGAATTCCATCATACGCGCGCGCGCGTTCATTTTATTTCTGCGGCAGCAATGCATACAACACGATACAATAATTAATATAATGACAGTGTTCTACTACTACCGCTTTTATTACCATCGTAACTGCTACTATGCATTGCAAAGAAAAGAAGAGCGAACCAAAAAAATGAATAAAAATAAAACTTATATTAGTGTACAGTAATTATATTATATGAGCATACGCATTTATAACCGCTCCACCATGTTATTAAAAATGCATCACAACTGCAGCAGACAATGCAGCACATTCGGGACTCGCGGGTTCACCGTATGTTATATTGTTATACATAGGAATTTTACTTTTGATTTATTTTTGACGCTGATCGACCAAAAACAATGCTTGTTAAACGAGATGAAAATAGTAACGTATCATTTATAAGAATAATAGATTTTATAAACTTAATGTCTCCAATCAACGGAGTTATAATGATAATCGCGTACGGTAAATTATAATTAACTTTAACTCCTATTTTTACCATTCTTTTTTTTATTACAGCATTCCCTCTCTCTTTAAATATACTCGTATATATATATATCTTGCTCTTTAAATCATTTTGAAGTGAAATTGTTTCACCGGGTAAATTGATGGAAAAATTGTTTCTTTTTGTGTATGTGCGAAAAGTCTTTATTATTTAACGTCAATATGTTGCATACATTTATGTCCGATTTTAGTTAATAATCAGATTACATAATAAAAGTAATTAATTTAAAAGTAGGCAATAATTAACAATATCTCACCTAAGTAATATTCAAATTCAATGGAAAACTAACAATATAATTAATTGTATAAACTTAACAAATGAGAAAAAATTGCTTTACTTCTGGAAAATCTTGTATGAAATAGTTGTCCAATATCCACGCATGAACATTATGTTATTTGTCAAACATTTATACACGTAAAATAGAATAGTATTGTATTTTTGTTTGTTTATTGTTGTTTTTAACCACAATATTAATAAAATTCATGTTGTATTTAAAAAAATAAATATGAAAAAAAGCCTATTTTAGGTATATATAATATCACTATAAAAACCAACTATATTTAAATCAAATAACTCTATATAAATTATTCTCTACATATTGTAATATATACTTACTACCTATCTAATAATTTTCGTTCTATATTTTACTCGACCATTTCGCTATTGATTAAAAAAAAAAAAAAAATACGACAACCCAGTGAGACTATATAATTACTATACATACTATTACACCACAAACCTATTATAAACAATGAAAGAAAAAACTTTTATAAGAGTTGAAAAATTATTTTTACGTTTACTGCACAGTTCACAAGCAGAATAGTTTTGTTTACTATATGTACGATGTTCAAGCCGCGTATACATTATAAAATAATGACTGTAGCATATCCACCGCCATCGCGATCACAATTAAAAAAACACAACAAAACAATATGTTACTACGAAGTATAACATTATATGTATAGTGCTTGTTTTAAACGACCTTTTTTTCTTTTCTTTTCTCGTCGACAACGCAATGGCAGTAGTATAGCAGCAGCAGAAGCAGCGACGTTGTAATAATATACGCGTTCTAAAGTGGCCAACAACAATTTTTAATTATTATTATTTTCCGCGGACGTACAACTCGAAAAATAAACCGAGCTTAAACAAAACAAATCTCGAGTGGCTTTTGTCTGGTGACGGCGATGGCGTGGCTCGGAGGAAGAGCTTTCCCATCAACTACCGGGTGCTGCGGCGTGGTTTTTCATTATTATTTTATGTATTTTTTTTTTTTGTATCCTTCTACTTTTCTCCGTCAATAGGTTTTCGCCATGCATTTTTTATCCGTTCCACATTGTTCGCAAATCCCATATTATACTATAACATGTGTCTGCGGCGTCACGCACCGCCGCCGCATAGTTTACACAATATAAATGACGGAAGAAACCCTTTTTCACCACCACTACTCACTCCCCCCAACTAGACAGCGTACTCCTTGCCTGTCAGACACCACGTGTTTGCACGTGATGCGCAGCGCAGCACTATATCTTCCTCCACCACCCTGCATTTATAATCATCATAGTCATAATAATAATATTAATAATAATAAACCGTAGTATAGCGTGATTATGAGTACAAACGAGAAAAAAAGAGAGAGAGTGAAACAAAGAGATACATCCACTGTCCATGTTTATATATACTCTCCTCCCAGGTCTTGTTACCGTAGATCTGTATAATGTTATATATATATATATATATATATATATAGGTATGACTGCGTTATGTGCAATGTACCATCACGACGGAGGGGAGCAAAGTAAAAAAAAAAAAAAATGCACACTCATGTGCTCGCCTTTTCCTCGATTTTTTTATTTAACATATCATACTTTTTTACCTACGTTGCGTCGTCTGCAGTATGCGGCGAGTGCAATCCATCCGTTTTTCCCACATAGTACTTATTATGCCTAACCCTGAACATTTACATCAATAATAATATATTATATTCCACTTTGGTTGATGAGCAATATCTCAGCGATTATAATATGTGCGCGATAATACTTAGTGAATCGGCACCATTACCTGTAATATGACTGTGAATAAAGAATCAACGTTCAAAAAATATTATAATATTAAATATCAAATATAATATAGTATATATTATACGTACTATCTTTATGCGTCATCATTTTCAATGTATACTTATTTACGATTTGTTATAGTGCCCATATATACATATTGTTTTTATTTTTACCGTTGTACGCCACACACTGTACAATATACTCAGGTATAATTTAATTGCATTTCCTAGAGGCGTTTTTTTGAATCCTAATAAGAAATCTACAATACAAAACTCATATTCCAACAAAAAAAAAAAAAAAACCCCGTAAACAAAGCCGACATGAAGAGACAGTGATCGGAGTATTCGTGTTTCATACACACGCGATAATCGATGACAAATAAGCACAAAAAGCTGTAGGTTACCCACTCATGCGCACACACATACGCCGTGGTCTGAAATTATATGCCGTGCGCGCCCGGACGACGTCCGGGAAAACTAGTTTGGTTTAGACACATTTCGAAAAATGGGCGTGTCTGATGTGTTATTATTATTATATTTTTACTTTGATAACAAATAATACAAATAAAAATAAAAATTCAATGTAATAATACGTTGTGAAGAACACGTAGGACCGACGAAGACTATACATATACACGGTGGCGGTAGTACGCCGACGTACACGGCAGTAGCAGCGAACCCCTAAATTATTATTATAATACATACGTACACGTATATACATTATGCACAAACGTGTGTGCGGCCTGATTGTTGATTGTCCCTTGACGTTTGACGCACGCGCCATACACGGCTGCTTTAAACATTTCCGCCTTTGTGTCATTATTACCAGATTTTTTTATTATTATTATTATTATTATTACTATTATTACTTGATGCAAAAATACGGGTGAAATTACGTCTCCCCGCGCCGCCGACGACGACTGCAGGAAATCTTATTTATTTACATGTCACGTTCAGACTTTTGAAAGTCAAAGACGAAAGTAATCATTATTATTAATATCGCGAGTATTTATAAAAAAAAAAAAAGAATAAAAAAAGGCATTGATTTTACCAACAGTCGTGGATTGTTTTTGCTCTCTTGCTACATGACGCAATTAAGACTTTTTCTCTTCTGTTTTTCCATTTCTCACTCCCACTCTTCCTCTTTTCTTTACAGTAACGACTATCACCCCCCCTCCCCATTCTTCTATTTATGTTTGTTCTTATTAACTTTCGTTCGACGCACACCGTCGTCTCCGCTACAGTTTGAAACCGACTTCGATGTAATATTCAATTCAATTTTCTTACTTACGGCTGACATAATTTGCAATCATTGACGTTGACGTAAAGCAATATTCTTAGTACATAAAGTTTCTTCGAATGTCGTCTTTATATTGGAGAAAAAAGAACGCTGCTGTAACTATATCCCTTCCTGCCAAGACTTAAAACTAAGTAATCATAGCAACCAAGACATAATACTGTTGTATATAAATATCGAATATTGTGATCTAATCTACAGCAGTACAACGTAATAATTCGTATTATTCGATCACTTTTACTGTAAGTACAGTATAACGAAATGCGTGATTTGAATATTTAGCATTTTAAACATAAACCAAATTAAAAATATACCAAGATGAATGGACAAGTTGCCGAGACAACACTACAAACACGAGAACGTACAAAGGCAATACTATAATATTATATTGAAATTAATTATCTTGTCATGAGCGCGCAAATGTCTCGAGTTGAGCAAAATTCATTATGTGTTAAAATAGTTTTTTAATAAAAAAAATATGGTGGGCTAAAATACATGCAAGCCGTTCGCATTTGTTTGGTAGGGACCTCTGTTGGCTAACAAAAATACACTGTCTCATATTTATATCTTTCTGTAATATTTATCACCGATGCAGCGTACGATTAATCTAAATTTCCGAAACAATTATTTTATTTTTAATGACCCGTAGAAAAATGTACTCATTTTTTCCAAATGGTTATTTTTTTTTTTTTTTTTGTTAGTTTTGCTAGAATAGCAGCGTGTTATAAGTATCACCAAACAATAAAATAATGAAATAATATGCGTGTTCAATACTCATGTACGGGAAACAAATTATATGATAATTTCAATCTCGATACTATTCGATTTACAACAAAAAGAGACACATTTATCATCACGAGAGTTTCTACATATTAAAATTTTATTTTTTTATTTAAATTATATGAAAATGACAAATACATAGTATTCGTATTAAGCGAGATATTGAGCTATTAATAATGTGTTACAAAAAATTAAACGTATGCAATAAAACCGCGAAGATTGTAGAATAATAGCGTAACAAAATATGACATATTATTTCTTCGGTTAAAAATTATAATTTTGTTCATTGTTAATTTTTTCATATACCTAGGTATATCATTCATTCGGCGCACCATTATTGTCTTTCTTGTATGTATATGTTCAACGACGAACTTGTGTTTTAAATATAAAATGAACACAATCCATGTTACTTATGCGGAACGGTTTTCGTTGTTTTATTTTTGTTTTTACGTAACGGCGGCAAGCAGCCCACCCGCCACCACCGACTCATAATATCGACACTGTAAAGTATACGCTCACTTTGCAACGATTTCCCTCGGGAACAAGGAGAGGAGTCACTCGATGAGACACCGCGGAGAATTTCGTTTTCTAAACACTTTTGATTTGTTTTTATTTATTTTACTTTTTTTTTTTTTGTATTTTTCGAACGATCATCGGCCTACCATCGCGGGTCGGTCGTTCACCTTGTTATGGTGCGAGCACTATATATAACATCGCGTATAACACGCGCACACGGTTCGTATGTATGTGTGTGTGTGTGTACATGGGTAAGGTATATATTATATGATATACGTGTAGGTATACTCTCGCGGTCGTCGCAGATAGATACCGGACGACGCGTTTATACATGTATACCGGTTTGACGTTATAAAGTGGTCGCCGACAATGGGCTCTGCTGCTGCTGCTGCTGCTGGACGTGCAGGAAGAAAACGGGGCTAAAACACGTGCTGCGCGGGCACACGTATATAAATATATAATGAAACATATTATTATTATTAAGCGTGTGCGCAGTATATATATATATATATATATATATATATATAGAGGAAAACGCGACAATTGTCTGTCCGACCGGTATACTGAGGCGCGACGAGCTCGCGCACGCCAATGCGCAGAGATCATGTAATATACACGCACGCACGCTTCTTCTCTTCGTCCCTCTTGCCATCTTTCCTCATAATCCCAGTATTGTACGATCACGAGACTGAGCAATGTGTATAATATAGTCAACGACGACACATTTATTATTCGTATTATACGGGGCTGATGCGCTCTGTATAGGGTGTGGTTCGAATAACTCACCCAAACGTTTAATTTTAAAATTATATTACATAAATTCTAAATAAATATTGATTAGTGCAAATTACAATATATGTGTACTTATTCACATCGTTCAATAGTTGAAAACATTTAAGTACTGTCGAGTACTGCAGAGTAATGTTTTGGCTGTATGCATCAACATCAATGATGAAATGGAAAAACAAAAAACAATATCGATCATATTTCATATTATATTAAAATACGTATTATAATAATATTATAACTGTTACATAATAAAATTATACAGTTGTTCAGAAATGTTATTTTATAGTTACATTTATTTACTGATAGTTGACCGAATAATTACTTTTCATACTTTATCTGTTTAACGCATCACATGATAACAATCTGCAATATAAATTATTTAGTATTATTTGTGAGCATTTCGATTTTTGTTAAAGAAAAACTTTGATAACCAAACAACCTCCCCTCTCCCCAAAAAAATTTTTTTATGATATCTCTTCATTTACTTTGATTAGCAATTATAGCTTTTGCTTTCTATATGTATAAACGTCAAATCACCATTTAAAAGGTTTTAATATTACACGGCATTTATAGATATTAAATACTAGATATTTTGGAAAACAATGTGTGCTTCTTTAGTTGAACATTGATGGTTCTCACTGCAATGCGAGCAACACATCGTTAAACGATGTCAATCCCAACGGCGATAACGTCTTAGTTTCACCTGCCTCTCGCATCTGACGTTGATGGTAGGTTACCAGCACTACATCCATGCGAGATAAAAAAAATATTTAAAAAAACTTAAGGGGTATAATAACAGTTCGCACGCGTATAACTGCAGCCGTCGAATAATACCGGTCTCGCGATCAACAACAGCAGCGGTGTGCAAACACGTTTTGAGAATTTGACACAGTATTTAAATGTATACATTATAATGTACACCGCGTAAATAATGCTGCACCAGAAGAAACGCCCATTCTTGTACGTACAAGTGTATATACAAATCGAGTTTTTAATTCGACAAGATTGCCTCTTTACGATCGATAATAATTCGGATAATTTACACGAATTATAATAATAAAAATATAATCATTAAACACGCGGCGTAAAAAAAAAAGAAAACCGTGAGAAAGATCGTAATTTACGCAGTATCCAACAACAACACTGTCGATCAGATATAATTTGAACTATTATAATATCAGGTACCCGTGTATAAATATGATAATATTGCCGATGTCACATTCTAGATTTATAATTATATACAATCGTTTTGATATCCAAGCTCGGACGACGGATGTTGCATAATATGCATAATATTATATATTAAGTATGTGACACTACGACTGATTTTTGACCGCGAAAAATAATTCTAAATCACGCTTTTGGATAATGCAGTGAAAAGGTTTATTAGGACACACACACACAGCTCCCACGGAAGCCCACGCGCAACCGATGCCGTCAGCCGATATCACACGATAGTACTGCTCCTGCTCCTGCTACGCCAGCTACGACCGGTATGATGGAAGTGTAGCTCGCGGACGTATTTAACGTGTACTCGGATTACGATCTTAATGTTGTCTAAATAGTCTCGCGCGAGTTGCCCAACAGCAGCAACGCGAACAACAATGGAAAATCCGCGGGTCGGACACCTCCGCGGGTTATTTGTTCCGAACTTCGTTTCCCCCCCCTACCCCCGAGTGTATATTTAATACTGATATATATATACACATAATATACGGTTAGTCAACGGGCAAAAGGCGTGTGTGGTTTGTTTTTTCTTTCGATTGTATCCCGAGTTCTACTCCTAATATTACTATATAGTATTTTAATCATTTTATTTATTCGGTATATATATATATTATAATATACATACACTATTTAAATATACATTTATAACTAAATACAAGTTTTTTTCCCCAGGGGAACTAGGGAAGAGGCAGTGCCAGGTATCTCCTCATTTTTCCCTCCTCGCGGAGATAACGATCCAAGGCCAATCCGTAAGCTTCGAGACACACACAGGTTGTGATAAGCGGAGGAGAGGACAGCCACCGTATACAAAAAACACTTCCCTCGGACCGGACGCCTCGGATGGTTATCGCACGACCGCGTTGCTGTGTGTGTTGCGCGACTGTCGAGTTTTTTCATAATCATTTTATTACTCCGGACTCGGAAATAAGCATACATACATATTAATATTTTAATATGTATTCATTAGATGGTAATCGCAGAAAATACCATAATAAAGATACACTGCGAGCTGTTCATATTATTGTTAAAAACTTTCTATTATTAATTGGTCTACAGCTTTAGAAATAAAATGGTATTGGTTAGAAACGGTTATAATATAAATAAAATCGGATAGTATAATACAATCTCTTTGCAAAAAAAGATATATATAAATACATACGATTATTAATAGTAATAATTCAATAAAATTTTTGACAGAATGGCTTCAACGAAATCCTACTCTATACATATATGATATAGTTGAGAAGGGATGATAGGTAGTTTTCTTTTATTGATAAAAAAAAGTCTTGCAGATTTGTACGTAAGTATAAAACACGGCGTGATGATAAATCGCAGTGATTAATTATTTGTTTTTTTTTTTTTGTATTTTAGTACGATCTAATATACGTACGTACATTGATAAGTAAAGATCGTATTATATATAAGAGAGCAGAAAATGTGTATACAATAGTATTATAGAAGAAGTTTATATTCGTGTAGTATATGAGTTTGGAAGGCACGTTTGAAATTATACCGATGTCGTATATTACAAGTTGCGTAGTGCGAACCGAATCGAACTTTTAACGCATTTTCCTATATACGCTGACAAGAATGTAACGGTATTTAATATAGTACAAACATGTTTGTAAAAATATTCGCGTACATGCACACGTTGCACATACACACCCTTATATACAATATACATATATGTATTAGAATAATATAATATATCTTATTATATTAAGAGAGACAATGTGATTCCATGTGCACTCGCGTGCAGACACGAGTAATATACCACCACAAACAAAGCGAGTAGCGCGTATTACGGAGAATCTCTGGAGGCGATGATTGTTTTTCCTTACAGTCGATAACAATCAGAAAACCGTCGAGATACAATTTGTAAACCATTAGTAGTTACTTAACACACATCACGACGTACGCGAGCACATACCTATACAGGCATACCGCATATACGATACACGTTTATTGATTTTTTTCTAAATTGTAATAATAGGCAGAGCACATCTCGTGATGTTTATACATGTTCTCGATAGTCGTCGTAGTATACAATACTTACAAGAACTAAATAGAAGTCACGGGTATATTGTTTGTGCGTTTTACTGCGTAGATATACTTTTTGCAGTCCAATAGGTAGTTAATAAATTATTTCCCGGTTTTATCTATTCGTGGTAACGTTTTCGAGAAAACTACAGTACGCACGCAATTTTAAGTTATGAACAAAAAATAGGGGATTAATATTTTGAAAAAATTAAGCGGAGCCCGCCGTGGAGGAATGTTAACCAAATGGAAGATAGCATCAATATTTTTGCACTACATTCAGTTGTGGCAAAATAACACTACATACCTCTCGGCGTTACGTATAGGTATAAACGATTGGAGTAAAACAAATGAACTAATCAATTCGCTCATACAATCGCGTCGTCATTACTAGTCGGGCGGTAGTTATGTACCTATACATAATATATAACGATCGATTTATAATTTTAAAAAAATAACCATGTCGTCATGATATACGGAATAATTAATCATTCTCGGTAGACAAACGAAAGGAAATATAATAGCAACGTATGTATCATGTTATTTGACATTTATGAATTCGGTAGTCATAGTACGTTTAAGCACCGACTGTGCGACGTACACATAACAAAATCCAAGGTACCTAATCATTTTTCTTCTTCTTCTTCTTCTCAGCTTTCATACGCTGTGCGCAGCAACGAATCCATATACATATTGTTCGGACGCTATTGTTGTTCGCATGTGTAAAGATGTCGTAATATGATAATAGAAAACGATTAAATCAAAACAACACGCCTCGCCGGTCGGTTCTTATAATTTTTTATCCCGGCATCCCGCCGCCTAACAGATTCCACTACGTATATGTACATATTATGTGTATGTGAATTATTAAGTTGTACGCAGTATTTAACGAACGTCTATGTAAGAATGTTACCAATGTTACCATGAAAACTGTTTAAGAAAACAAGACACACAGAAATGCATAGCAGTATAGTTTACGGCTCATCCATTACAATAATACAATAATAAAATGTTGTGAAAAGACCAGATTTTTATTTAAGACAGATTCCAATTTTATTTCGGGTCTCTTCACAGACGGGGCAAACAGTAATTGCGTAATATTGATCATGACAACGATAAGGATATTGTAATATTTAATAAAACAATTTTTATATCAAAAATTTGGTGGCAATCTAATTTTGGGTTAATTTTATGTGTTAAAATATATGTATCTCATGAAGTTTTAAAAATATATTATTACGATACTATATATTGATCTTAAAGTATAATTTTAAAAGAACTATTTCATCCTGTGAACGCCTGTGTTCCATTATCGTGGACAAAAATATTAATACGATTTGGTTTCAATTTAACTGATTCATCGTTACGAGATGATCACCAGATAACGAACGAAAGCGACTGAAGCAGACAGTATATAGATACTGAAAACAGCGAGATCCAGTCATCTGCCCTGGCATGTGCGTATACGTGCGTGTGTGTTTATATAATTTATATCATAATTTCATTGTGTGAGTATAGTGTATGGCGTAGATACACAACAGAGGATTGGTATACCGGGTTGAAAACAATCAAATGAGTAAATATATTAATATAATGAAAGCCAAAGAGCCTGAAGCACAGTCACAAAGTGTAGGTATACTATTATACTAGTATAAGAAGCCACGTTTTAATGGCATGTCATAATCATTTATGGCTAACAAAGATATATATACATTATGTACCTATACGTAACGGTATTTCGGTGGTAAGCTCATAAAGTAACGATTGTTACTATGTAAAAGAAAAAAAAATATATAACCGAAACAATAATTTCATAATTGATATGATTAGACTACCAGGTATAAAATTATAGAGTTATATAATTGTGTTTAATTATTTTACGTGTTTGAGTCAGCAAACATTTTGATCTACAGTTAATAGGCACCTGGCAGTTGTGTTACATTGAAAAATACGATATAATATTTTGACGCAATTATAAGAGTGCTATGTATCTACAATTTCTTTTCAACAGTGTATGTTTGGCGAAACCACGTAACAAAAACTGAACAAAGAACAAATTAAGTGTATTTGAACATTTTGAACCATCAGTATCAGTCAACAGAGAATACAGTATGTGGTACATTAACATGAGTCTAAGAGGAAGGATTTCTGTTAAACTATATATATATATATATATATATAATATCGAGTATAATATGTTGTGATTTTACCGAAATCTCACCATACTCTTGTAAGGTTAAAAAAAATTTTTTCGTGAAATCTCAAAAACCTATATTGCAAATAAAAATTAAAAATCATATTTAAATAATTATAGTCAAAAAATTAATAATGCAAAATTGTTGTTGTTGTTTTTACTTGGTCACCTTTGGCTTGAAAAATAAAACAAAAATTCTATGAGAAAGTAGCTACTAGAATAGCAGCTAGACAGAGTACATAGACACATAAACTACTACTACCGATACTAGTACGGCTACTAACAATATATATTATCATTAACGTTATTAAAATGTACACTGACATGATAATTATTTCAATTATGAAATACTTGGAAACCGATGTTTTCATTTTTGGTAACCACTAGCAATCCATCGGCCCACGTTCGAGTATATTATATTATTATGTATAAGCTGAATACAACGTACACATTAATACACATAAATACATGTACATATATACATTATACACATAAACAGAATATAAGTAGCCCACGTATAAACTTAAATGGAAAATATACGTGAGCAGACGCGCGCGCGCGTGTGTGTGTGTTTTTCTCGTACACAACAATTGCATATTATAGTCGTGTGTCCCGTAAAATCTTGTTAGCACCCGCGGCCAAGTTTGTATTAAATATATATACAGAAGTACATATATATATAGGTATATAAAAGAGACGGAAGAGAAAATACCAAGAGAGACGGACGGCGAGGATCTGGCGCGAAACTTGTACAATGACTCTTATTTGAAGGTATATGAAAACGTACACGTATGTGTGTGTGTGTGTGTGTGTGTGTGTGTGTGTGTGTGTGTGTGTGTGTGTGTGTGAATAATACTCGCATTAAACTCGCGTATAACATATTATATTATATGCACGGAAACCTTGCCGAAAAGAAAAGAAGAGAGCAAAAAAAATAATACACCACTCAAGAAGGCGATATTGACCATCCCACTCACGATGTGGTCTATCCGGTTCTTTAAATATCCTCATATATACATATCATACACACATACACACACTTATATATATATATATATAAATAAATAACACTTTAGTTTTAACCATTATACTTTATTATAAAAGTGATGATGTTGAAAGAATAATATAATAATAATTATGAATTTAATGGATTTGAGAGAGACTCTAAGACAAACAACGACTGACTGCCTACCCGCAAGCCAAGCGCGGTCGGGCCGACTCGCCATCGCCTATAACTGTTTATGCAGCATTTTAGCGTGTGACCGGGCTCTGTCCTACGGGCACACCGTCAATTCTTAATACAAACTTGCTTATTCTACGTATTATATGAAATAGTACACTGTGTGTATGATATGTATATAATAATATGAACTAATAAATGACACGGGTTTATAACATCCCCGGACCTAAATGACAAATTGGGGCTAAATAGTCACCATTTTTCACTTAAGATAGGTCATTTATTCTAGAGATACTGGCCGTGCTAAATTGTGCCAGCTCTTTGACAGTTTGAGGTTCCGGAATTTCGGGTGAATACAATTTAGGTGTGTTACGTCTAAGCTTAATTATAACATATAAACTTATCGTTACTAGTATTACAATAATGACGTACAATAGTATAAAATGATGTTCTGATTTTACAAAAATATTTTCAGTGGTACCTTTGTATACGGCTTTTAATTCATCTAGCTCTTGAGCATTCTGAGCTAGTTTATTGAAATTTCGAAGGGTTTTATGATTATTGATTTTCTGAGGGACATGATATTTTAAGATTTCTCTTAAGTTAACCATGAGGTTTAGATTTGGGTTTTCTGGTGCGAAATCCCTATGAGTGTCTGTAGTTATGATTCTAGATGGTATTAATATTGAATTATTTGTGTAAATAACACAATAATCTAGAATTTCGATTTTTCCTACTCCGGAAAGTGACAACTTATAAGATTCTCGGTGACATGCTATGGTTATCTCTTGTTTAATACAATAGTATAACCATGAATTTTGATGCTTGAGTTTGTGCCAGATGGTCGAATTTATATTTAAGTATTTTAAGTTACATGTTTCTAATAAATTTTCTGGATTATTATACAAAGATACCTCACAATTATCGTTCTTAGTATGCTTAAAAATAGACTCTATTCCTGTACATAGTTTAAAAGAGAACAATGTTTTACAGTTAATAAATTGATTTTCTGTTAGACTAAAATGATATTCGTGATTTAAACTTATAGCTAGATATTGTGTAACAGGATTAACTATGACTATGTTATCTCTAGTGGTGGTAATTAGCAAGGGAATACTATGATATAAGTTAAACATAGTATTCGATAATAGTGGTATTCGAGTAACGAATATGAGGATCTGTTTAATATACACTACACTTAGAGTGGATACTCTAAAGAGTTCAGGGATTGCTAGGTGAGATTCTGTCATAATAAAGTTTATTCGTGAAACAGTTGTAACAAGTTTCTGTGCTGTCGAGTTGGTTTGTTGTGTTTTAGTATTGTTACATTAAGAGAGTCTGTGTGGATTTCTATTACTGAGTACGGACATAACTCTGGAAGGCGAGACAGAGAAGTAGGAACGACTTGGTGATATCCATAGACTACTTCATGTAGTTGAAATCAAGTGGATGAATGTACTATTGAATTGTGATAATACATCGCGTACAGGACGTATGTATCCCAATTTTTCGGATTTTTGCTAGAATAACTTCTTAAGTATTCTCCGAGGGTTCGATGACTACGTTCTAGACTACCATTACTCTGTGGATGATACGATGTAGTAGAGGTCTGAGAGATTTTGAGGAGTTTACACACTTCTTTAAATACGTTACTGAGAAACTCTGTTCCACAATACGTAACTAGTGACTCTGGTCGTCCGTGGAGGCATACGAACTGTATTACAAAGTGCTGAGATACCGTGTTTGCTTCATGATCCTTCATGGTTGAATCCCATGTGAACTTGGAGAAGTCGTCTAAGAGTGTCAGGATATACGAATTTTCATTATACGATTGTGGTAATGGTCCCACAAGAAGAATATCTTCTCGAATGACTTTGATGATTGTGATAACCATAGGTTTTTTGATTGTTCGGTTGGTAGTCTTGTTACTTGTCTGACAAGTTGGACACTTCCGTATGTACTTACGGATCTGTTTCCTCATACCTTTCCATTGGTACTGCTGCGAGATTCAATTAAAAGTACGAGTGTTTCCTTGATGTACTCTGAGTGGGTTTTCGTTGAATTCTTGGATGATCTGTTTGTGGTTTTCTTCGGTTAACACGTCCTTGGTGTATATTTGGATATACATAGGAGAATCAAGGAAGATAAATCTTATGATCTTTCGTACTGTTTCTCACTTGAGCCTATCTAAACCACAGCCTAAACGAGGACAAGCGAGTTTCGTGACTAGATTTTCTGTGCATTGTAACTTAGGTTCTGTAAGTTTTTAAACATATTATCATATGATGGTCTTTGCCAATAAAATTGCTTGGTCATCAGGTAGAAGATATGACGATTTTCTGGTTAGATTGACATGACTTCTGTGATTGATGATTTTTGTCTACGGAGTTCATCTATTTGCCCCAAATTTTCTATGAAACTCCAATGCGATTCTTTTATCCATTTTAAGGTCTGCAGATACGCAGTGCACCAAAGGAATATTCGGTTCTGTCGCAAATAAATCGCCTTTTACTTCAAGAACATTAGGAGTTGGTCCAAACTGTACGGTGTCGGCTTGGAGAAATTTTTCGTATTCTTCTGAGGGTTTCACGACTGATGACCGTTCTTGATATTCTGGGGGTTCTGGATTTTCTTGATTTCTTTGATTTTTGGGATGTTCTTGATGTTTTTGAGGTTTCAGATGTCCTTGATGTTCTGACGAAGATGATTGAGATGGAGTGAAAACCATTTGAATTCTACTTAGTGCGTCTGCATTAGTGTTGTTCACACCTGGTTTGAAATGAATAGTATATTGGTATTCTTTTAGCTTCAAACGCCATCATGTTAAACGTGAACCAGGATCTTTAACCAGATTAATGCACGATTATCAGTGACTATATCGAACAGATGTCCGAATAAATATGGTCGAAATCCTCCATACTACTAGTGAGTTCCTTTTCAGTCGTATTGTAGTTAATTTCAGCCTTATTGAGAGTTCATGACGCAAATGCTATCGATAAATCCTTGCCAATAGGTCCTTATGATAAAATATACCCAATTGCATAGTAACTTGCGTCACAGGTTAGATTGAATGGCTTTTGAAAATCGGGATACTGAAGGATAGGAGCTTGTGTAAGGAGGTTCTTTAAAGTTTCAAACGATTCCTAGCATAAATTACTCCACCTCTAAGGAGCATCCTTCTTGAGTAACGCTGTTAAACGTTTTGTGATTTGTCTAGAATTATGTATGAACCGTCTGTAGTCCCGATAGTCCCAGAAATGACTTTACTTCCTTCACATTCCGTGGAACTGGAAATGACTTGACACATTCGATTTTCTGCGAATCTGGTTTAACTCCTTCATCAGTGTTTCGGTGACCAAGATTGGTTACCTCTTTCCTGAGAAATTCACATTTTAATGGTTGTAATTTCAGTTTGTAGTGACGAAACCTGTCCATAACTTCCTTGAGTTTCTAACAATGATCGTTAAGGTCCTTTGCATATATAATTATATCATCAAGGTATACGAAAGCTTTTATTCCATTAATACTGATAATAACCTTGTTCATGAGTCTCTGAAATGTTACTGGTGCTCCCTTTAAACCGAATGGCATCCTTAAAAACTCGAAATGGACTTTATCCGTGGAGAATACGGTTTTCTCCCGATCAGCTGAATTCATAGGTACTTGATGGTACCCCTAGGCTAAATCTAGAGTACTGTAGTATTTTAATTTACCCAGTGAATCTAAAATATCTACAATATTTGGAAGCGGAAACGCATCTCCTATGGTTACCTCGTTTAGACGACGGAAGTCGACACAAACTCAATAATTTATTTTCCCGTTAACGTCTGGTTTCTTCGGGACGACTAGAAGTGGTGCGTTCTAAGGTGATTCACTAGGAGCAATTATGCCTTCTTGTTCCAGATTATGCATCTGCTCCGTGATTTCTTGCCTATGTCGCTGTGGTAGGTGGTATGGTTTCACATAAATCGGTGGTACCGCTCCGGAGGTTCGGATTTCGTGTGCAACAGCGGAAGTTGCCGACACTTTGTCTCCTTCTAAGAAGACATCAGAGTATTCGTGACAGAGGGTTTTCAATGACATTTTTCTTCAGAATTCAAATGTAACATTCTAAGAGCTTCTGTTAAACTATTGATGCGGCTGCTATCGGCCTGAGGTTCTGCGGAATTCTGTAATTTTGTGGTGTATACCGACGATTCCTTATAATCTTCATGGATGAGCTGATCCAGATTTGGAATACTAAGTCGAACGATTTGTTCTGTAGAATTGATGAGAAAAACTAACGCGTCCTTATTTCGAATTCTAGTGAACACATTGCTACACATGATCGAGCCGATAGTTCCTGATGTACAATAAGTACCTCATCTTCTTCCAGGCGATTTCTCGCCGGGATAGCTACAAGAGTTTCCGTACGAGGCTGTAAAAGGATATCTGCGTGATCGGGAACGACGACTTCGTTAGTTTCGTAATTGATGTTGATCCAATTTGACAACATGAATGGTTTTCCCAAAATACCGTCGTTCTGAATTGGAAATTCGGTGTGGATGACCTGGAAGTTGATGGGAATAACATGATCTCCGAACTGCAAATCAAAATGGGTCAACCCGATGATGGGCACCAATTTGTTATTAATGCCTTTGAGATGGTACACCTTATTCTCGTCTACGAGAGTCTGATCTTTTAATGACGAGATTTTTATTAGATTTAAATTGCTATGTTGGAATCTTATTATAGTAAGGTTGTGACACGGATGATCTGAGGGATCTGGCACTTCAGATGGTCTTGTTTTAGTTTTGACTGGAAGTAGAGGATCTGGCGCACCCGGCTATCTTGATGTCTCCAACCGAACGCCCGTCGGCAGTATCCAGTGCAGTGGAGTTTCCCGAATCTGTGCTTTTCTTATCATTTACATACTTCCGTTTCCTACAATATTTTATTAGTTTTCCCGGTTTCTTGCAATAGTTGCACGTAAGGTCCTTAATGCTTTTTACTGACGTCGATGTTGACGACTTCTCGAGTTTCTTATCCTTGGTACAGCAGTCCTTTGCCATATGGCCTGTGCGATTGCAATTAAAACAAATGACCTGGTCACTGTAGTGGGCTTCTGTGATATACCATAGAGCTTCCTTGTTTCCTCATTTGAGTTTAGGACCCTTCCTTCTTATCTTGCAGCCTGAATAGCTTTTTTCTAAGGTTGATGGATTTCTTGCTTTTATAAAGTCTTTGAGGGCGCCCAGTAGCTCGATGAACACTTGGACAGTCTGAGTTTTTAGACTAGCCCCTAGTGCTTTAGTTACTTCAACGGATTTTCCTGCGGTTTCTTGTTCAAGAATGAGGTTCTGTAACTGCTCTATTCGCGTGGAATAAACCATGAAAATTTCTCCGGATTTCTGTTTACTTGAGTATAGTTCTAAGAATAGGTGAGTCGTTGTACGCTGAGGTTCTAATGCACTTTTGAGATTGTCACATAGTTCTGGCCAGGAACTAAATGATCTAAATTTCATAGCTTGTCGAGCTTTGCCGGTAAGTTCGACAACGATACCATGTAAAAGTCATATTCATACAGGCTCTGCTGTGCATTCGATTGCAAATTCACATTTTTCTAGGAAAACTTCTGTGTCTTTCTGTTTATTACCGTTGAGAGAACTAGAATAACCGTAGGGCTGCTTTCAATCCTATTGAGTCAATTGTTGCTTTGTATTTGAGATACCCGTATTTTTGGTCACAGAACTCTTGTACTCTTTGTACTTCTTCCTCAGTTGGGATTCAGTGATCACTCCAACTAAGTAATTGTCTAGTTTCTGACGTAGATCTGATGCTCGAGAGGTTTTGTGTGCTTGTGCCTGTGTCTTCTGCGTTATGGTTCCCTATAGAAAGTTCATCTTAACGATTCTCTAATTGATTAACTGTAGTTGTAATGTTTTCTGCTATATTGATTTCCGGGAGGTTCTGTGTTTCATTGAGGTGGATTAATACTACGTCTACTTCTGCAAAGGTCTAATTAACGTTATATATCAGTGAGTCGTTGTTTGTAATTAATAGGTTTGATCTATTGGCAATTGAATCAGTCGAGATTGCTGCGATAGGTCGTTCTGATGTCGGAATCTGGGGATTTGCAAACCTAACGGGGAGACTAACCCGAGGAGTTGGACGTGGAGTTTCTGATAAGGAGACGTCCGAATTACTTCCTTCGGAATGACTGGACATACGTCATGTATATGATGTACATGTATGGAGGGTGTTGTTGGTTGTTTTTTTTTTTTTTTATAGTAAGAGTTTCATAAATCTAGTCTTAACTTAACTAGAAAAATTTAAATAATGATGAAAGAAAAAAAAATACAGTAAGTACTCATAACACCGCGAACGCGAAGATTTTCATAATGCCCAGATAAAATTGTCTTCGAGTGATTGATTGTCTGACTGCTTATTTACTTTCCCTGGTTACTGGAAAACGACGAGTATCCTCTTTGACTGCTAGGTTTTTCAAGTATGAAGATCGCAAGCTCCGAAACTGCTGGCGCGGAGACCACTACGGTGGCGGCGCACTCGTGACCTAGTGTCGTCGTATTGTTTGTGAACAAACAACAGCGACACTAATCACGGCAGCGCTGTTGTCATATGATGCGGCGGTGAGTATTCGTATTACGCGTGTACGTGCGTGCGGAAGTGGCGATGAGCCGGTTCGGGTGGCACTACGAATAAACGGCGGTGTCTGTTCGGTGACCGGACAACGTTGGCTAATGTTCGATGATAAAAGATGCTGAAATGTTAATATTACTTGTATTACGGCCGCGTCGCACTGTACCACTGAAATCATTACGTAATTTCCCTCGACCGGAAATGCTTCTTATTTTTATTTTTTTTGATTCTACAATATTCTTGAATTTTCTTGATTTTCTTTAGACGATCTGGATTTTATACGATGCTCTGGATTTTCTTACGATGCTCTAGATTATTATATTATTGTTCCACTCAAACACTTTGGCTATAAAATTAATTAAAGTATAGGTTTACGTTTTTTTTTTTTACTTTCTTGCCTATTTATGGTACTGGAATCAACAGGTGATCCCACCGGTGCCACCAAAAATGTTATGTACGTCTACGTAACGCAATTAAATAAGATAAAATAAATAAATAACACTTTAGTTTTAACCACTTTACTTTATTATAACAGTGATGATGTTGAAAGAATAATATAATAATAATTATGAATTTAATGGATTTGAAAGAGACTCTAAGACAAACAACGACTGACTACCTACCTGCAAGCCAAGCGCGGTTGGGCCGACTCACCATCGCCTATAACTGTCTATGCAGCATTTTAGCGTGTGACCTGTGGGCTCTGTCCTACAGGCATACCGTCAATTCTTAATACAAACTTGCACATTCTACGTATTACATAAAATAGTACACTGTCTGTATGATATTTATATAATAATATAAACTAATAAATGACACGGGTTTATAACAGTGGTTTATATAAGTACATTTAATGAAGTTAATGAACACACGATATTTTAAATATATATTGTACGACTCCAGCAATACTTCTGCAACTGATGTATTTAAGTATCCATTATTCATAAATGTACTGTTCAAATTCATTGAAGTTTCAGATATACTTCAATGAAGTTAAAATTTTAGACATTGAAATGCGCTAAAGAATTGTAAATTTTATTTTTAGAGATTTTGGGTTTTATAAATTTGTTTATGAATTTGGTATTAATCAATTTAAATTTTATTAGATTTGAAAATTAATTAATTTTTTACAATTTTGGTAATTTAACATTCTTTCCAAAACACTGTAAAAAACCTACTCAATAATTGGCATGTCGTATTTGAGATGCAATTGATATTATTTTCTACACAATTTTACTTGTTGGTTTTATCATAAATAAAATTTGTTTAATAAAATATGGGTTTTTTTCATATCAGGATTTATAATAAATAATTTTATATGGCATTTAATGTGAATATAGTTATGACTTATATTAAAAACTTCTGATTTATTGCATTTTATTTGTTCTCAGGAAATTTTTTGTTCGTCTACGGTCATGAAAATATACCTCACATCTACATACAAAGTCCTTATTACACCATGGGTGTATTCGATAATAACGGGTGTTCGTTATCATTTCAAATGCACACCAACGTCTCGACGCCCAGCCAAGTATCAATAATGCTAAAGACCGAAAACTATACTTCATTAATTCAGGATAATGTTGAAAATAATAGCCCAATGTAAGTATAAAAATACTACTAAATAACTATAAAATTTGACTTTTTGTAGAAATTGCAAAATATATTGTTGAAGATTTAGGTAGTTAAAAAAAAAAAAAAAAAATTATCGAAAATAAGTTACTATACTTAGCATCATTAAATGATTTTTTTCAATAATGATTATTTTCCGCGGCTTAGATATTAAAGCAAATATGTGTTCAGTACAAAACTACTTTTTTTCAGGAGGTTAATATTGAAATTTTGAAAACTCTAATTCTGCTAATTTTGGAGAAAATGATGATGACTTTTATAAGGTTTATCAGTTACAATGCGTTCTTTAACATATATTTTAATAGTATTTTATGATTAAATAGAATTAAAACAAAATATAAATAAATACAACAAAGTTTTAAAACAGAGAACACATTAGACATATTTAAAAATGCATTTTAGTGTAATATTATATTATTCTGTCAGTTGAAATTAAGTAAATGTAAGGGCATACTTAACACATAATTATTGTAAAAACAAATCAAATATTCAATGTGCTTAATACATTATACAGGTACTTATATATATATTTATATTTACTTACCTTTTTTTTAATACTCTATCAAATTTATGAAATAAAATAGTGGCTATTCATTTAAAATATATTTTTAAATCATAAACAATATCACATTCATTATTAATTGGTTCATTAAACTAATTTTCGTTGAAAATAGAGTAATTTGTTGCTCTAAAATTTAGAGCTTTAAAGCTTCAATTTAGCCGCAATAATGTGATTCAGTTTTGGCTGTCGTCACAACAAATATTTCCAATTCTTTCAACTGAAGCTATAAAAATACTACTCCCTTTCTTCATACATGTGTGAAATTGGATTTTCGGCAATGGTGGGCATCAAAAACAAACATCGAAACAAGCTAAAATTATCGAACTCCTTACGTTTGAAAATAACTAAAATTGACGTCAATGTCATTGTGTTATTAACCATAATAGAAAACAAGCACACACTTCGCATACATCTCATTATTAAAAGTACATTTGTAAAAATATATTAATGTACTATATAAAATTAACCTATAAAATACTAAATACCTAATAAAAATGTATACATATTTATATAATACAAATTTTGTTTTTTATTACCTACTTTTTGAAAAGTGAAACAATATGGGTTGCGAAAAATTTTTCGGGGGAAATTTGGGTTGCAGTACTAAAAAGATTGAGAAGCACTGCTCTAAATTATTGTTTTTATTTCGTTGTTAACGCTATAATAGTAGGTAGTAAGAATTATATAAAATTACATACAGGCAACATATTTTTAGATAGGGAATTTTAATATTTATTTTAGTAATCTTTTGAGGGATTAATTCCAGTAGTATATTAACTTTCTCAAAAATAACCATATAAGAGTATATTTTCTTAAATTTTATTGAAAATGTATTCTTCTAATTTCTAAGAAGACCTTACTTAGGAGTTCCTAATGGATGTTTAACTCATATAACTTTTAAATATGTACCTATAGATTTTATTGATAAGAATAACCAGGCTGATCTATACATTATGTTATAAAAAAAAAAAAAAACGAAAATGTAAATGAACGTTTATATTGTTTAAATTACCTATTAAATTTATACCGACTAATTTTTTTTTTCAAGATTAACTGCAAGAAAAAATGTTAATGGAAAAACTTTATACTATTTTATTGTATTGCGAAACTTGAAAATCAAATCCCTTAAACCTAAGCTTAATTACTGTATTTATTATTTTGTAATATTTTTTATCTAATCGTGCACTTATTTAAAATTAATATGAAAACATATAATTATAATAATTATATTTTTTTTAACAAAAAACTTAAAATATTTATTATTTATAATAATTATCAATTTTTGGCAACAAAAAAAATTACTCACACATTAAATTTTTATACATAATTTTTAGTTTTTGGGAGAAAAAGAAAGTACTATTGGGTCGACAAACAAGACAAGTAATTATTGAAATAAATGTCAAACCTGGATCACATGTCGCTATTGATGACATTAAACTAGAAGATTGTTTACCAGGTAAGTAACCACATAATATTTTATTCTTAACTATGACATGAAACTAACTAAAATATCATGCCTAAGATTTCAGATTTATTATTATGTTTCTTTATAAATTATATTATACATTTATTAAAATTAAGCTTTGCTTACTGACTATTAGTAAGTTGATTATTCTCAATTTTTCCGAAAAATCACTGTATATTTTAAAAATCTAAGAAAATGAATGGTTTATGAAGTTAAAATTGTAATGTTCAAGTTTTTCCAGTTCTTGAATTCAAACAATAGTTTTTAGTATAGAAATTAATTTACCTAATAATTTTACCAATAGAATATCACAATAAATGACACGTTTTCTTCAACGATTTAATATAATAATATGCATTAGTTGATAGTTAATACAATTAGAACAAAAAATGTCTTGCCAATAGGATGAATTGATACCATCAAAACATTAATTGTTCATACAGCTTGAGCGAATATAATATATTTGTACAGCTAATATTCAAGTACAGTGAAACGTTAATATTAAGTAATAAAATATTTGGGTGGCAAAAAAAAATCCTTTTGTAGTGGGATTTGTTAAACTGAAATAAATAATTTTTATTATTTTCTAATCAATCATATTATTATATACAATTGTATATTATTATTAATCATATTATATTATAATAAAATATTGATATTTTATTCATACTATGTGTTCAGTATGTATGGAAATAAATACATGGTTTAATCCGTTAATTTAATTGCTGATTGAACATAGGGAAATCTCATTATACCTATTTAATATATATATAGGCCATAATATGGTATATGAAAATACGATTATAATATGAAACATGTTTTCATTTACCTATAATGAACACATACATAATATATTATATCATACATTATTTAAGTTATAACTATGAGTATATATATATATATTTTTTTTTCAACATATTATAATAATGTTTTAATATAAATTAAAAACTTAATTTTCAATGAAATAATTTCTAAGTTTCATTTATTCCTATAACTTTTTTGTAAACTGTATTTTTCCAAAAAAAAAAGTTAGTATTAATCAAGTTTTTAATTAATTGGCTTATTTATATTCCTACTATTTCTACTTCGTCTTTATTGGATTTAGAACTGTACAGTTTAAACTTTAATATTAGATAGTAACTTCAGGATAATATACTGAAGTATATACTTTGAAGTACATTGTACAAAACAGGTTATTAGTTGTATAGAAACAACAAAGATTCCTTACACGGAGATAAATGTAGGTACGCATGATTAACATTGATGGTTATGGTTCTTAAATATACTTCGTTAAACAGATAATTTTGTTAGAAAGAACATTCACCGTACATTTCTATATATTTTTCAAATGTTTAAAGATAATGATGTATTTTGGTATGTTTATGTTTTGCTGCGATTTTTCTTAGCTGTACTATACTTGAATAGTCATAAAATGGCATCTAAAGTTTCGTGCATATTGTAAACACCCACTGTCTCTAATCCATTTGGATTTTGTAAATAATTCTTGGAATGTATAGTACAACTTGAAACTGGATATTCTTCGTTGATCATTGAAAATGACAAGATTTTCGAATTTTATCTAAAGCCTTCTTGGAATTCAATTTTCTTTTGTAAAATAATTTTTCTTATGTGGGGGTATAGGTTATCCTACCCACGTTCACGGAAACTATGGTTGAACACTGTCTGTCGTTGTTACCAACTGTGGATTGAAAGCATCTGGGTTTTTGGTACCGAAACACTCATAAATACACTACCATTCTGAATTTTCGATAAAAATCCACAAAAACACCTATTGTTGTCTTATGTGCATATTATACAATGGCTATTTTTATCGCAGATATTAAAAAAAAAATATTGAATTGTACTTAAATTAATAACGCAAGTATATAGTACCACATAATATTGTTTATACATCAAAATAAAAATTCACTTAATTCAGTTAAGCTTTCAAATAAATATATTTTACTCTGTGCATAGATTTAAATTTAATTTATGTTTAAATATTATGCCATAATTTAATATTTTTTACAATTTGAAACAAGATTATTTTTTTTTATCAGTCTAGATACCTAACATTTTATACAGGCAATCATAATTTTTTTTTCTAGTATTTGCAATAAATGTATTAGAACAAAATTATTTGTATTTAGTTGTTGCTATAATATAAAAAAAAAAAAAATAGATACATAAAACCTTTTATAACCTACGATTTACTTGAGTTAAAAATACATACGAGTATATACAAGAAAGGGAAATTCTTAGATTCCGTCGTATACTCGTACTTAATACTTATCTAGATGCAGTATTTGTATTTAATGAATTATGATACAAATTTCGAACGTACGAATATTTAAAAATACTTTATAATATTACACTTCATTAATTTACTAATTAAACTCGTCCTACAAAAAATAATCTTTTCCCCTTTATTCATTTTTGTCTTACCAATTTACCATGCCCTATTTCATGAACGAAGTTTTATATTTTACTTAAAAATGTATTTTTTAACATTTCATTTATCTAATTATTTTTATTTAAAATATGTTGATTATTATTATATATTTAAAAGGTATTTTTTTTTTTGAGAGATTTATTATTTTTTTTTTTTTTTTGTAAGAATATGTTTACAATCTATGTTTATAATAATCAGTAAGTTTGATGACAACATTTTTTAATAACATTAAAATATTGGAATAGGAAAAGAAAATAAATTGGAAAAGAATTTGGTATAATGGGGTTTGGCCAAATCTTTAAGAGTAGGTAGTTTTAAATCTTTGTGGAGGTTTTTGTTTGTTACGTATCAAGGGGAGGAGGTTATTAGACATAAGTATATGGATTGAAAAGATTGTAGAGTTCTGGTGTTAGAAGGCTTTGAAGGCCCCCATAGCTGAATGTCATAGAGCCAGACCGGACGGATTATCACTTTATATATTGTCACCTTGTTTGTTAGGTATAGTTTGGATTTTAAAAGGGGTCTAAGGAAGTGCAGTCTTGAGTTAAAATGTTTACGCTTTAGTTTTAAGAGTGGGCCCCACGTAAGACGTTTATAAAACGTGAGCCCTAAGTACTTAACTTTATTCGCTGTTGGTAGGACTTTGTTGTTGAGCGTAACTGGGGGGCAGTCAGAGTTTCGTAAAGTGAATGTTACGTGAATTTTTTTGGTTTCGTTTATTTTTATTTTCCAACGATTTGCCCATAAATTGATCATATTAAGATTATTTTGAATCCTTAAGCTAGCAATTTCTGGATTGCGATGTGACACCGATATTAGAGTATCGTCAGCGTATTTCCAACCTATTTTGATTGACGGCAACCTTTTTTTATATTTTTCTACTATTGAGGTTTTTTTTTTATTATTTTTTTTTTTTGTACACAAATCATATTCGTAATTGAATGTTTAAATACTTTGATTTCCATTTTATATATCCGTTTGGCGTTTGATATTTACAAGCGAGGAAAATTCCTGTTCACATAAATATGACATCAACTGCTGTAATATCGTATTAGTGTTTTTATTCCAATTTTTGTTTGTACTGTTCTGGAATTTTCTATAAGTAAACTCAAAATGAGTAGTTATTATTAATATTATTATTATTATTGTTATTATAATGGTCCACCAAGATAAATATTCGGTTTAAATACAATCTTCAATTTTTATGCGTACTTATTTTTATTCTTTTTATAAAAAGACAAAGATAAACATATGATGGATACTTAATTCATTTATTGCAATATTGGTTCAATATCATATTTATTCTACCTTGAATATTTTGTATTATTTTTATGTTTTCCAAATATTCATACCAGATTGTATTTTGTGATAAGTTATGATTTTTCGAAAAATTATATCGAAGTCATGAACAATTTTGATTTATTGTTGATAATATGTTTGTTTAGCGCATGGCGTAATCAAAATTCATAAATTAGGATCATCATCAGAGTTTGTTTAAATATTATTCTACATCTCAGTTTTCGAATATAGAGATTACACAATTATTATAAATTGATATTAATTATTTTCAGTTTGACTATTCATGGATAGCATTATTATTTTGGTTAATCTATCGATAACTATTTTTCACCCATTTACAATACTTGTATATTAGAAATCGATGTTTTTATAGGTTTTTCTTTTTTTTTTACTCTTCCAGTACTAAAATGTTACACAAAAATGTTTGAATTATCAATATATTATATTGAGATTAAAAAAAGTAAAAGAGTATATATTGTAATCAGTATAAATAAAAATAATTTATATGCAGTATACTATACTATGTACAAGTATATACTGAAATCATCAAACTAAAATGTTAAATAATTTTCTTAGGTGATAAAATTTTCGTCAGGTGGTACTACTGTGTACCTTCCGTTATATCAACGCTATTCTCCATCAAAAAAATTACTTATTGTATAAAATTGTATAAAATGTTTGTATAGATTTTAATTATTCTTTTAATAAAAAAAAAAAAAAAAAATGATACACTTTAAAATTTCACAAAAATAGTTGGTATATATTTTACATATATTTTTTGTTAAAAGGTAAAACATCATGTTTATTTTTTTACAAAATAATTATAGGTACTTATTCAAATAACCATGGACTTTGACGGCATCTATTTAAAATATATTATATTATGCAGCTGAAGATTTTTTAAAAATTACAAATTAAAATAAATTAAATGAAATCAAGTTTATCTTTTGTAATCCAAGTTATTTCAGTGTGTTCATAGAAATATTTTATAGAACATTAATTTGGTCTGTAAAACTGTATAATTATAGTTATTTGCTTATCTCGTTTTATTTATTAGATTTACTTTTTCAATGTCTTATTTTTCTTTATTAATAAATTAAGCTAAAAATTAAATCATATTGTTTAAATGTTTTAACATTTTTCTCATTAGCTCATCAAACCACTAACGTTACATAATATGTTATGTATTGATATACAATATAACCTATGCGTGTATATTTTCCCTTATTAATGTATACTACCTGTAATTGTAAAAATAAATTCTAATCCTAATTATAAGTATTACATGAAAAAACTGTTCGTTTCAGAATACTTTATCGGTATAACCGACAGTGGTTGTCCAACGGACTCACATTTTTTATGTGCCGATAATATGACGTGCATACCGTATCACCGCGTCTGCGATATTAGTCCAGATTGTCCTGATGAAACGGACGAAACTGAGAATTGTTGTAAGTACAAGATTTATCTACATAAATTCATCGATTAGTCACTAATTAATGTATGATGAACCTTAAATTAATCTAAAGTTAATTCACTTTTCCAATACCTATACTCAAAGACTAAACTGCGCATCTTATCAGGTAATACTCTCGTAAATAAAAAAGGAAAAAAACCACAAGCATATTTTAGTGAGGTAATTACACATAGTTTGGAATATCGTCCGAATTAAGTCAAAACGAATTTACTTTACAAGAAAGTTTCTCAAACTGTGGGTCGTGACCCACTGGTGTACCATGAGTTAATTTTTGGTAGTTTTTCGAATAATAAAGATTTCAAGAAATGTATGTTAATTATAATATACTTATATTATTTTAGTAATACCATATCAAAAATCACGACAGGTTTAAAATTACAATTTACAATAGATCGTAATAAGTTGTACTCATATTTATATTACTTAACTATGTAACTACTAACTTCTTTTTGTAAAGTGAAACCATGTGGGTCGCGAAAGATTTTTCAGTGGATATTTAGATCATGTACATAAAAATATTGAGAACCTCTGCAATACAGTAATCAATTGGCATACCTATTTTACTGTTAGCTACAATCAAAAAAGTTCAATGATCATGTAGTATATAACCATTTTCTGATATCCAAACATTATGAACATTTATTATTTAAATCAACTCCTAAAGCTTAAGCAATCAATATCACACTGTAATAAATTATGTAACCTAATACCATTCAAATGCAGTGACGGTGGTAGTACTAATGAATTATTTATTAATTTAATTTAATGTTATTGCAACAATAACCGTAAGCATTAATAATAAGTAGGTAAGTAATAACTAACCAAAATTATCAAAAAATAATAATACCGTGAGTCGATTTATTGTAGATTTAAACTATTAAAATATTTAAAGAATGTGCAATAGTTAAATTGCTATATCATATTAGGTTTTATATTATAACAATTACTATTCAGGTTTCCCATGAAAATAGTGGAACCACGGGCTTACTAAGTAACATCCACCGATGATTAATAGTAATACGTAGACTGCAATTAATTTATGTGTAATGACAGAACAAGGTTTGATCCTTTCAAAAACGTATTCAGAATGTTTTTTTCTAAAATCTAATCATGATTCAAAGGTGCTATCAAATAAAGTTATACTATAATGATTTTCTCTAATAAACTTGAATCAGAATAATGACTTTGAAAAAAATTGTGGTTCATAGTGTATAGAATTTTGTTTTAGTATCATCAACTCAAATATCTAAATTATCATAAATTAGGTGCAATATAAAAATAAAAAAAGAAATAGTGTAATGTACTTAGTGTGTCCGACTACATTGTAGATAAAGGCGTTCCCATAGAATCACCTTCAGTAATAGTCAACTGATTTTTCAATTGATGTATTAAATATTATATAATAATAATTATCATACACCGAAATATTCTGAAAGTACAATCTCAATTAAATAAGTTAAAATATAATTTAAGCATAAAATGTTAAATGAATGTCAATTACTAACAATAATTTCGAGAACATACAATTTCCTAACACATATGAGTATTTCGAACTAAATTTATGGATGACAAATTAATTTAATAATATATCAATTACGACATGAGTGTAGTGAAAATTTTGATTGGGTGTAGGTTATGTTTGATCCATTAATGTCATGACTATATATGAGAATTTCGAGCTTAGTTTTGCCATATTCTAGTAATCATAGTTAAATAAATATTATAAAAAAACTATCAAGTTAAATATCTGATATCTCAAAGCATGGAAAAAAAAAACATTTATCTTCAATTATGTATGACGGAAAAACTAAAAGCTTATAAATATTACAAAAGAGTTATGTAGTTTATTTATATTAAAATAATAAGTAGATACTGATGGAATTTAATTAGGAGTAGGTACTGAAACTTTCAATTAAATATAATCATTATGTTTTTGTATTCCAATATAGTTGAATAATAATTTAGTTTTAATAAATTCATGCAAATTAGATGCACTATAATGTTTTGCTAATACTCAGTTTTTCCAAACCTTTTTAGATGAAAAAACAATTTTTACTTAGATTTCACTCTACGCACTAAGTATACAAATGGAAATTATTATGTCCATTGCGTAACTTGCGTTGTGGTTACTAATACCATTATTAACTATATAATTTTGTTGTATAAACGACATTTTTAATGAGACATAGTCTTGGTAATACACTTATCGACCTTAAACTAATAAACCGTCAGTATCACTGACTCAGTAAAGAAGGAATTTTAATACAATGTCCAAATGATATTCTTCTATTAAGATAGGTAGGTAGAATATTGAAGAATGTTACTTTTAGAACTGCTATTCTAATGTTGTAGTTCATTGGATTATTTAGACATTATTATATTATTATGAAACACAGTAGTTAGTCGTAATTAAATTGAATTATATATAAATTGAATTCCTTTATTTTTGATACCATTAAGTTGTTTGCGTAATTTAAAATTTGATATCACCGAATCAATGATACTGCTTAATGCACATCATGTAAAATTCCAACAACAATAATTGTACGCTTTCATAAAAATCATTAATGGATCCAGGATATTGCTTTCTTAAAGCCAATAAAAGTTTTGTTTACAAAACGGTAACTGATATACTACCAATAAATGTAAGAACGAAACGCCCATTATTATTTTATGTAGAATCGCAGATACTATAACTATATTGGTTATTTTAGGTTTGAATTCGTATGTACTCTAAGGTGTAGCATAAACGTCAGAATCAAAAGAATATTGAATTTCCGACAAGTTTCCGGTTAGTCGTTATATCCAGTAATGTCTACAGAAAAATTGTTGGATAAAATATTACAACCAAAGTACTGCTTTTGACAGGTTTTGACATAGCTACAATCATGACATTTTGCCATATTACAATGATATTTGAATGATTTATATTCTTTCTGAGAACAGATATTATAATCGTTTTAAAAATATCATTAATTATACTAAAATATTAAGTTCACTTGAAAAAACGCTATAAAAAAAATAAAAACTGAAATTTTTATACTCATAATTCTGATGAATAAGAATGTTATATATACGAACTAATAATAAACATTTAGTTTAGTAAAAAAAAAAAAAAATTAAAAATTATAAGATTATATTGGAAAAAAAACCGTGAAATGTAAATTTTATATTAGTAATTTAATTTTTATACTAGAAAAATTAATATTGATTTTCATCTTAACTATGAAATTTTTGTGTACAAGAAATATATAGTATTTACAGATCTCTAACAATTATTTACAATAAACCTAAACAAAAAATGGGTAAATTAAATAAATATTACTATACCTACTTATTGTAACTATTTTAACGTAATCTTTGGTTTAAATATTTAAATATTAAAAAATTAATATTTGCCATTTTTGAAATGAAAGTATTTAAAATAAAATAAAATTTAACTATAAATACATTTTATTTTAATAATTCAATATTTTGACTTCGAACTTCGTCTACATATAACGATAATTTATTTGTTTTGATTATATTTGGAGTACAAGAAGGTACACAAAACATAACCAATGTTTAATTATTTTTTTGAATTTGATTTAAGTGCTCGTGCCTACTGAAGCCCGGTGTACATTCGAATCCGGGTTCTGCGGATGGCAAAATACGACTGAGAAAATGTCTCTGACGTGGAAACTGAACAAAGGTGATCGACAAAAATTCACTGGACCTAAATGGGATAATACTTATCAAAACCGAACTGGTAATACTCTAAATTTCACATAAAAGTAGTTTTTTTTTTTTTTTTTTTACCAAATATTTGCAAAACGCATCGTTTGTAGGTACATACGCTTACGTAGATATGTCGGGACCATCTTATCTCGGGTCGGCAGCTCGCATGGAAAGCGTACGTTTTCATCCACCACCTCCATTCTGTTCTGACCAACAGTCGAAATATTTCAACACATGTTATGTAAGTAAAATAATATGATATTCTTACCATTGTAGATGTTCAATCCATATGCGTTTTATTACATTTAATTATTTAGATAATTAAAGATAAGCTTTCTTGTAAACCATATTACCAGAATATGCAATATAATTACGAGCATAATAATCGATAAAAAAAAACAACTATTTTTATTAATTATGTGAATAATATTAAAAATCAGTAAAATTTGTATTTAACAAAATTATTCAACTATTAATTGAAAACATTTTTTTTAAACTCTCTCAACTCCCTTACAAGGGTCATTTGGTTATAAGACTCCTTTTGTGCTGATCCCATTATGAATCTTATAATTGTCGTCCACCAGTTGTAATATGCTTAAATGTACGATATAAAGTAGTGATCCAGTGTCAATAGAATTATATTAAATCAATCGATAGACCAAATGAGGCACGTAACTAATGTTTTGTCAATTTCAAATAACATAGAATGGATACATTTTCTAATTATATGGTTATTATTATGGTCGTGAGTATATTATAAAAGTGCAATATCTATGAAAACTTTTTGGAAAAAATAAACTTAGAATTTAATTCTCGATAGAAGAAAATATACAATTGAAAAATTCAGTGCCTTGTTCTATATGGTATTCGATAGCTTAATAACTAAAGAAAATATCCTAGAGGAGCTGGTATTTGTATAAAAGAATATCATTTTACAACGCTTGTATAATATAAATAAACAAAATACAGAAAAAATCATGATTAATGGAAGTCTTACGAAACGAGATAGTCTAAAACTACTGTTTCCATGTTTTTATGTATTAAATTGTGTAACATGAAATGTTGATCATTTTGAATGTATTATAGACGAATTATAAGCAAACGATATATGACTGAATGAAGGACGGGAAAATATAACGGCGTTCATGAAAACTGAACAACTCGTCAAAGGCTTAGGCTCGAATGAAACGAAGTGATTTATATGCGGAAAAACGAAAGTGCATATATTAGTTGAGAAAAATAAATAAGAATATCTGTTGTCAGAGGGGTTGGGTGCAATTACCATAAAAAGATGTCCTTACAAAATCAGAAGAGTTAATCAAAATAAAACAATAAAAATATGATAAATAACTATTTTGATTGCATATAAACCAAAGATGATGAATTAACTGTCCAGTGTCCATCTAGGTAATCTGGGTGGTCAATACACAGATTATCGGGTGTCTTACTAAATTATATGGGATTTCCCGTTATTTTGTGGTTTGTTATTTATCAATAAAAATTACGTAAAAAGTAAAATAAAATTAGTCATGGTTATTTATTCATCATTTTGAAAAATGTACTCAATTATACAGAAGAATTTACGTATATACTACATAATATACTACATTAAAAAATTGGTGATTGTTTTTTATTATTTTCCAAGCCATTCATTATAAAATTATTTATCTCTTGAAATTGAATGTGATAAGATAAAAAATAAAATCATTACTATGGTAAGTGACACTTTTATACCATTTTTAACTCATTGTTCCGTAAGAATTAAGAAAAAAAACCACGCATAAAATATAAAATTTACCATTAAGATTATCTTTCATATTAATTTTCGATCTTATTCTGCAAGATAATATAGCATACAAGAAATGTGTGTGAGAAATATTATCCGAGGATCACGGTAGTTTTACAATCTACCGTCACATTGAAACATTTTTGTGACTTGACTATGTTGGTGTTTTCTTTAAAATTAATGATGTTGGAGTGGGTGGACAAAACAAGAAGAAAAATGACTATAATAACCATATGAATTTAATTTAATTTACACAAGTATGCTGTATAATACTAAAAGAAAAATATTCAACAACGTTGTATAGTATTCTTAGAGCACGTCTATTTAAGAATTTATAAAATATTGAACAACTCAGTATTACATCAATGAAAAGAAATTATTTTTATTTATTTTCAGTAATGTTTTAAAATATTCGTATGAACTATAATAGTATTGAAAAAATCATAATTGCATACCTACGTTTGATGTTTATATGAAATCATACATAATAAAAATACATTTGTAACATATTATAGGCTTTCAATCGAGAATAAATTAACTGAAATTTTAGATTTAAGTTAAGAACATTGTTTAATTCTATTTTTATTTTATGTCAAAAGTTTTTATTATAATTAAAAAGAAACAACTACAGCATGATAACTTTATATATATGTACATACAACTCGTTTCAATCATCTCGTACCCATGGAAGATTTTTCAACTGAAATATTTTTGATGAAATAATTTAATTTTAACTTTATAACCTGAAACTCTCGTACATTTTATATGTAGCTACCTATATAATTTTACACTTATAATCTATAAATATTCATATCCAATTAATGTAACCTTCAATTTTATGAAGTGTCCAGTTCATGGAATTTGACCACAGATGTAAAACAAAATGTTGTGCCAAATATGATTATGAAAAGTATATTTTGATCGCCGTTGAATCTTCTGCGTTTGTTTTCTATTATTATTTGCTGACTTTTTTTTCTATATATAGTTAATAAATTTCAGCATTACTATAATATTGTAGTTTTTTATATTAAAACAACAATATTGTCAAACATCAACACACAAAGAAAAATGTATTAAAAATAATGTTTCAGATAATATTTGCACACGGGTAGGTTACCAGTTCAATAAGATCATATTATTACAAATGTAATATATTATACACTTTTAAAATGGCTTAGCACAGTTGTTTTTTCGATTTTGTATGGTTTTAGAGTTTAACGAAACGATGACGTATTTTTTCTCATAAAAGATTTTCCGCATAGGGTAGGTCCGTAAAAGTCTTCTAAAACTTATTTTAAGGTCTTTTGTCAATTGAAAAGTGAATGCACAGATGGTCCTTTAAAGTTGTTATTTTTAAATTCTTATGAACTTTTGCCTCTTAAGTGCATTAAAGGAAAACGTAGTTTAATTATCTTTGGATTGATAGGTCATTTTAAATAAGTAAGTGTCCATACGAGAAACACAAATTAAATTTTATATCACATTATTACACATTAAATTAACTATCACCGAGAAAAAAATAATTGACAATTAGTGTAGACTATAAAAATATAAAGAATTCATACCTACTTGAAGAGATATCTGTTAGTTTTTAAACTTGTTTGGTAGTTACACTTTTGCTAATGATATTCATCTGATTATTACAGAAATGTAATACGCAATATTATTTTTACTTGTTTTATAAGAAAATATTAGAGAAATGTACCATTTTAAAATAAATTATAATTATTAATAATATAATATAGTAATTTATATTTCAAATTCATTAGAAAATTAAGGAAAAAAATAATAGACTAAATTTGTAACCTTTCATTTTTTTGTTTATTTATAATATATATATATATATATATATATTTATAAAGAAATTGTAAAATAAAGTATGCCTTCAGAAAATTAATTATCACTTGTCAGTTATAACCATGTTTTTCATAGTAACATAAATTAGTTTAGCGATAATATTTAAGTTATGCTTAAAATAATGTCATATCCTGAAACTATTACAAAATGAAAAAAATCCAATGCAAGAGGCATTATGTAAGGTGATGGGGTTTGGGGGGTTTCAAATCCTCTATTGAAAACTAAATTTACACTAGATAAAAATAACAAAAATATAAATGGGTTTCTAACAAAAATATTTTTATCAGTTTATTTAATTTACCATTTTAATACTGATATAATATTGAAAATAATAATATTTTGTATACCTAATAAATGTACATAATAAAGGGATAATAAAATAAATTATTTTATAACTAATGATATATTATACACTTTTTATAAAATTCATAAAATGTAACTTAAAAAAAAAATATTCCTATGAAGTCCATGTAACGTAAAAATCGTCGACGAGAGAGGCGTTCGTACCATAATATAGAGCAGAGGTTCCCAAACTGTGGGTCACGATTTTATTTTTTTATACATTGTATAATCATCTATTTTTGAATAATTGATAATTAAATTAATTATTATTCTTTTACTTTTTGTTAATGTTCAAAATTATGCTATTTTTTTACTGCTAATACTAAATAATAAATTATAATAAAAATAAAAATATGTTGATAAAATCTATCTTTTTAATTTGTTGTTGTCAGCAATGTTATTTAAGAAATTCAATGAAACAAAAGCGTCTAAATCAGAGGTGTTTAACCCGTGGCCTACGGTAGATTTTAATGCGGCCCTTACTTCAATTTAAAAACCATCAATAAATTGTATATAATATATTAATATACGAGAACAAATTTATTTTAAGAATATAAAATTACAAAATATAAAACATCAAATAATAAAATAATAAAAAAATGTATTGTTGTATTATAGAATATGATTTAATTTGAGTGTATTATTATTAAAAAAAGTGTGTGGCCTACAACAACTTCTACCCACATGATGCGACCCAGTCTTTACAAAAGGTTGGCCACCCCGGGTCTAAATGGTCTTACCCTTCTCAACATTTATAGAGATATCATTATTGAACCACTAAAAATTGTGAACGAACTATAACAACAAAAACAGGGAATATATTTGCTCATATAAATTATTATTATTTTTAAATATTTTTTTTTTGTTATTTAATTATAATACCTACTAAATCAAATAATTTAAAAAGCCTACTCAGTACACAGTATGTTATATTAGGTAATTTATTTTTATATTTCTCATTCTAGGGGCTCATGGTTCCTATTTTCAATCCCTCCCATAGGAAATGTATACCTACGCCCTTGACAAGAGGGATTTATTTTTTTTTACTATGACATACACTGGCCTGTGAAATAGGTAAAATGAACAACAAATAATGATAACTATTTTTATTCGAATATTATGTAGTGTAAATAATGTTATTGAAAATATAGAAGCATGAGATTTAATTTTCTGATATTCTCTAAAACGTCATTAAATCTTATGTCACTCATTTATTTTTATCAAGAATCTGCACATAGGAAAATGTAATTATTATTTTAATATTAATATTATTTTATGAATTATGTATTTGTTCTTTCATATAGTTTTTTTCTTTTATATTATTTACCTTTCAAAAACAAAAATGTAATAAATTAATTCTTTGTTGATGTGATCATTTAATTATTATAATTTATATATAATATTATTTATTGCTTTCTACAGTCTTACTCGAAAAAGATTGGAAAAGCTTGAATCAGAAAAATGTAGTTTTTATAGAGATTAGCTAGTCGAATCATCAAATCATCATTAAAATAATGTGAGCTTCTCGAGGCAAAAAAAGTTTTGTTTATAAATTTAAAAAACTTTATTCTGAAAGTTAACTTTTAATGTTTTCAAATCATTAACAGCTAAGGACCAAAAAAATAATATATTCACACGTATACGCTCTTTTAAACTAAACAAATTAAAAATACTGTTAAAACAATTTAATAAAAATTTAATTAAGAACAACGCTATACACTTTTTCATGAATTATACCAAATTATACCAAATCATTTTCATTAAAATTAGGCTCACATGATCTATCTTACTCATTATTAATTGGAAATTAGTTTTATAATAAATTAATAACTTGAAAATATTGAACCTCGCATTTTAAAACGGATTAAATTAATTTAATAAAATTCAAATATTATTTGTATAAAATTACATCATTTCGATTATAATTAATTTTTAATAATATATTTAAATAATATTTTTACCAAATGAATGATGAAATTAAGAGTATTACAACAAATTAAGTCACGAAAATCCCTTTTAGAAACCAGGAAGAAAGCTTGTACAAAAAAAAAAATATATATATATAAACCTCAGATAGTAACAAAACTGGATATCAGGAAACCCAGATAGACATCAATTTCAAACTGGTAACTAAACCATTTTTCAAGCAACCTGGATTCGAGCAAACAAGGTATACAAGGTATGGACTAGGTATATTAAATTGATTAGAAATAGACATAGAAGAAGTGGTAAAATGCCTTCTATATGCACTCAAAGGTACCATATTGTATGATATTTAAAAATGAAAAAAGAAGTAATAAAGTAAATGAAGATTCTGGATGTTGTATTATAACTATACTTTACTAAATCCAAGTATTTATTATTGTTAACCCAATATATTTTATCATATTATATATATTTATATATCTAAATTGTATACCTATGTTTTATCGATGTCTCTTAATTTATCATAATTCCTGAATAATTTTATATCTAAAGTTATGAAGTAAGGTAAAAATGTGTTGCTCATAATAGCAGCATGCGAAATGCCGAAATATATATACTGTTTAAATCATTTACCACGAGTAAGCGTGGTTAATAATATTGACGCTCTTTGGATTTTATATCTTAATAATTAAATAAAAATCAATAAAATTGTTCTTTGTTCAATTTGTACTCATAGTTTTTGCTTGAAATTAAAGATTTTAAATCTAAATATTTATTAAAAATCTGTAAAAACAGTTAATTCAAATTTCTTATATGAGTTAATATTTCCAATGTAAAGAGTATTACATTATAATATAGATTTTTAATTTAGTGCTATTTATTTAAAACCACTAAGTTCTTTTTAAAATTCATGTTGTTTTTTAGAAAAACCATGATTCTTAATCCCGCAAAATCAGTTCTGTTTAATTCAAAAATAGTATTAAGTTGTATACGTTTTTTTTTTCAATAGCGTATTCTTTTAAATCGATTAATATTTTTATTTGAAAAACTTTTACCATTAAATTCATTATTTGCTGAAAGATTTTTTTTATCAATTTAGAACATTCTTTACGTTTACAAAATAAACAGTTTGACTATTGTTCCATATAATCTATAGTAAATATATATACGTCAATATTAATTTAACTAAGCAGTAAAAAAGTTGAGTAAAGTAATATAATACATAGTATATTATTTTCGTTTAAAAGATTAGACAAAAGTACGTTCAATACTTTTTAAAAAAAAGTCGTCATGGTGGTCAATATAAATGAAATAGTTAATTTAAATTGTTCATTAAAAAATGTGCTTAAAAGATACGATGCACGTGCAGGAAAACGGGTCCAATGGTGTTTGTCTTTAGAGCAAATCGTTACGGTGGACGTGGCCATAAAAGTAATTGTTTTAAAATTAATTATTGGTTTTAATCACAATAAGAACTTTTTTTAAACATCAACATTACAATATCTTTTGGTAAAGTATGATTTCAAGTATATATTTTGGCAGACTTTTCTCGTCGTTTTTCATTATCAACGGAATAATATTGTACAGTGCAATAAACGCAGTGCGGAATACGAGGACAACTAGAGTGTTATGATTATAATATAATACGCAAAGAATTGGCAATATTGAATGATTTATCCATATTTTTTATTCAAATTCATAAATTTATCACTATATTATTATTTATTATATGACTATTATAACGTTTTCAAACTTACAGTATACAACAATGCAATACTGTTAATAGTATTTAAGAATATGAATAATTATTTTTTATGCTATAAAAGTGTTTGGATGGGAATAATATTATAGTATTATTTATGTTTATTTTTAATTTTACATATGAAAGTTGTTCGTAATCCTTAAGTTTATATCAAAACGAAAAAAATCTTATAAAAACAAAATAAGATCAAAACTTCGTAACTAAAACTCTCTAAAATATTTTCATTTAGTGCTTTTGTGACCTGTTATTTCGAAAATAAATGGTACATTATAATTGTTTTCGAAATTTAAACATTAAATAGTTTTTAAATGATTTTGAACTTAATATTATATTAATATATAAAACATAGGAATATATTAAATAGTTCTGTCGATTGAAATATGAAATTTGAATATTTATATACAGTTATCTTTATTACTTATTTTTAGTTAATGATTGTTTATAGAAATATTTCAGATGTATCTATAAAAACTATATTAGAATAGATAACTATTTTTGATATATATAGATATAAACGTTCTGTTTTCATAATATTCGTAGATTGTTAATTCTGATAATTTATTTCTTATGTGACATTCTTTTTTTCATTTAGAATACTAAAATTTATATTGATTTACTAAAATGAATGGAAAAATAATGAAATGGCTTTTTACTTACAAAAAGTGTATGTTCTATAATTGTACATTTGTATCATTTGGCATATTGTATTGTATTTCAACAGTACAATTCCTAAAATATATATTTTAGGTTATTATACTCATAGCTTAATACTAAATAATATTTTCAAAAGACTTAAATATGTATTTTTGAATATCTAAGTTAAGTAGTAGGCACGTTATAACTTTTTGATGTACCTACCTATATTTTTTTATTTTAGATTTCATTTTTTTACCACAAGTATGGTTCACATAGTGGTTCTTTGGGACTTTACTTAATCGAAACTCAAGGTGAGGTTGATCGAATGCGGAGATTATGGTGGAGTTTCGGGAATTATGGAAATACATGGCTTCGATCAGTTGTTTATTTAGAAAACATCACGACAAGGTAAGACATTTCACAATATGATCGATTGTTATTATTTTTGTTTAGTAAAAAAAAAAAAAATACTTTTTAATTAATTTAAAAAATTTTAAATTTTATTACCATTAGAACGGAGTATATTTTTTCATATAATTTCTGAATATTGAATATTGGTTTCTTTTCTCCCATGAGTTGTATGTAGATCGATCAAACACAAGAGTTTTATAATTTAACTATCATTTGACATGATCTAGGTTTAAGTGCACACAAATAAAACATTAATATACTATTGGTGTGTGTGTGCAACATTTTTAATAGCTAATATTAATACTAAATTATATTATACTATCTTATATCAAACACCAGGTACACAATAATAGTATTGTTTTTGTTGATAAACTTGTTATTCAGTTTTGAAATACACTGAGAACTGTTATAATATGTTATTTGAGCTTGATGAATATTTTCAGTATCATATCATAGTTTAGTTTAGATTCCATATTATATTATATTCCGACAATTTATTGATTTTAGATTTTTTTTTTCTGCGAGAGTATCAGATCAGTGTTTAATAGTTCATACTTTAATAGTTATCTCAACTAATATTGTAAAACTATATAAATTCGTATCCATTTGTGTCGTAAAATATACTTACATAGTTACATCAAAAGTATTGGTGAACTCGGCATAAAGGTAAACAATTTTCAATTTCTAAGGTGTATTTCTATTCGTATTAAGTGGGATTACAATTCCTACGCAGTAGTCATTTAATAATCATATAATAATGTCCCATGAGAGTAATGCACTTATAATACCAATATTACAAATAGGTAATATAGATGTTGTTATTATTAACTAAAAATAAATATTTAATTGTTTTCATATTCACATATTTAGATATTTTGTACATAATTACGTATACTTATTGGATTTTATAACATTATTTAACCTTACATATTTCCAATTTGAAAAGTTGTATTACTTGATAATACAATATCATGAAGACTATAATTATTGAATTATGCAAACATTTCTATTAACTTAAAAATCCTCTAGTGGAATAATATTTAAAGTTGGAGATATTTTAAAATAAAAAAATCCCGAATTATATAACTATTATTTATTTCTAAAATCAATGTTAAACACTGTTGGTGTATTGTGTTTAGCTTTATATACAGTCGTTCAGCAATTAGTTTGACCATATTTTGTATAATATCATAGAACAAACCAATCTCGGTCTAGTAATACTATATATTTAATTATTTATTTATTTCTCGAAAACACATTATCTTAAATAACAGATAAAATTCTTGACATATTTGGATGATTTTAAATTCAATGTACAAGTTCCATGTAATTTATCTGCATTGAATCGTTTATGCAGAAACATAAATTCAGCCATTCTATACTACAAAACTGCATAATTACTCCTATTATTGTTTTTTTTTATTATTTTATTTATGTTTGATAATAAAAATTATTTTAAAATGATTTAGTTATATTATAAAACAAATTAATTATATACTACATATGTAATATTGTGTAGCCTGAATAATTCATATAATGTTAATATTCATATTGATATTATTCGTATCGTACACATTTATGTATTAGGATATATTTATTTTGTATTTTAGAATACACGTATACAAGTTTATTTATACATACGAGTATTATCACAAGAACACTTGTATTTTTTACTCAGAGTTATTTGAATATTTTTGAATTTATTCCTTAACATTATCATTAAAAATCTATTGACAGACACTTAATAACTATACATTTGCAAATAAAATATTAAAAATATTAAAATTTAAGAACAACTTCAATTTATTAGTGTAAGGCAATTAAAAATTTTATGACATACAGGATTGCAAAATATATTATAATGTAATAAATAAGATTTAATATAATAACGTTAACCAAAAAAAATTATGATGTTCATATTTTAAAATGAAAATTATCTGATAAATCGAAACAAGTGGAGGTTTATGTCAAAAGTGGGGGATCCCATATAGTTAGGAGAATGAGAGAAAAAGGAGGAGGTATTTTAAAGTTGATCAAATAAGAAATCACTTGTATTCAGAATACGACATATTTGAATATTAAATAACAAGATTCAGACATTTTCAACGAATATTTTATTATTTGGAAAACATAATTTCATGATACTGTAAAGTATACTCATGGATAGTAGCCATTATTTATTATTGGAAGATGTGTATAAGCCTGAAAATATAAAATTCTACATCAACCTATAGGCATATAAAGTATAATGATAATAAGTACACAATGATGACTACATGACATAAAATGTAGAAATATAAAATTACTTTAATATAGCGACCCTTTAGAATATTTCCGATAAATATTTTACTGTCACGATTTTTTGGCTATATTATATTAATGATCATTACATTAATCTAGGCCATAAATTCTAGGGAATTATTATTTGTACAGTTGCACGACTAATAATTTAAGATTTTAAAAGACATTTTAATAATGATATTAATGTTTATATACCTAATAAATAATATAGTAATTATTGCTGTATTAACGAATATTTTTTGTTTAAAAAACTGGAATTACGAACCTGATTTTTCATTTTAAACTTTTATTCATGAATGATTTGGATTAAAAATTTGTTAACAAATTTTATAATATTTTTATATTGTGTTTAAAAACTATAGAACGTTTATTTAAAAACAAACATAAAAATGTTCGAATAATTTATCAATGCAATTAAGTTATTTATTATATTTTAAATCAATGCTAATATTTTATTTCACGAAGTAATTAAATGTAGTTAACATCTATAAAACCACTTTACGATTGTTATAATTTTTATACATGCCTAATAGTCATGAAAGTTAATAACTATGACACTAAAAATATCGCTCACATCTTGTCAAATCAATTTATGTATCGCCAATACTGTTAAAACGATGAGAAAAACGTATAAAATGTTCATCTGTGAAATAACAATTATTTTTTATTATTTCATTCGTTCAGATTATTTCCAAATAAAAGGGACAAACTCGAGTTAGGTCCGGGATTTTAAAAACAGTATGCGTTGGGTCCCAGTATATTTTATGGAGTACATGAGTTGGGTCCCGGGATATTTTATGGAGTACCTACATGAGTACACTAGCCTATTTGCGTTACCCAGGAGACACCATGTGGAGGTTGGCTAGAATGTCTCTCAAAAGTTTGTTTTTCGTTTTTCGGTCTGATGTAATAATTATAATTAATTAGATTAATTTTAAAAAATTAACGATATTATATGTATTATTATAAACATAAGCTAGGAAATAAATTTTAACGACACTTCTTTTATATAATTTAACCGGGTCAATTCTCCAACAGTAAAAGAAAGTATCTTTTCTCTTAAATTTTTTTATTTTCCTGCAGTTTTTTTGATCGGCTGTGTGACTGGAGCTTCGAAGTAATACGTAAATTTCACTCTGGATACCAATTAATATTTCTATTAAAAAAAAAATGTTAGGGTAAGCCACACTGATACTAGTATTTAATTTTGCATGATAACTTTCACAACTACTTGTGGTACGATTTTTGGTTGCTACAAACTTGGCCCAAATATTAGGTGGAAATAATGCATCTTGCTCAATGTATGTTTTTAGAAGATAATCACAAAATTTATATCATGTTATACGTCTTAACGTATTATCAAATAATACCACGGATTCAATTCGACTACTATCAAATAATACCGCGGACCCGATTTGAGTACTATCGAATAACGCCGTGGACCCAATTCGTGTTTTTTTAAAGGGATCAAATATCTCGGAACCAAATTCGTATTTTCCCAATATAAGAATAACACGAATCGTCTTCTTAAGCATTAGTCCGAAACAGTTACAGTAAAATTAATTTAATCGTTCACTTATAAAAATATTATAAGACAAATCTAATCGAGTTATAAAACCAACTGTTAATATTTTCTTTTAAAGTATTTACGGAAAACTAACAATATATTAGGCTGATTATTGTTTATCACTAAATGTATACTTTATTCATGTTCCTACTTAACAATCTAGTAGGTTGGTCTAAAACTCCAATTCTATATAATTGTTGATTGAATCTTCCTAGTCAATTCTATCCGCCTTCTATTTATGTTCCTATAACTTTAAGGTTTTGATTTTTTTATTATTTTTTAAATATACTATAAAAGATTTACCAAGACTTCCTTCAATTTTATTCTCATTTCTTATCCTCTATAACTTCTTAAATCATATTTAAAATGTATCTTAAGACTTGAACAAACGTGTATCAACATCTTGCTCTAATCACATCCATAAATATACACATTTTTTTTTACCATTCCAAGTATAGGTCTTCATTTGTTTTCTGATGTTTATATATTATATGCTTTAATAAAAATTTTTTAAAAAACACTCTAACCTAGTATTTTCAATATGGTATTTGGTATAGTACGTACATGGTATGAATGGTAAGAATGAATTTATTTTATAATTCGTCAATCATACATTATCTAATTGCTATATATTATATTATATATATTATTATACACTGTTTATACATCTAATTTACAAAACTAACAAATAAAATTAATTTTACAGCTATTATTTGCAATTCGAAGCTAGGAAATTCATGTCTCAGAAAGGAGATGTAGCAATAGATGATATAGCTATGAGTCCTAAATGTTTCGGTTTAGGTAAGTATATTTAATACAATCAAATAACATTACCTATATTATTTCCTATCATTTAATATATTATATTCTAGCACAAAAGATTCTAAATTGTATTACTTGCCATAAAATTGTATTTTATGTACCTCTATTGCTAAAATGTATCCTGAAGAATAAAAATAAATGATAAGCTATTCTCAAATGGTTTAATATAAATCGTATTATATTGTTATTTTCTTTGAGATTAAATGGGCAATATATATATATCTATTTATTATGTATAATACATATGTATACATTATTATCTATGTTAACTTGACATGTAGTCAATTTGATTTTTTATGTTAAGATAATAAATTGCATTTTTTATTTAATTTCACACATTGTTATTTGAATAAAAAATAAGTTAAATTGATTATTAAACTTTAATTTTGGGTAAAGTTCGATTAAAAGAAATATTTTAAAAAAAAGTTATTTTTTTCTGATAAAGTGACTAACTAATGAGTGACGATTAACTATAATATACAGTATGTCTCATAAGTCATAAGTTACAAAGTATAATCATAATACAAGTGGGAATCAAATAACAAACAAATAATCATAAAAACTAATTTGAAATTTATCAAGTACGATTACACGTACGATTAATAAATCGAAAAAGGAAATTGAAGAATTAATAATACACTACTATTGGACTAATGTTTTACAACTCTCCAAGCCACTCATAATATTAATAAAATTAAATACACGAGATAAATAAAGCGATATAGTATGTGATTCGTAGATATCTTGATTATACGCTGGCAACTTATGAACTAGTTTTATTGTTCATCATCAACATATATAGGATTAATCGCAATAACGATATGTATAATATGTAAATACTATATATTTATCAAATAACACGAATCTTATTGTGTATCATTGACAAAGATCAATATAATATCGTCTTTACAATGTTTGTTGTATAATATATAGTATAGACAGAACTTTGTGATAATTTATTAAAATTAATTTCTTTATTTTAATTTCAGATGTACCAAAAGAAGTACTAAAAGGATATAGATATGAAATTGCTGGAACATCAAATGATACTGGTGTGTGTTTAAAATTAATTCATAACAGTAAAAACTAAAAACTATTGGTGTAAATGCATTTGATACTTATAGTAATATTATGAAATATAATATTCAACTATAAGTTTTGTAAGGTTATTATGTAACCGTAGCAATTTGATATGAATTAATGAGGTATAATCACTTGAGTTGTGTAGTTTAATTTTTTAAATTAATAAAATAGATGCAACATGAAAAATGTACCTAGTACCTATTATAAAGTTTTTGAAATATTTTTTATTAAACTGTACTTCACAAAGGTATCTCTAAATTACTGACGAAGAATCAATTACTAATTAAAGCAATTTATTTACATTATGAAGTTTTTACAACAATTTTTTTCTTTTTAAAAAAAAATAATTCTTTAAATACATTTATTATGCATAAGCTTCAATTTTAGTGTATAAACACGCTCTAATAAAATATTTTGGATAAAGTGAGTTAATCGAAGGAAATGAAACCATCAATCAAAACAAGTTATAAATTAACAAGAAATGAGCCCATAACGGAGTTTTAATCAATTTCCTTTTTTTTTATCTGAAAATGTATAAGCAGCTATATGTTTTGCAGTTCAGTCGGTGGCATGATGGACGACTTTTTTTAGAACTACGTCGTGGTCAAACAGTGGGGTCTAAATTCTCCAAACCATCTTCACAATCCTTCATAATTCAATATGTCAGGTTTCTCGCATAATTTTACGTTCGGGACTACATATATTTTGTTTAGTACATTAGTAGTAAATGTTGACTACATATATTTTGTTTAGTACATTAGTAGTAAATGTTGACATGGCGGATTTATTTTTTCTTAAATACTTCGATTGTACCGGAATAAGCTATCTATTACCGTTTACATCAAAATGTCGATGAATTTAAATATATTTAAAATGTTTCACAATATTAGTGATGTAGCATAAAAACAATCGAAAGAAAAAAATCTCGATGAGTAAGGTGAATAGGAAAAGTATACGTATGTATAATTAAAATATTTTTCCCACTTATATTATAATATAATTTGATTACCTACCTATTCCGTGGAGTACATGTTACTGAGACTATGAACATTAATAGGAACACATTAGAATTTGTTTAAAAGAACAAAGTTAAAAATATTTAAACAGAAAAACGCTTTATATCTAAACTCATTTTAACAATTCAAAAACGTTTAATATAAACACATGTTTCTATTTTATTTTATATTGTTTCAGCAACGCCTCTGAAGATACCTATTAATCCGGATTTCCGTAATAAAACTGGTACGTATAAGATTTTACGTCATTAATAATATTATCATAAGGTCATAATCATATACAATGGATATCATCGTATACGCTGTCTGGTCTCCTCATCCGTTACTTAACTCGAAAACACTGCGTTGAAACTTCCCTCCTGTCTTCCTGTTTAATTGTTAGAAAATATTCATTATTTACATTCCATAGTCATATTATTGCAATATTTCACTTTATAAATATTTTATTTGTTTGATAATATAGTAATATAATATAGTATAGTATATAATATGACAAATAGCTAATGGAATTTTTGTGCACTTGTCGTATTCCATTAGACGTATTGTGTACATACGTGATGTGTGCCATAATTTAATTGCTCTCTCTTGCTTTTTATTTTGACAAAAAGAGAGGTGCTTTAGAAAATGAAAAAAGTAGGGTTCCGGTACCTATATAGTTTTGGGATGAAAAGAAGATAAAAATAATGCTGAATCATGTCACGCGTATATCGACGAATTTACTACAATTTACGCAAATATAATATATAATACCTATATAAAACGATGATTTTCATAATTAAAAAGAAAAAAAAAAGTTCATCTATAAAGGATAATTTTTTAAAAAATAAAATGAAAGATTTTATATTAATATAAAGATAATAATCTGTAATTATTAGGACATTTCATCATTTAATTAACTTTGTTTTCTGTATTTTATTATGGGCAAGAAAAAATTGTATTAAGTACCCCTGTCGAATTGTTTTTTGATTTTGTATAATTCTACAGCTACAACAGGGTATATAGTTTAATATTATAATGCATTTTATACTAATGCAAATATAATTATATCAAATAATGGTATATTTGTTTATCGTACAACGCGATATGTGTAATACATTCATTCCTACGCATACATTATTTATCAGATGCGTGGGTTTTACCATGTTAAGCAAATCATTTTTAAAAAAATATTCTCTCCCCGCTCTACTCTACGACTCTTGTAGTTTGGTATACAATATTGTAGTAAAAATTCACGAGATCTTGATCAATTTGTTTTTGTATTTAAATCACGTGCGAAATGGAATTTACATAGATTAACCGCGGGATCGATAGAATATATAATATTGAAACGTGTAAAAAAAAAAAAAAATGAAGGTGACAGCGGCTGAACGTATAATATATATATATACCAACAATATCGTGATATGGGACAGCCGATCACTGTCATCAGCAGCTCAGGATGCTTTACGAAATAATTTATAATATTCAAATATTGTCACAAAACGAACAGTGGCAGCTTAACAAAATGATAAAAGAGTCGAAAATATGCACAATTGATACACATATACATGATGATTATGTGCACAGCGCAGTACCAAACTAATGAACAAAAATGTACATCATTTAAAACGAAATGTATTGTTCACACTAACGAATTTATTTAATCCAAAAAAAAAATGTATTTTTTCATGTAAACATTCGATATCATTTTATAATCTTAAGACCACGGAATCATCATAGTTTGATCGATTTCATATCAGTTTAAATTATTTGAATGCACGTCATACCATACATTCTGTAACGTATGCAAAAAATAAAACGAGTAGAATACGGCAATACGCGTACAATCATTGCAAATTCATCGTGTGAGAGGTATGGTAAAATATTATTATCGGATAATATTATTACATGTTAATTGTTACTACTATACATTATTATTATTTCGATTTTTTCCACGTTTGTAGCTACGTTTGGATTTTTTGTTTCTACATTTACACGAAATATAATCATTTAATAGATTTTAATCACATATCTCCTTTAGCTTTTAACTAAGACATTTCAATCAAATCGTAATATAATAATTAAATTAATGATAGAATATAATAATACGTCATCATTTTAGGTTACCTACATTAACAATTCAAAGAAAATTTAAAAATATAAAATACTAACTTTTGTTGGTATCCAATAATTCTACAGTAATTTGGTATTTTATTATAGTAATCGCCTATGCATAATTGTTTGAAAAACGTGAATCGAGTAAGTATACTATTATAATTTCACGTATGAATAAATATTTGTTTAAAACACGCGATGTCTTATGTACACATATATTTTGTATATTACGCGTTACAGTATTATAATAAACAAATAGTGGTCGCCTCAGCTGATTGCTGTACATATCGAACGTAATAATAATGAATGCAAAGAATTTTACATGTAAATTTCGTCGTTTTATGACGTGTATATTTATAAGGTTGTACATCAATTTCAACACGTTGAACATTTATGAGCGCAAACAGTGTTCCGTTACTCATTCGAACGAATCTCATTGGCATAATCCGGAGATTATTAAGAGTGTGCCGATACGGCGTGTAGACTACTAAAATGTTTCGGTATGGATATATATATATATAAACGTATATAGGTACAAATAACCAGCGTAAAATGCATGGATATTAACCGGAAATGGATGTAACGAGATGTATCCGGCCTTATACCGTTGTACCGTATTAAATCATTTATAGTAATTAATAATCTATTTGGAACTCGTGTTCTGACGATAATGTCGGGGCTTTTAGAGTTTTAGCCATTGATCTCATCTGTGTATATTGTTTAGCTGCTGACCACGTGTTATACAATAACAATAATAATAATATAACAAAATATAATAATAAAATAGTAGTAATAATAATAATATTTGAACGGTATATTTTCAGAAAATACTACACCTATAGTCGTGGTTGAACGTTAGTTCGGTGTTTATCTGTAGACTTATATGCCAGAGGTTTAAATATTATTAAATTTGAATCTGCGATACAGATAAAAACGTTGTGTCATTCTGATATGGGATGCAACTTAATTTATTTTAGAAATATGTATCTACTGTATCTACACATAGAATATGTTTCCAGGCGATATATTTGTTTTTAATTAAGTAAATAGTATTCTGTATACTATATAACTACACATTATTATAATATTTATTATCAAAATAATATAATCACGTTATAAACTTTACCATAATTATAATGATATTATCGTACACACAATTGTGAAAGTTGGTTCGTAACGTACCTATAATCACGATCAAAAGGTTTTCATTAATTTTCACATTTTGTAACAGTATTATTAATATTTAAGTTGTTATAACTACCGGTCAGGGTATAAGTATAAAATATTTTAATGCAAGTTACGATTAACGAGTATTGAAAATGAAAATTGCTTTTATAATAAACATTATTATGAGACAAATACGACACGTTTGAATTGGTATTAAGATTTAAGTACTAGATGACTTATCAGGAGTGCGAGTTTAAGCTGTTGATAGCCACTACTATTAAAACGTTGTCTTTCAGTTTTTATGGACTCTAGTAAAATAAACTATTTGGTTTTTAATGCACTCAAACCATCTTTATTATTATTATTATTATTATTATAATTATTATTATTATTATTATTATTATTATTATTATTATTATTATTATTATTATTATTATTATTATTATTGTTATTGTTTTAATGTGCTTATCATTTTCAGTTTTCAAATTTACATCATGTGGATCGAGAGGTAGATTCGGTCCGAGCAATAGATCTTGCGAAGCTGCATACACAAACAGTACCGTATCCGTTATCGTCGTTAATGATACGTACATGGACGGCGTACAAATCTGGCTTGTGCCCGAAACAGGAGTGTACACGTAAGTACTTATGTTGGTTATGATTTAATAATTATTTATAAAGATATCGAAAAAAACAATTAGCATATTATTGTTGTAAACAAACGGGGTAACATTTTTAATGTAAACTATATCCTTAAAAGTGACAACCTATTCTACATTATTAAAATTACTTGTGAGTTACGTACATGAATGCGTCTGCTTACCATTTGAGTATTGAGATTCGAATCTTTCAGTACAAATATATTGGAATTGATTACATTTTTTAACCATGAGCCACTATGATAAAGCTATTGCTTATGTTACGTTCGTCTTGTTAACTCCATACAAATTATATTATCACGAGCAATTAAGGATTTGCAATTCATAAACATACCGCGAATCATTATTACGCATTAGTAAATAGTAATGCATCACACACTTGTGGTGAACACGTTCTACATTGGGCTTTATACGTCAGGTGGTGAATGCAATGGCTATGAAGGAGTGGGTAATAGAACGGGTCATTCCTAGGCCAACGTCACCTATATGGATTTCAAGATGTTTCTAGAACAAAACAATAATGATTTTATCCTTTAAATTGTTCATGCTTGAATTCCACGTATCCTTATTATGTTCGGTTTCAGGATAATAGCGAGAGGAGCTCGAGGCGGAAAGGGTGCCGATGGAATGGGCATTTCTAAAGGGGCCACATCTATTGCGGTGGTTGAATTGACCAAACATCAACAACTATACATCTTGGTCGGTCAAGAAGGCGGCGACGCATGTCGAAAAGTACGTGCGGGGTTATGTATACAAACGGTCTATAGTGCGGCGGCTCTCAAACTGTGTGATAGCAACTAAGAGCTCATCTAATTATGAATCAACCTCAGATATTATTACTTATTAACTTGTAATGTTAATATAGATTGTACACATCGTTATAATATAATATTGTTCGGTCCACCAGACAAAAATTTGGAGTGTACCTATATTGTGTTGGTGGCATAAAATTAACCATACAGTCCATACGTATAATAAATATACATAACTAGAGTTAGGGTTTTGTATGGCTTTATAAAATTCTAAAATCAACACTCATGCTAAAGCAATAAAGTAGGTACTGAAAAATTAAATTACCTAAGATCCTTGAAAGCAGTTAAATTATATTAACACCTATTAAATTATTTTTAATTTTGTCGGTTATCACTAAATATATGTAGGTATATATAGCGACTAGCGAGTATATGTATACGACAATAATAAAAAACATAACGTCATTTTAATAACCTTGATTTAACAAAAAAAATACAAAAATTTGAATTAATCTGAAAATTTTATTACGAAAACCTGCAACAGCTTGTGACCATGAAATTAAATACATAAAATAAATGTAATTAAATAAAACCGATCGAGCACATGGAACACATTATAAAAATAAATATCAATTTTTAAAATATTTCAACTATTTAAATATGTATAAATATATTTTATAAAATGTTATTAATATCGAAAAAAAAAAAATCATATGAAAGTTCTTATAAAGGAAAATATTTTTTTAAAAAAAGGAAAATAAAAGATCCATTATTAAATTATAATATTATGTAATGTAAATACTATAAATACTATAAGCCAAAGTTTTAGATAACGCATCAAGTTCGGACCAATATACAAAATTAAAAAAAAAACAAATTCTTCAAATTCCAAACTTTAGACATAAGCGTTATAATAAAGCAAACTATATAAATACACTGTTTTTCTACGAATTGTGACTTAAAATTGATACTTAGTGTTTTTAAGGTTTCGCGGATTTTTTTTCTTTTCTTTACGGTTTGGTTTGCCAAAAAAAAAGTATGACAACCGCTAGTATATACCTAAACGGGTCTAGTGTGATCGAATTAAAAAATATCAGTGGTATTTTTTTTTTTTTAAAACGTTTGTGTTCCTATTAAACTTTCAGACATTCGAAAAAAACGATGGTGCATGCCAAAGGGAACAATACTTCAGAACCGGCAGCGCTCTGAAGGAATTGCATGACTTGCGTTTGCTCAACGGCGGTGGCGGTGGTGGCGGTGGATCTTTTGTTTTTACAGTTAAGTAACGATTTCTTGCGGTATAAGAAACCCTATATGTACCAAAGAACTCGGGCATAAAACAAACTTCCCTTCCTTCCCCTCCCCTACATTTGGTGAAGGCGAAGTCAAGCCCAAAGCATGGATATTCATTTCTTAGGATAAATTATGCACAACACTGCAACTACCTACTGTAAAACGCCGGGAAATATTATATCACAAAAACGTATTATTCTAATGGAAAAGATACGTTGGGACAAACAACTCTGGTTTGTGATTTCGAAATTAATTTTATCGACAATAAATAATGAATATCCTCCGATAAAGCATATATTAATAACTCTGAAACGTATAATCACGTATAATTACATTAACTTCAGAGCATCAGCAGCATTAAAAACATCGAGAATAATAGAATTATTATTGTTGTTGTGATGCGTTCATCATTTATTATACATCGGGATTAATATAAAGTAATTATTATTACATAAATAATAGATCAATCACTGGAGTGAATGCAAGTGAACAGAATAATATAGAGCCATCAACTGGTAACACTTTTTATGAAAAAAATTAAAATAAAATTATAAACTTATTTAACTAGCTGCATTTATTGAAACCGAATATCACTGTAAATATTATCCATTTTTATAGAATTTTCATCGAAGTTACCAAGAGACAATTAGTAATTGTTTTAATGATTCAAACGATTAAATAAAATACACTATATTAACTGAAAATAATCCTGGTACTTCTGAAAATCTTTAAATCCCAAATTATTTAATTCACATTACACATATATATGTATATTTATATAACTTACAATCAGTTTTTACGGATTAATTTTTTTTTCTGTTATTGTTGACACTGAAAATTTTATAAAATTATTAATTCTATTACGTTCTATAGTTTTATAATGATCCTTAAATGAAAAAATAATTAAATTTACAAAGTTTTAATTTCATAAAAATCAGTTATCAGAGACACTTAATTAGTATACTTTAAGTAATATATTTATTAATTATTATCAATAAAATATTTTTATACTACATTAAATATTAAATAATAAATACCAAGAAATGTAAAATGTGATTAATTTTTTTCACTGTCACAAAAATATTGTTCGAATCGAATAGCATTATAAAATCAGTAATGACATGACTACTTAGAATATCCCATCAAAAGTAGGTATAGAATAAACTATCAATCTTTTTACAACATATCAAAAAAACTAAAAATAAAAATTATAAATTTTCAAAGAAATATTAAATTATTGCTATGATATATTTTATACGCTCTATTCAAGAACGAATAGATAGATGGTAGGTGCTATACAAAAGTATTTCGGGTCTTTAAACCATTTTTTTCTGAAAAGTTTCCATACACATCAAATTTATAAATAAAATTATACCATATTTTGTTCAGATTTATTCTATTATTACTTTGTGCGACAATTATTAATATTATATAAAAATATATTTTACTATTTTAAAATAGTCAAGAAATAAAATTTAAAAATAAATTAATGTTTTAGTTAATTTAACAACATTCGTTATCCAAATTAGAGTATAAATTATGATGATTTACGATTGTCTTTTAAAATTTATTAATAATCTAAAAATGTTAAATAATTGAAGGGATCTCGTGAAAATGGCTTCTTACCTTTGGTGATTGGTGCCGGCGGAGGTGGCTTGGCTCACGGACCATTCAAAGATGACAGAAGCCAACACGGCAACGGTACAAACCCCAGATTACCATCGATCACCGCTCCATCTTTCGGTGAAAATCCAGCAGGTTTGTACTACAAACATTTCTTAATTTTTCCCAATATAAATGGGTATAATATATTTTACTGAAAACCAACCATACACATGAATATATTAACGTATTGTATATTTTTATATGTGTATATGTATTATATGAATGTACTATAATAATTTATGCAACTAAAGAAAACCCGTCGAACATTAGTATCAAACATAAAAATGAACAGCATTTTTTATTCGCTTGAAGATAATTTTAGAGTATTGTTGTTCATCATCAAATTTAACTCAACTCGAGAATATCGTATCGTGTATAAACGATGCGGAACTCGATACTATACTTATACATTTATAAATTTTGATGTATTGTGTTTTTATTTATTTTTTTTTTCCAAAAGAAATATTCACTTCAGTCCAATTGAACTTTTTCTTTTGTTAATGTAGTGTTTATTTGAAAATTATTTTCATATGATTGGAGATTATTGATGTGGTATCCAGAAAAACAAAAATCAATTACAAATTATACATAATATAGTCGATGTTGAACCGGTTAAATATGATATTATTTGTTATTTGTTTAGGTCACTTAAGTACATACCTACCTACGAACATTTGGATTTTAAATTTAAAAATATATATTTTAGACACAATTTGTATGTGGCCAATATCCCATGGTCGGTTATTGTAATTTTGGAATGATTAATATAAAAATATTGAAAAATAAATTTTTAATGCTGATATGATAAAAAGTATATAAACCATAAAGAAGTAAATATATAGTATAAAACAAACCGATTAGTGATTGAAATTCAATTTAAAGTGGGTTCTTTGACGTTCACTTATCGTGACTTGGTAGTTGTTGACAACACAAAGGTCCGACCAATGTTTGACGTTTTGATAACAAATGCCATTTTGGTCCGTGTCATTTACCTAATATCCCTTACGCTAAATCATCAAAAATATTATCGTGCAATGACGTACGCAAAATCTATTGTGTACACCTGCCTACGAACGATATGGATAGTTTTCACGGAATTGACATACCTACAAATATTGAATAGTACGATTTCACTAGATCAATGTGACGTACTCATATTATGCATATACTACCACTGTATATAGTGTTACAAAAACATGATTTAAATGTTTTTATTTCATTTTTTTTTTATTTCAACTCGAAAAACACTTGACTGATTCCAGTCAGAGTTACATCAATAACCTTTAAATTAAACTTACATGAGTTACCTATTGCAGCATTGCTGATAGCGAGAACCAACGTAGAATATTCCTTCGAAGTAACAAAAGCGATAACAATTATTGTATTTATTTTTAAATTGACTATGAAACGTCAAATGCCCTGCACTTTTGTTTCCGATTTTGGTATTAAAGCTCCCCCTGCGGCCCTGCAATAAATAGATACTAGAATTCTAGAAATAATACCCTATGGCCTATAAGATACTACACCAATCGGGTAACTGTCTTTTTTTTCTACATATATCCCATCTCATTGATGTAATTGTTTATATTATAGTAATGAAAATCCACCTAACTTTGATTTTTTCATGGATAATTTCAGTTCCGAGTTAAAATAAATGCTAAATATTTATTATAACCATGTTTGTATACTATATAATCTAATATGTTCTAGTTACTGTAGTACTTGAAATCCGTAGACGTTTCTATTAATAACAATAAATAAATTAAAATTTTGTTGAGGTCTGTTGAGTGTCGTAATATAGCTTAAAGCCAACATGTTATTTTGTTAAAGTCACGTATGGTATATTATTTGAGAGTGTTACATTTATTATTAGTTACTAATTTCGCTGTAATATACTGATAACTTTCATTAATTCTTTTGACTTCGTTATTTATTCATTTATCGGATATGGTAGAAGGAGGGAAAACATGCATGTTTCTCTTGCACGTAGAGTAAATTTTATAACCTAATACTGATTTCTATATTAGTTTTCCATAAAGTTTAAAATTAAAGATTTTAATTTTCAGAGTAGGTGCACTTACTCTTTAAGTTCTCAGATATATTATTCATAGATTAGTTCAACAGAATGCAATGTTGGATTCAGAAATTAATCAAGGTGGAGCGTTATTAAAATTTATAGTATGTATACAATACCAAATTTTAATCATATTTAATAGTGTCATAACTAAGTAGGTACAAATTCTTTTTGTCATCGACATTTTTAATAAACTCTTATGTACTAATCAATGCTTATAATTTTAATGATTTTTGTACACAAATAAAAGAATAAATAAATAATAATAATTAAAAAAGTGTGAAAAAATGTAAAAGTAAAACATACTTTTAATCATGTTTAATATAATGAGCTCAGGAAGCGGGTATTTACCTCATTGCACTAAGGAGTAAGGATTAAACAATAATGACACAAATTGTGTACCAATTTCTTCTCGTATTGAGAAAAAAATGTATATGATAATAATATAGCTAATATTTGACTGTCAAGGAAGCCGAATATTCTACATTATATTAAGTTTTTATTTATAGAACGATAGTTTCATATAATGTGTGGAATGTTTAAAATTGATTAAAATTGCTAATGACTTATTTTTTCATTCAATAACAATATAACTTGCAATTCACATGGTTTTTATGAATACATCTTTTAATAAATTAATTGCACAGTTAGAAAAATATAAAGTTATGGACTTTCTACTTTTTTTTTTTTTTACTTAAAAAAATCACAGCATTTTAGCATTTCTAATAAACTACAAGAAAAAAAAAATAATTATTTTATCAAACTGCAACAGCTATGCTTGTAAATTTTAATATGTGGTCTTAATTGAGTAATGGTGATTTTTACTGTAACATTAACACGTTTTCATTAAATTTTAGTAATTAAAGGAACAAAGAAAAAATACATTACCTACCAACATTGTTTTTATTTTTTTTTTTTTTTTTAAAGGTAGAAACTAATTTAATTTTACTGTTGACGAACTGATTATTTTGTAACTGAATTAAGTTGAGCAAATGTTTAACTATGAAATTTAATTACGACTAAAACCGTATTTTAGATTTAATGCTGTTTAATCGATATAGGAGTGTAAACTCACTTTGTAATTAAAATAAAAGATTGTTTTAGAATTAATTATTTATTTATTATTCACACTAAAAGTGGCACGGCTACAATTGACACGTGCATACCCGATTAATTTTTCGCACAAACTGCAAAATACAGTCGTACTGACATGGTGCAGGTAGCCACTATCATTACTGTTATTAATTATCATATATTAAAATTACCTAGAGATAAATAATATAAGGAATATGTATGTGAGCTTATGGGTATGCATAAAATATTTTAACTAAATTAAATACTAAAAAAATTTCGTGGATGAAAATAGAAAACGTAAAGAATTTAAAAACAGTTTTTTCTTAAAAAGTACTAAACAAATTAAAAGCAGCAATCGTTATTTTTTTTTTTATCCAAGGTAGTATTATATTCAAGAAAACTATTATGTTTTGTCAGCAGAATACTTTTTTAGACATAAAAACCATTATAACGGAAATTATAATGACTATAGTTATATAGCTATAAATAATGTAAATATCATTAATCTGTTATATCAGCTATATTGGTTTTATAATTAATCATACTTGGAGGTGATTATAAATAATAATATTGTAACTGACGAGCTATCGTGTTAAATCGAGTAAGTACTTCTTATTCTGTAAATAACAAATTATTTGTACACATAATATATGGGTAGGTTTGAGATGGTAGTTAGTAGTGACATGTTATCAACTCATCCAAAGACAAAAAACTTATTAAATTGCAATGCATTTTCTAATTATTCAACGGAAAGATTTTATTGTATCGAATTCATATACTATTGGAGTGGTAAATTGAGGTGAAATGTCTGAGACAAGAACAAGTAAAATTCGAATAGAAATTTCAGAGATGGTATAACAATCAAAAGAACATTTCTATGAAAAACAGGAAGATATTATTATAAACGAATCTTTATTGTATATTATGATAGAGTCAGTTGTCGTATTTCATTATTCCAGTATTTAGGAAATATAGCAAAACTGTATAGCTTTAGTAAATAATTACACTATTGTGATGTTCATAATATAACATTCAAAGGTATATATACTGTACGTAAGTGCACAGTGAACTAGGTTTAAATACATAACAGAAATTGGCTTTTAACAAAGCAATTAGTACTATGTAAAAAACGACATTAAGAGATAAGTGATTTTATATCTTCAAAAATATTTTATAACCTCAGTCATTTTTTTATCTGGTTATAAATAAATGCCGACCCAAATTATGGTAAGTAGGGGAATTACCATATCCGAACAAGTAAAACGTAGTGAACCGGATACCTAATAGTTTTGTAAAACCAATAATTTGTTTAAGTTAAGTTAAACAATCAGTAATCATAACTTGCAATAATACATATAATTATTATTTATCATGATATGTATAAAATGATTGATATTCATTTAAATAACACAGTTAAGGTCATAAATAAAAAAAAACGGATGGGCCTCGCTTTGCTGTACAGTTGGGGGTGGAGTGCACCTCGTTTATAGGATAGGTCTTTATTACAATACATTTGTTAAATTTGAATGCAATGATAGATATCATTGTATACGAATAACGATTCTGAACGGAGTTAGGTTAGATTAGGAGTTTGTCTAATATGTGTATATAATATAATATAGTATTTTATATTTAAATTAAATTATAATGCAATTTCGTAAAAATTTAAATTTCAAACAGTCATAAAGTTTTTTCCTTCAAGTCCGGTAGAAATTTTTTTTATAGATTTATGAAGAGTAGCTTATGGATAACCTAGTGTTAAAATTTTGAACTTTAGTTATAGACAGAAAAAATTTTATGAATTTTCAACTACAAAATAACTTGCAAATTATCGTGATTTTGATACATTTTATACAAATTTGAGCTTTATATGCTTATAAAAAAATTTAGTGAAATAATCTCCGATATTCTTTAGTTACAATAAGTTAAATTTATTATAAATCTTGTATTAAATTTTCAAGAGTTTTGGGCCGGCCAATTAAATTTCATACATATTTAAAAAATTTTTTTTTACAAAAATCAAAAATTTAAATTGTTCATAAATAAGTCAAAATATGTCAAAATACTTTGAAAATATAACCACGTATAGAAAACGCCAATATAAAGATTTGGTGAAAATTTCAAGTTGTTGCGGTTTTTCGTTTTTGAGTTAGAGCATTTTAAAAAAATGTATTTTGTAAAAACGTGATTTTGCGTAAAATTTTCCGTTTTTTTTTGTAATTTTTTTATCGTTATTTTCGATTTTTTTAAAAAGTATTAAAAAATTGGATTTTTAACTAGCCCAAGTACCACCTAAATTCAAATTCCTTTCAGAAAAGTTGCTGTTTAAGCAAATCGAAGTATTTTTACTGCTAAAAAAGATGTCGTCAGACACACAAAAAAAAAACACACATCATTGTAAAATCAATAGATTTCATCACTCCATTCAGAATTTAAAATTATTTAAATTATTTAATTGATAATGGAACGTCTTTGATATTATATTTGATTTGGAAATAATAAATTCAATGAAAAGATTTTTTTTTATTATTTAAATATATTAATATTATCTGGTTAAATCAAAAATTGTGAAATAAAGGAACGTAATGAAAATTTAAGGAGATGGAATTCACTTTTTTTATTTATTTGATTTGAGTAGGTATTACGTTAATTTAATATCATAGGAATATAATTGTCAACAATTAATATAAAACAATTTTATATTAAAATAGTTTTTCATAAAAGTAAAAATTAGTTCAATCAAAAATATAAGTGTATTTGATTATTAACATAATTAAATAGCATATTCTAATTTATTTGTAACAATTAATGATACAACAGATTGAATTTTAGCCATTTTTACATATTTTATAAAATATTTAAAATATTTCACTAATACGAGTATACACAAATACATAAACAATATAGCTCAATCCAACAAAATTTTCAAAACTAAAGTAGTTATAATTTAAATCAATATGCGTTTAAGTAAACATTTGATTATTTCCATTTGTTAGAAGTTATCAGAACATAAAAAAAGACTTCTGTGGTTAAACATTTTTACAATCGAATTTTATAATTTCAAACGATTATTGCTGCCAATTATAAACATGGTAATTTTCACGTTAAAAAAAATACATTTTGTTTACAGATACTAATAAGTGTCTGATTTACTAAATATTAATTAAATATTACATTGAAAAATTGTAAATATCATATTACTACCATATTACTTAAGTACAGTTATTTACCGAAATGTTCTGTATGTATGTACTTTGGGAATTAATTTGTATTGTAAATTTCATTTTTAAAATTACAATTCGTAAAAAAAAATATTACTCCACTATGTATATAATATTATTTATCTTCTAATGGTGATAATATATTACTGTAAATTATTGAACTCCCAAATTGACTGCCCCGAATTATTGAACCTCATACCGTTGAATGTCCCGTGTGTTAATTAATGTGTACTACAAACCATTTACCTTCATACCCACCAACAAAATTACAGTCTGTGCTTCAATTAATAGAATACTGACAACAGGAAACGCATTGAAAAGTTTTGATTTTTTTTTTTTTTATGACAATTTAACCGAGTTAAAACATCTAGTCTAATTACACTAAATACATTCTTATTATACATTTTTGATAACTTATCACCGTGTTCATTTTATTTAGTCAATATTAATTAATTATTAATATTAGTTTAAATTGTTTCATATGTACTCTACTGTGGGGCGTATATATTATCAATAAATAAATTTTACAAGATTAAAATCATGTTAAATATTACGACTATTTCCGGTTGTACGATTTTCTAGGGTTGTTATTAAGCTCACTCAGGAAAAATGGTTTTGGGTATCGGTATATATTATCTTAAATTTAAATTTGTTTTCACTACATGCCATTTAGGTATTGCGATCATTAACAGTGCTTTACACCTGTATTCTGCATGATTTTAATCAGTCGGTTGTTGTAATCACGGTGCACGGTGTTATCTAATTTATGTCACGCATTATTTATTACATGAGATATTTCGTATACATAATCTACAACACATGCAACGCATGTATTTGTTTCACCTATATTATCATATTCTATTCACACATTTCCACCTCTGTCCTAATATAATTCTCTTCATGCTGTTGTATGTATCATATGTGGGGTCTAATCCCGAAATCCTGTAAAATGGTGAAATGCAGGTTGATGGCTAGGTAAATCCCAGGATCCGATAAATTTTTATCACGTCATGTGACAGAAATAAGTTTATATTATTGTATTGGGATTAAAGCATATCACGTTTATTTTAATTTTATTGAATTGTCTTTAATACGCACGCGTGCACGGGTACAAATATACTCAGTTAAAAATTACAATACGACAAATTGTTTTTTCTTGAATATATATTTTATCTTTTTAATACTGCAGTTAACTAGGGACCTAAATTTAAAAAATATGAGTAAATATGAATACGTTATTCGTATCTGGTGAAACGTGTTGAGATCGTAAATAGTAATTTATGCTTTTTAAATCATTTTAGAAAGAGCCATCATATTATTTGATAACTAAATATATACATCAAATATTCGAAAAAATATAAGTAATAAAGTATAATACTTTTATAACTGATGTAAATTTATTAATTATCAAAATATTCAGGTGTATTTGCAGTTCAAACTCGAACATATTATTATTCGATACCTATATCTACGTATAAAGTTATTTCAATTTGTACCCTTTCCGTTTCTAATGGTTCAACTTTATTTGACTTTTCCAAAACTTAAGAAAGTCATTTATTATTTTTTACAACCATTAAAGTAGTGACGTCGGGTTATATTTCTTCAGTGCTTTTCTTTTTTTTTTCTTGTTTACCGGCCTATCTATATCGGTTTTGCCGCGTTCGTTTCGAACGTAGTCTTGGACAGTTTTTGTTCGCATCGACAGCAGTTTGTGAGACTATGACATGTTTGGTAACTTATAAAATTATAGTATTATAAGTTATTAGTCATTTTATATTCATTATTTATTGCCTATATTGTATGTTCTCGTAGCTTTATCTCGTCATCTTTTCGAAATGAATAAACAAACAATGATAAATACATGCTTGTTAATAATATATTATAGGTGCTGGTGGTGGTTGGACCCCGGGAAACTATACGGAGGACAAAAAAACCACGGGCACGGCGTTGCTAGGAGTCGGCGGCGTCGGAAGTGATGGTGGTGGCGTGGGAGGTCTGGCGTGTTACAAGAGCCGGGGCAACACCAAAGGATTCGGCGGTTTCGGCGGTGGTGGCGGTGGATGCGTGGCCGGAGGAGGAGGCGGTGGATTCACCGGTAAGCCTACAGTCGCTTTAATAGCAAACAACACATGGGTCACGTGCAGGGAGTGCAATCCGTTAGGGCTTCAAATGCAGGCCGTAGATTTTCTTAATGGTAAAATGCCGTAGTCGAAAAAAAATTGTTGACAAAAATAATTACGTGGCTGGAATATTATTGTTTTATTATACCGTCATTCTGCGGTATGACTCTCAGCCGTTGGAGAGAAATGAGCTTTAAATCCTGAGTAAGAAATAGTGTTAAACACATAAAAATAAATAATAAATCAGCTGTATCCCAATAAAATGAGAACAGAAATATATGTATGACAGCCGGCGTCTTAGAAAGCGGGAGATTTATATAATATATATTATTATTATATATTCTATTGGATCCGGAAATCTGTCAGCAATTTCCTGCGAATAATGTGGTTTGTAATTGTTTATACATTTGAATTTGAGTTAGTATTCACAACGTAAATTTTGTAAACGTAAATTAATGCAATGCGATTTAAACCATAATACAGGCACTGTGACGTATATTCTCAGAGTTAAATAATTTTCACTTGTTTTTTATAATATAAAAGCATAAAAGTAAGATAAAAATAAAATTTTTATTTTATTCTATGTATAATATACATATATACTTATATGTTATGTACAAACAAAGTCAGCATAGTTTAAATAAATGTGATCAGAAAAATATTAAAATATTCAATGGTTTTTTATGATGAAATACATTCTATTTACTATTTTATTCTTCATTTCCTACTTTGATGATTAATTAATATTAATAGGAAAATATGTATTCATTTTATCAATAGTTTATCTAAAATATACTAATAATTTTTACTCTTTTATTACTTATTTTATTTTCATTACTAAAAATTGATCACAAAAATAAGAGTTACTGTTAAATAAATCCTCCTCAGTGACATCATAAGTATAAATAATATTTTATAAATACATTGTAGTTAAAAATAATTTTAAAAATAAAATCCATAATATTCCATTCTTTTTTTTTATAAAAATAGCACATACGTTCTCTATTCTTCTTAAAGGAATAAAGGATGTCCAACTACTTTGTTATAAAAACAAGTGTTAGTATTATTCTTACGTACTTGTAAAACTTGTCATTAAACTTTCTGTCCTATTGTAAACTGAAATATTATTACTCAACCAATCTTTTATTTACAGATGATTCATTTTATTCTAGAAATGAAAAAATAACACCCATTATTATATTATTGATTTTTATAATATGTTTATTGAAATCTGGTGTGTTAGAAATTCGAACACTATATTATATTACAATAAGATCATTGGTGTTTTTGTTAATTTGTGTTTGAACAATAGTTTCCGACTGCTATGCCATTTTAATAAATATAGACATACTTATAACACTCGAATGAAGAAATTTATAAATTTAAAAATTAAAATGATCACTTTAATGAACATAAAATGTGCAGTAAGAATTTGAACTTTATAACTGGACAATTTAATTGTGGAAATAATGATTGTGCAATTGGAATTTGCCAAGTTATGTTTACAAATGTTGTTGATATTGTTTTTAATTGGTAGGTACTAGTGTACTACCTACGTCTCAAGATGAATTACTGTAAATATCGTTCAGTCGTGATGTTTCTACGACATTTTGAACATTTGGTAGATGAGAAAAATATATCCCCCACCCCCGGTAGGTCTGCCACTGGTGTAAACTATAATATTTATAATATATTACATCGTATAAACTATAATATTTATAATATATTATATTGTGTAAACTATAATATTTATAATATATTATATCGTGTAAACTATAATATTTGATTTTTTTTCCTCCTTTTTTTCCGTGACCAACGAAGGCGGTCGCGCATGGAGCAACAGTCAGACGAACGGCGAGGGTGGTTGGTCTTACTTGCCGGACCATCGCGACCGCCAGGTGTTCTACAGGGCGGTGTATCCCGGCAGCCACTACGGGTCCGGCGTAGTGTTCGTTATTCCGGCCATCGTCGGTTGCGGTTGCGCGTACCTGTGCGTGGCCACGAACCAGCTGCGCAACGTCGTCGTGTGCATCTGTCCGTCCGACTTCAAGCTCGGGCCCGATGGCAAATCGTGCATATGTGAGTACACGATAAAAAAATATGATTACGCTGTGCCGCCGTTACCGTTCGCTACGATTTCGCATTGAACCGTGTACACAACGATTGTACGGTCAACGGAACACCACGGGAGTATGCTAGAGGCGAACTGTGGACCTTTTTTTTTCCGACGAACCGATGGACGATCATCCGATATTGAAAATAGCCGATGCATAGTTTAGATCGAAATCCAGCCGACATCACCGGATCTTAAATAGGTTGACTTATGAATACCCGATGAACACCGAACAAATCGATCTGTATATCAGAGGTCGGCAATAGGCGGCCCGCGGAAGGGAAATAACTGAACTGCCAAAAATATTTCGCTAGTTTTCCACTCGTCATAGAAATGTAGAACTTAAATAGAATTTTTACGATGAAAATCACGATAGTGTCCATCGTTTATATAATTTAACATTAATACAAAAATAAACACATTAATGATAAAATTAACTTTTCATAGAAATTAATTACCGACCTTTAATCTATATAGATAACTTAAAAGATAGAATTTTCAAGAAATATATTAGCCATAAACCCTTAATACAATTATTTTTATATAGCAATGTTCATTGCCATATAGTATACATTTTGATTTGATTTGGGTAATCTTTAATAGCTGCTGCCGTACATGGATAGAATTAGTTATATGAGTAATATGATTTTAACATGAAGTTAGCAACGTATTTTTCGTGTTTCAAAAATACTATGGGATATTTTTCCCCGTCAAACATCGGTTTTATAAAAAAAATTATATATATATATATCCAAAATTCTGATATTCATAAAATTGACCGATATTTGATTCCGATTCAGGATACATCAAAAAGTACTTTTTCATTCTTCAAAAAACCCGTAAAGAACACACATTAATATCATTGAACAGGACGAGTAAAATCATTTTCGTGTGACGAATATTAGAAATAATATAGTATACGAGGCATACCAAATTTCAACTGCACGTGAAAAGATATAATTTATTTGAATTTATTTAAAAATTATACTATTTATTATATTATATTATTTATAAGAAATTCTACAAATGAAATTATTTTTAAAACCAATATTTTTTCTATTTACTAACATTTTTAAAAGTCATCCTGTTTTTTTCTATTTTTTTTTTTTTTGTTCAACTTAATAACAAACGTAACTTAACGTAATTTAACGTAACTTAATGTAACAAGCTGTGGCTATACTAGAGTCAGATCTGTCAGAAGAACTTAAACGGACAATGATGGGTTGGAGTACATACATACCGTAAGGTTGTATGATATACTTGGATAATAATATAAAACACTATAACGTAAACTTTGGGATCGTTAAAACGTGCGTGGTGGCACTTCTATATATATAATATATAAAAGTCAAATACTCGTTGATCACTATTTTTCAACTATAAAACTACACAACCTATATGAACTTGAAATATGACATAGTGGTTCTACAAATACTCTAGATGTGCAAAAAAAAAGGATTTTTCGAAAATCACATTTAAAGGTTCGATGGTCGTTCGGGCGCTCTGGGCTAGACGTATAATTTTCTTCAATTAGGAACTGGTTATCAAAGTAGTATTTTATGTTAGTTTTATGATGATGGATATAAAGTATCCAGTAAATGTTTTGAGTCAGCTATATCAACCAAAATAATAGTCAAACAAAAAATATAATATAATCTAAATAGACGATATTACAATCAGCATTGTTTCGCAGCTATCCCAGATGACGGGTGTATTGCAGATAAAGAGGGAAAAAAAGTATCGAAAAGTTAAAGTAGACAAGCTGAAAATATTTATACTATAAATATAAAATTGAGCCAGTAGTTTCATTTTAAGATGTATAGAACCATTAGGTACTATTATACTACATGGTATCTTAATTAATTACAACTTTCAACCCGATGCTATTTGGCTATTTGCATTCATTATACAAGCATAGGTATTATGGGCAAATTAAATCCCAGATGAAGAAAGCTATATATTATTTATTATTATATGTTTTTGTTGATTTTACAATTTTACAATTGAAATTGTTAAATTATGATGTAATTTAATAAAAATTTAAAAATTTATATTTATAATTATAATTGTTGAAGATTTTCAAACAAATTTCAACTACCAAAGGTGTAGAAAAAATAAAAGGTATTAAAAGGGTAATTACGGAGGAAAAAATACCCCTAGCTGGAACCTCTAAAGCTACGAGTAAAAATTTGGTTAGAAAGACCATGTTTAACTAACCATGGCTAGGCTCTAAATAATGTATGGTAGTTTCCATTAAAAATTATGGCCCGGTCAAGACTGTTCCGTGCAAATCCGGCTAATTCAGCTAGCAATATAATAATATTATGGTATCCGTGAAATAAAAAGTCGATTAAGTAGTTCTACAAATAGGGTGGTTAATAGAGGGGCCATCATTTTTTTTTTTTATATCCAAGTACCTATTCGTTCTTAATTCTTATAACTAGTTGACCAAAAGTAATTAATAGTAATGTAACAGAATTAATAATGTTATATTTTATAAGTAATGAAAACTATATTATAACTTATAAGTATAATATGAAATAAACAATAATATAAAATTTATAAATTAATATACTTTTGAGCTATAATTTGTTTGTTAAATCATATTTTCTTAAATGTCCATTTTAAGTAATATTGAATACTTTTAATTTAATCATGCAAGTATAATAATTTGTTTTAATATTACTCTATTTAGAATTTTTTATTAGTTCTAAATTAATTTAAAAATTTAATTAACAGAGTACTAAACACGTACACAATGAAGTTAAAAAAAGCTACAGTTAGTATAAATCAATACTATAGTCCTACCACCGATCATTAGTATTCGATAATTTAAAAAATATATAATCATCACATAACGTAACATGAAGTGTATTTCTTCTATTGAATTTGAATTATAAATTTATCAATAAATAATAAAATATATCCATGTCAAAACTAAATTAATATATTTTTTTAACCTATATTTTTATATTTTTTGAAAATTAAAATGCATCTCTTTCAATATTCTAAGACAAAAAGCGTATTGTCCTAGTTTTTACTAGCATAAAAATCCTTGCCCTGCTTATAAGTTATAAGTTGTAATACTGTATAGTATATTAAAAATATTGCTTTTAGGGGTTCTAGGTCAATTCATTGCAAATAATTCATCGAAGTAATATATATCGCGAACAATTCATCGCCTTAAATTACATCGCAAATCACGGTCCAATGAAATAAATAATATTGTTATTTAAATAATTTCACCTATTTAAGATTAATTCTTAAATTATAAAAATTCCTTAAAATAGTTGTTTGGGTCAAAGTAGGTTTTGGTATTTCTAAATTAATGTTACTGTGACATTTTTTCTTTCTAAGTAAAATATAGTTGTACTGTTTTATCATATACGTAAAATTAAATAGAAAATATAAATAGTAAATAAGTAATACACCACATGATCGTATCAAGTGTACTGTTGAAGATTATGTTTTTCTAGGTAAAATACTACTATTACGGTCAATAAAGCGAATTATTATCGCACATTATACAATATATTCACGTAATAATCACGTTTGATAACCGAAAAATCAATAAGACACCATAATAAATCAATGTTATCACATCCTATATGAAATTTGATACGATACTGAACAATAACAAAAGAAATATATTCACAAAAACGCAAAATGAATATTAGTCTGATACTTTTGACTTAAAATTATAAGCTATCCTCCACCTAAATAGTTCTAAAATATATCTGATTTAATATTAATTGCATATTAGAATAGTTCTGTCTACATGGTCCTTACACTTTTGTTTTACTTCGATATTTTTCTCAACCTTTATTTGATTTGTAACCAAACGTTAGGTTAAATCTTATGCGTTCTAAAATGATAATGTCAAATATTTTATCACGATTTATTTTACGGTTATGGATTTGACACTGCAATATATTGTTGGTAATTAATTGTTCATGGATTTAATTTCATGGAATTGATCGAATACCATCTTTCACTATTAGCATTGGCTAAAATTTGGAGCAATTTGGAAGTTGATGGAAAAATTATCTCATTACATTCTATAAAAGTGTCAAGAGAATTTTTAAAAAAAAAACTTCCCAAATTTTTGTCATTGAGTTTTTATTTTCCCTATTAAAGCTATTGGACTACAACTCAAATTTTCATTATTTTAATGAGTTGTTTAATTATATATTTTTCAAATTTCCTTTTTAATGAAGGAAGAAATGCACATGCATATACATTTGTTACAAAAATCGGTCATTTAATTGATTTAAAAAACTATAAATAAATGGAATATATAAAAACATTTTAAAGTACCTAATCATTTGAAGAATTTGTTTCGATTTACAACCATTTTAAAGAACATTTGTTTTACGAGGCAAAAAACAATTAATATTTTAAGCATCATATATAAATTGAACATTATCAAATATGGTTTTAAATTAATATCATGATAAATTATAATATTAAAGAAATAATCTATTATTTTGGTTTTTAATAAAGATAAGTAATAAAATATTTTACTTTATTGGTTACCATGCATTTTCTTATAGTGTGACGAAAAAAATTATAATTTTTACAGTGGGATTAAAGAAGTAAATAATAATATAAATATATTTAATAAGTTAAAATATATGAAAATATTAATGGTGGGAAGAGAGATTAAAACACTCCTCTTTCTTACTACGTAGTTACATGTTCATCTTTTGTGGGCCCTTCTAAAAAATACAAAATATAATATTTATTATTTATTAAACAAATGGTGTATGCCTTTAGTAATTTGTGACTTGAATTAAATTTTACGGGATTTTAATGGTAATAGTATGTGAAAAAGCCGTCAGCAAAATGTTTGTAGGTCTGCCGCATAATGATAATACTATTGGTTTTAGAATATACAAGTAGGTAGGAATTACACTTATAGTTTAATGATACTCTTTTGTACACCTTTATAAAATATAAACAAACGTGAACTCATTAAAATATTTACCTATATTATTACGTATAATAACATTAATAACCAGTAACTTTTTATCTTTGAAATAAAATTTGTTTTCATTCGTGAACAATTTTCAAAACCTTGACTGGAAAAATTTGGCACTGGACCCGAAGATGGTTCGTCATGGCCATCATTTAGTAATAGTGTTTATGATTATTATTCTACAATAGTACAATGGTTGTATACAAACATCATATTGATACATTTACGAGAAAAATAAGGACATGATTAAAAACTAAAATCTTATAGCTTATCTGGATATCAGATTTTACCAACATAGACGGAATATTGTGAACCGTAGGAGATTTACTATACGTAATTATCCCATCAATTATTTCAGTAGCTCCTAAAATATTAGTAGTATTTAGCACTTTCCCTTCTATACGTATATATTTGGATCGGAAGACTAATTCTTCTACCCGCACAAGAAGGAAACAGTTCTAAAACCATAAGAGAAAGTTCTAACATATTTTTTCCAATTTAACCCGAGTCGATACCAAACATGATAATAACACAAACAACATTTAGAAATTTAATCTCTTCCAAAGAAATATAACGCTTATTTCGGAAGATAAAAACAATATTAGTTTAAATATTAATTATGCGTTTAAAGTTGATATTATACTTAATTAATAAATTCGTGAGTATAAAGTTTTTATTATTTATCGCGATTGCATATTAAAAAATGCAAATTTCCCCAAATTATCCACCACCATATTATTCATAATTTCATAAATATTAATATATACTATGCATGCTGATGTGTTGTTGATTTTTAACTAACACAATTATATATTCAGATAATTAAGTTAAAGAAAACGTTTTGTATAGATTTAAAATATTTGTGATTCAAAATGTTCAGATATATTTTCCGAAATAATAATGCTACTTACATTATAAATACATTTTATGTGCTTCTCAAACAAAGGATCATTTGTTCAAAATTAAATTTTACTCTTTTTCACTATTGATCAAAAAAGCATAAATTTATTTAACAACTTTGCAAAGTTATACGATTTGATGAATCTAATAAGTATATACTTAGTCAGTCATATAGAATGTAATGACGATCATTATAATTGAAGTATTAATAGTGGCGCTCTCTCGTTGAATAGTTTATGAGTTTTTGGTAAAACTTTTGATTCGATAGAGGTCAGAACAGAGATGCGTTTAAATTAGATTCGTTGAGCTTAACAAGAGAAATATCTAAAAGAAAATGTATTCGTTTTTTAATTTTGTTTACTCAAATAAACTAATAGAAAGTATAAAAAACATTCATAAAATTTCAGTTCTGGTTTAAACTTTGAAACCATTAAAAAAAATGATGGGTCTTTAATTTTAACCTCACCACAATAATTGTAAATGATGATAAAACTTTTTTTTTTGTACAAGTTTCAGCAAATGTATTAATAAAATGCGCAAAACTGAAAGTTTGTGAGAGGAGAATAATATTGTACCTAAAAGAAAGATTAAATATATATTTGACTATATAAACTGAGCTCTAATATGTGATCAGTGTATATTTTATATAATATAGTTTTCATAGGTTTTCGCGAATAATAATTATAACACTGAAATAAATGGAAAAGAGGAAAATCGATAGTCCGAAAACTTTTTCCACATGACTAGACAAATAAAATATTTCTTTTTTTTTGCTCAAACTTGATTTATCATGGACCTATGTAGCAGAAGCGTTATTTATTAACTTATATACTGTACTGGTCTATAATTCATCAAAGGTTTATTGAACATTAATTAAAACCAAAATTGTTGGTTCAGAATAGTAAATTTTGGAAGAAGTAGAGATAGTACTGGGTATTTAGATTGTTTTACTCAATAGTTCCAAATGATTAAATTTACAATTAGCATGGATGTAAAACGTCGGAAATATTTGATGATTTTGTGATTTCGTTCAATGCAACAACATAATAAACAATAATAAGTGGAATGAAATGCATATAGCCAGTGTTATAAATATTACGTTAATGACTCGATTAATGTATGGAATGCTTGTTGTATTTTATAGATCAATCAACGGAAACGACTAAGATCATATTTTTGATCACTGGGAGTGTATTCACAGTAGTACTCATATGCTTAATACTTGGGATGTGGATGTGTAAGTTAAATTAGAATGATTTAAATTTTCACGAAATGCAAATAACTTGGCGTTACGATTTTAGACAGGAGTTATCGAAATCACAAAGTGCGCAAGGAACATGGCAATGTAACGCATAACGGTCTTTTGAATTACAATAATATGGCATTATTAAGTGGAACTAGCACAGTAGATATCAATCCAAGTTATGATTTTAACGGGAGGACATTGACATTACAAGATTTGCCAAGAATACTAAGAAGTGAATTGAAAATACAAAGGTAATTATAGAATACGTTAAATTCAATATTATTTCAAGTCAAATTTATTTATGGCTATAGTAGTTAAGTTTTCTTTTTTTTTTCGTTTATTAGTATTTGTTCTTCAGTCATCTATTATTGTCTGTTAGTTATTACTTGTTAGTGAATATACGTTTTTCGTATGGAATAATATAAACAAATATTACATACATAATAATATAACACACATTGTGCCTAGTAAGATGTATTCCATTCTAGATGGCCAATTAAATAGTGTTTGCATTCTTTTAAAATATAATTTTATTAATTTACTTTGATCAAAGAATATGTCAACATTGACATTAATATATTTTAATTTACATAATACTAAGGTCACGCAATGCATTTGCTTTGCTTGGTGTGAAATAATTGAACTGTAGCTACTATAGTCAATAAATGTGATTTTGAGACTTGAATACGGTCTAAATTCGAATAGAGTTTTGATTGCAAAAACTTATTATGTGTGTGATTCATGACATTTTTAGATCCATAGGCGAAGGAGCGTTTGGTGTGGTATACCGTGGGTTTTATAAAAAGACCGGCACGACGACTGATATGCGGGTCGCAATTAAGGTCAGTCAGAATAATATTATATAAATATGTAGTGTGATATCGAGTATAATATTGTTTATCTTCGTAAACATTTAAAATCGTAATTTTAATCTGCAGTAATACACTTGGATCATTAATAATAAAATTATCTTTTCATAGACGCTGCAACCGAGAAAAAACATGACGAACGTAGAAGTGAAATTCGACGACGACAATACTCCACATCCTGAATTGGAAAGTGAAAAAATATTACGGATCAGGAAGGCCGAGATCACTTGCATTCGAGACTTTGTAACCGAAGCAATCATAATGCATCAGTTTAATCATCCAAATATCGTGAAATTCATCGGTATTACTTTTGAAAAGAATTATAGATTCATCGTAACCGAACTTTTGAGTGGTGGAGACTTGAAAGAATTTTTGCGTAAAAATCGCCCCTCAGCAGTATGTATTTTCTTAAGACAACTATTTACATACTTTGCCATAATTTATATATCATTCGGTTTGAAATGTAACATATTAAAAGTGTAGTTTGTTTATTCACTAAAATTGTAACTAAAAGTTACGATTATAAAATTTGTTAAAAACAATAATTTGTAAAATGATTTGTAATAGTTTATTAAAATTTTTGGTATACGGTTTTTTTTTTTTTTTTTTTTTTTTAAACTCAATTTGGTATAGTTTTTAAAAGTTAATAAATTAATTTAAATTTTTTTTTTTTTGTAAAATTCTATTCTATGATTTTATTTTCAGCAACAATCTCATAGAATCATTCCAATAAGAATAAGAGATTTATTGAAAATGGCACTAGACATCGCAAAAGGTTGCGTATACTTGGAGCGTCTTCATTTTATTCACAGGGATATTGCAGCTCGTAATTGTCTTCTGTCTACAACAGGACGTGGTAGAGTAACAAAAATTGCCGATTTTGGTATGTCGAGGGATGTATACAGGTTTGTTTCGTACTCAGAAATGTATAATCTTATCGTGTGACCCATACAAAAATTATTAATTTTTCTTTGATTTCAGAAACGAATACTACAGAAAAGATGGTCAAGCAATGTTACCAATAAAATGGATGCCCACCGAGTCATTAGTTGATGGCGTATTCAATTCCAAAACTGATATTTGGTAAACATTTAATTTATTTAAAATAATAGTCTTAAGAATATATCGTATTATTACGTATAGGTATATTATATGATAATATAATATATTATATTTATTTGGCCTCTTTTTTTTATTATATAAACAAAAGTTAGTAAAATATGAGTAAATATTAAGTATTATATAGTATTAACGGTGAATTGTTCAATATTGTTTCATATCATCGTTATATTGCATTCATTTTCAGCGAAACTCATTGAATACTTGCACACCAATCAATTAAAATGCTTTAGAGTTAACTATAATTAGTATTCGATTTAGTATTAAATATTATATAGGTATTAACATTTAGTTTGAATATTAAACTATTGCGATACAGCTAACAGTTTGGTGAAAATTAACATTTTGTATTATATAACAATCCTAACATTGTTTGAAATTGAAAAACTTAAGACAAAAATAGTTATGATTAAAAAAATAATAATAATAATAATGAAATTAAGTTTTACATTTTCAATAATATATAAAATAAGCTTTCACCATAAAATGGCTTGTACATAAGTTAACTTACTAATTACAACTGTCTACTATAAAATATAATTTGAACAACTATACAATCACAAAATTCCCAAACATTGTGTGCACTTAGAAATGTATAACATAAGTATGGAAAATACATAATAAAATGTTCGGTCGACATAAAATATGAATAAATAAATTAAAACACCTTACTGGTAATAGTTTATTATTGTCATTTATTAATAATTGTTCTTTGGTGTTCTAATAATCCGATACCAAAATTAATTGTTTAACCTAGTTTGATTTTCATATTATCTGTTTTAAGGTCTTACGGAATCACGTTTTGGGAAATTATGACATTTGGATCAATGCCTTATACAGGCATGACAAACAAAGAAACCATGAACTACGTTATGAGAGGCGGACGTTTATCTAAACCGGGCATATGCCCAGAGCCGGTGTACAAATTAATGAGCAGCTGCTGGAAAACAAGTCCTCAGAGCAGGCCAACTTTCGAGTACATCCGCAATAAGCTTCGTCTTTTCATTCAAGTGAGTTTTTTCTTACACTGCGGTGTACTAGTTTAATAGTGCAGATAATGCAATCATTAAATTCGAAAATTAATGATAATACTTGCCCGCAGCTGTATTAAGGTTTTGTACATATAGATCAGGGTTCAAAATAATCTCATTGGAGTATTTTCCCAAGCGTAATTAGTGAGCAGAGCTGGCAGGCATTTTGAGTGAAGTCACCGATCATTAAAATGCAATAGAAGAAAAAAAAATAATAAGAAACGGTCCGGAGTGTCGCACGAAGTTATACATTTCTTTTTATTTAATTTTTATTTAAGAACTTTTAGTACAACTATGTCATGTCAACTGTGAATACATAAACACAATAAAAAATTTCCTTTAATCTAGACTATAATATAGTGTATTATATTGGTGCTTATGACTATGCAGTTTTACCGGAAATATTATTCTCAATGTAGTTATAATCCAAAATATATAATGTGACATTCAACGCGAGTTTCAATAAATAGGTATGTGTTTATTGTCGTATCTATATAATACAGAGAGCTTTTATTGTATACATCAACGCTCTCTAGCCGTAAAATACTATGATAGAAAATATTGAAATAATATTATAATAACAAAAGTACTTAGTGCCTATGCAAATAAATATAAAACAACAGATTCGTGTTCTTGAAAATCAGTTATCGCGGTTAAAAAACCATAAATATTTTGCTAAAGAAATGTATTCCGATATGAAATGAAAACATCAAATAAACTCTATGTCTAAAAAGTTAAGAAAAATGATATACATAATGAAACAATTACGTGAGGTATTACTATTGAAGGATATAAAAACAATGTATTTAATACTTTTTGAATCTGTAATAATACACGGCATAATTGGGTAGGGATTTTAATATAAGGCCGTAGCTTACGAGCAGTTTTCTTATGTATCCTTTATCAAAAATTTATAAATCAAATAGGTAAATATAATTACATATATCAACTTTAAATACGAATTATTGCAAATAATTAAATGATGTAATATGTGTACGAATTTCGTTTACATTTTTAAATATGCCATATCTGTGGTTGTGGTGTGGTTAAAATATTGCTGTCGGTTCGGACTTCTAACGACCATAAAAAAAGTGTGGTTCAAAAGTGATCGATTTGCCGACATAAACCACATGATATAACTACAAGAAAATTGTTCATGAGTGGTACGCGTGAGCTAACCCGCAAGTGTTATCTCCGCCTTAGAAACGTACAACAACACAAATATGCGTTCTGTTACAAAAACTAATTTTGTGTTGATAGCATAACATTAGAGTAATTTGACATTATCGAACCTAATGAAAATCATATTATCCGCGTTCTCTCGAAATGTTTTTACAAGGTTTCTATTTTTATATGAGAAATTAATTTTTTTTTTTTTTTTGTAAATTTTACATCGTCATCATGACATAACGGTCGAAAATTCAATATTTCGCAGAAAATCCCTCGAGAAGACACGGATAATTATTATAATTACGAATCCCATCAAGTTCGATAATGTCAAATGTCACTTTGACAACACAAAATCAGTCGTGCGGATGATAGTATATTGTTGCGTATACGCGTTTCTAAGACGGAACACGTGCGTGACGTAATTAAATAAATGTAGCACTCGTCTGGCCCGTCAAACCTTTAACACGCTTCCGTGTACGCAGGATCCGGCCATACTGGATTTCAAGCAACCGACGATCGGACGGCCCCCTTTGCCGCTGCCGTACGTGGCGACGCATCCGTTGGAGTCGGACGAGGCAGAAGGATCGGAGCCGGGGAGCGGTGGCGGCGGCGAGGTGACGGACGTGCCTCAGCATCGGCGTCGGGACGAGCAACGGGAAGAGCCGGCGTACGTGACGCCGTTGCCGGTGGACGATCTGTTCGAGGGCGTTGACGCGGAGCTGATGAAGGACGTGGAACGGTTCGGCCAATTGTCGCGCGAACGCGAGGCGATGCGGTCGAACGACGGTCGCCACAACTATTGCGACGTGGACAACGACGACTACGGTGACGATTGCGGGGACGGTGACGAGGATGACGACGGGGACGACGACGAAGGGGACGGGGACGAGGTCGATGACGATGATGATGACGACGACGACGCGAACGAGGCAAACGATTCGAACCGCCGCGACTACGAAGACGTGGACGACGACGACGACGACGACAATGACGGGGACGATAATGACGGGGACAATAACGACGGGGACGACGGCGACGATGATGACGACGAGCAGAACGCGGAAGAGGAGGAAGAGGACGACGACAACAATGGCGAGGAGATCATGCTGGAGGCGGACACCTGCAATCGGTTCGATGACGACGAGGAGGACAACACGTACGACGACAACAACACGGCGCTCAAGAGCAACGGGGCCGTGCCCTCGTACCACTGGAAGTAAGAGTACACCGCAGTGCCAATACATTATTAATAATAATTTATTATTTACCTGCTCATACAGCGGGGAATCCAACGAATGCAATAACATCTATTTTCCATACTTTTTTTTTAACAAATAATAGAAATAATAAAACTTGTACAATTGTAATAATATTCAGTACTGATGACAATATTGTTAAATATAAATAGTATCGAATCGTAATGAAATGGCATAAAAATATTGTTATAATTTTTGACTCAGATTTGAAAATATAAAATTTTATTTTATCAATATTAAAAAAAAAAAATAAAAATAGAAATCAAAGCAGCTGTTTTATAATTCGAAAAGAAAAATTATAGTACATATTTTATATTATTAAAGTATAACTGTCATTCATATATTATGATATTTTAAACTTTATGAAAATTTGAATATAATAATGAAAGTTACTCTACAGTTATTGTATGTTCTATATCAATTTTAAATTATGTTCTGTCTAAATTAATGGTGGTATACAATTTTATGTGATACAATAGAATTGTTAACTTTTATGCAAACTTAAAACAATCGCAGATAATTAACGGGTAAACCTTTATTAGAGTCTTATGCACCAACCATTTTCTAAAAAGCTATGTCATAAAATGGCTATTTTGATTTTTTTTTTTTTTAACAAGAACAACATATAATGTTAATGTAGCGCAGTACGGCAGTATGATATATTTTATTGAAACAAAAAAAGTGAAAAATAATCAATTGAACAAGTTATTGCATTTGTCGAATCATCCAGAAACATTCTGTATGCATGAAATACCCTGGACGCAAATCATGTACCATGTATCATGTATCATGTATTTGTTTCAGTGATTTTAAAACGTATTCTGAAATGATTAAAGTTAGATCTGTGCTCGGGAGTCCAAATATTTAAAAACCATATCAACAATTAATATTTTAATTATTTTAATTATTCAACTATTCATAATTATTTTACGTATACATATAAAATACAAATATATATAATTTGAATGTTGTAGATACAGTTCATGTATACATATTATTTTGGGCACACACGATTGTAATGGAATCTCACCTAACAAGGAAAATTAAGCAATCTTTGTGCTCAGTAATGATTAAACTAAATATATTTTACATTATATTTATGATTTAAGAGAAATCAAATAATTAGTTAATTATTATAATATTTACTGATTATATATTATAATACATTTTCCACCTGCTTAAAAACCCAATCATATTAACTAAACATTTTTTCTAAATAAGCAATACTTTGAATAATTTTGCTTTAAATCTATTTTTAATCCTTCAAAATTTTCTACACATCAACGAGTTAGTATAAGACTACAAAATGGGTTGTATGGTTGTGAAATACATACTCGATATAAAAATTGACACGCGTTACCGGATAGCTAATCCGAATTGACTAATATTATTATAAAATAATTGTTTTATACTCGCTCAATTATCGGGTGCTCAATTTTCTTATATCTACCACTCAAATGTTTAGATACTTATTTTCCGCGTTCAAATATTCTGTGAACAATTGTCCGTATTATCGAAACTTCTATGAGTACAATTTAGCACATTAAAGGAGGTTATATATATATATATATATATATATATATATATATATATATATAGGGTTGTAAATTTGAAATATCTCACTAGAAATATTTCAATGAAATTATGAAACATATTTTTTTCTTTTAAACGTATTTATAGATTATTAGAAATAATAATATATTGATAAAACACAGAAAACATTTATTATGAATAACTTATCAGTTAGGTATTGTTTATCAACCTAGGTTTACGAATTAAAAACCCTACCTAAATACTATTAATGGTCAATGGTTATAAATTATTAATTAATAATTATATATTTATATGGTATTTATATATTGGTATTAATTTTATTATATTTTTGTTATCACGTATCAATTGAATCCCCTATTGGCTATTAAATTATTTTTAACACTATTTACTTTATTACTAATATAAATAATTAAATTATTACTTATTAGTAATGATTTTTGGAGCCAAAAATATTATTATTATCTATTGAGTATCAGTGTATCACTGGTACAGTTCTGTTGATACATTTTCTAAATGTAGTGCTGAAAAATATTCCTGCAGGCATTATTTTGAGAAAAAAAAAGTTGTGTATATATTAATATTAAAATATTGTTATATGTGTACCGTTAGTGATCCAAAAGATGATAATTTGAAACTTTGAAATAAAGTTGAAGTCAATTTCAACAGTGAATGAAAAAGTAGTGTATTTTCAGTAATATTTTAAAGTGTATAGTTTAAATGAATTATGTTAAAGATTTGTTAAACAACTTCTAAATTATATATGTTGTATTCATGGACATGTAAAACAACTAGATAGCGGATTTGCATATTAAATTCCTATAGGAACATTGAAGTCTAGTGACCATTTGCCAACAGGGAAATGTTTAAATAATAACTCAATAGATAAGATTATAAGAATATAAGATACATATTTATATGACATAATAATATAATATATATTACAAATATATACAATATACATATTTGATATAATCAATCGTGCAATTTCTCCCTGTTGGTATATGGCTGACTTTAATATATTGTCTTATAGTCGGTTATCTAGTTTTTTTATATGTCTCTGTTTGTGTATTATTATATATGTAGTATGAACTATGTTACATATTTTCTTTATTTCATACAATAAACCGACTTTTAAATATGTTCACTTGGAAATAAAAAAAAAAAAAATTGCATGGAAATAAAATATTTCATGAAATTTTACAACCCTATATATATATATATATAAATGTACACAAAAAAAATCCCACAAAAAAAATGTTGGGCAAATATATGCTAATTATAATTTATATTTGTGCATTATATAAATTAGTCTATTGAATGTTGATAATACTTAGAACTTAATGAGATACCTAAATTTTAAACAACTATTATTTAATATATAAGGTATTATTACAATTTAAAAAAAATGATGATTTGATTTGAAATATTACACAAAACTGGAGGGTTAGACATTAAAAATACTTATAAATATATAATTTAAATAATATGATTGCAAAATGATTAATTGCAACAAGTATTGTTTTCATTAGTGAAAATATTTGGAAATAAATGCTTATAGAAAGGTAATATTATAATATATTATTGACAGTTGATTATTAATTATTATTTCTATCTATAGTAGGTTCAAAGAGACAAGTTTCATAAGTATGAAAGAACCGAATACCAAACATTCCGGTGAAAACGGTCAGGCAAATTCGTCAAAGAGAAGAAAGTCGTTCTCCGAACTCGAAGACAACCGACCAAACCCTAATTCGCTGACGGGACGAGTCCGCTACAACGTGGCCAGTGACAAGAAAATAAGATGCTGACATTCGGACTCAAGGACTTCAGTTATCGAGTCCTTGGAAATGTTATGAAACATTCTTTATACCAACATATTATCTGTATATATAGTTAAATTCTATATATGACTGTTGTAAATAACTTATAACCTATTTTTTATTTATTTATTTATTTTTTTTGTGGTTTACCAATATTTTTTATAAAAACTATTTTATTATTGTTAGATAATAATGTAATACAATTTCATATACGTCTGCGCTTCCAAGTGCAAGACCAACGTACCATCGATTGGTAGTAAATTATTAATACTATAACAGGCTATAATGCAGATTTCAGATACTATTGTTTATAATATTGTATTCATCAAAACTATTAATATATGGATAACACATGTAATTCATTTTGGCTCTTGATTGGTACTCTTAATGTTCGAAGGACAGATAGGTCATAACATAAAAATCATATTCTTATATCATTAAATTATCCAAAAAATTTTTTAAAATAATGTCTGTAAAAATTATGCTGAAAATCACCATTGGGTTTGAGCAACAAACAGAATTTATGGTTTTTCGAATATAATTATACAATATTTAGGTAAAAAAAAAGAAAACAAAACAATCGAATTGATATCTTTTATTATACAATGTAATTAAATATAATTAGGTATATATATATATATATATATATATATGTGTGTATATGTAGTCGGTAGACAGTAGATACCTTAAATATAATTACCTTATAAATATATTATATATTATATTATTATAATATATTAATACATTACCTTATAATAATGGTTGGTATTAAGTAAATTTAGTATTAAATAACGTATGTCAATCAGTATAATAATAATGATATTTTTAATAAGTTTTTCCCATTATATTATTTGTAAACAGTGATAATTTAATAGATAATAATATAATATCCACAATGCGCGATGATCGAATAACTGGCCGTATGCCGAAAAACATTATTTCAATTCAACCGCGTGGAGTGTAAAATAATATTTTTAATTTTAATTCGGAATGAAAACACCAATACTTATTTTTACTTTACTTTCCTATGTAACTATACTTAGTCGAAACCCATCGTTCTATACGCATGGATAATAATAGTATTATAATATTAACATGTCATTCGCAATATTCTAATAGTATTCTGTCATTTTTGTTCAGAGCTCTAGTTTTTTTCCGGAGACGAAGGAATTTTAAAATTGAACAAGATCATGCATTATAAGGTAATACCTAGCCTAACCTGACCTTAGTGCCATTATTTTACAAGTAATATTGAATGAAAATAATTTCGCTCAATTATGTTTGCTTCAACCTTACTAATAATACTATGCAAATAGTGTACCTGCATGACTATACCGGAGTATTAAAACATGCAAATATTTTAATTTTAAAGTGGTTTTTAATAATTCGAGTTTAACATCCACAATGTAGAGAAATATTCATTTTTATGATAAAAAGCTTATTTTTAAAACATTAACGATCTTAAGATGGTAAAAGTTTAAACACTTTTAATATTTCTAATATACTCATAAAGTATTGTAATTGACAATTAACTTATACTTTCATAAACAAAATGTAAATCAAAAATCATTAGGAACTCATTTAAACCAAACTAGAGATAACCAGTAAGTCTCTGCCAAAAATTACAGCCTTCATGTAAATATTTTAATATAATTAAGTATAATATATAAGTAAATTATAAGAAATTAAATAATATGTAACTTGTAAATACATTTTTGGTATAAAATAACATATAGATAGTTATAAATACCGTTTAGAATTGTATGATTGTAAAATTGGGAATATGGGAATATTTACTTTCACGTACGTATTTCACGTACTTTCTAGCGTTTTAAAAAAAAAAAAAAAAAATGTTGAAATTGTGATAAATGAGTTATGTAGTATTTTTATTTTTTTCATTGTATTTTATTGGTTTTGCTCAAATGTTGATTTTGTTACATCCAAAAATCAGTATTTATCTACGAACAATTGTGTTACAACAGTTTCACAAAGTCAATATAAGATATGTCTCTTATTTAAACAACTTCCTATCACTTATGGATAAGTTTATATTTATTTATATATTTAAATACATTTTTACATCTAGGTACTTATTTATTTATAATGTATTTTTATCCATGGTAACTTTTAATTTATTTTTGTTTAGGAAAAACCTAAAACGGTCATTACATTTATTAATTTATTTTTTTTAATAATTTTGTTTTGTTTTATTCGGATTTGTGATCATTTTATTATGGGCTTTAATTAATAATGAGTAATGATACAAATGGAATAATAAACAAATTGAAATATTACTATGCTATTAAAAAAAATAAACCCCAAAATATTTAATATCACACTTAATCATTGGAGGTCAAAACTTCTTATATTTTTAGTATAGAAAAAACAAATACAAAAATTCAATTTCCATAGGAACTAAAACATATTATAGTAAGTGTTATAGATCGGTTTAGAAGCGTTTGTGAAAAAATATAAAATAATAACAGTTGTATTAAATTTCATCCATTCAAATAAATAAACATACGATACTACTGTTTATCAATATAAGAAAATTCGGCCAAACAGAATACAATATTGTCAATGACTTTTGTTGTTTTGGTTGACATTTGTATTAAATGTATTTAATAAATATGTATAGGTATACTTGTAAGCTTTTTACAAATATTTAATACATTATTATTATATTATTAAGTACCGAACGTGTTTAGTTCTTAATATTTAAAATAATAATTGTAATATTACATTATACTCATTCCAAATTATTTTGTTAACATGTTTGTAAAGCGATCAACTATTCTTTTTTACGTTGGATGTAATTCAATATATCTATGGATGTATAATAAAAATTATCATATCGTTCAACTGTATAAAAATATATAGGTATACTATATGTACTTTTTAACACCTACCTATATAGATATTGATATCGTGTATTATTACTGTAATTATCAATTGTTTTGGTATTTTTACGAATATATTCTAACTTGTTAAGTTACCTTAAGAAGAAAAAAACAGTCATAGACGCTGTGTTATACACTGTGTACTGTAATATTATTATGTTATAATTTATTTACATATAAATTAGTTTCTATATTAATGTTGTACCTATACATCATGTTACACGTTTTATATTATACTGTTGCATGCATTTTATTTAATACCAGTCAAACTAGCCACCGATGGCATATAATGTTCTATATTGTTTGTTACCTGTTAAAAACACGTAGAAATATACCTGATTGTTTTTTTTTAAATATATGTATAAAATGGAATGTTTGATAAAAAATAACCATGACTTTTTTTATTTTATTGCTATGATATAATGTTAATTGAAATACCTAGGTACTGAATTAATTGAGAAAGCTCGAGACGCCTTCGACCCTTTATAAATAATAAATACAATAATCAAAATTTAATCCAACCTAACAAATTTACAATTTATGAAATTTTAAAAATGCCAATACGGTTTTATGGTATAGTTATCTGTAGAACATTGGCAAAAATCTCTAATAGCAACAAAATATATTTCTTAAATGACTAATATTATTATACTATTACTAGGGCCCGGATTTAAATGCATAAAGACCATACAAGTAACTCATCTCAACTTTCAGTACTTGTTACTGATATATTATATAGTAGGTATATTATTATAGTCTTTTCGTAAAGTAAAAATTCAAAAAGGTTTTTATAAACAGTTTTTTTGTTCATTATAGTGGTAGTTTTGTTAGATGAAAATAGTAAACTAAAATTGTCAACAACAAAATTTGATAATTATGAAAAAACAATATATAAGATATGAATGAATAAATAAATAAATAAATAAATAAATAAATATAGGACTACTTGAGTTATTATTTTTTTTTGTTTTATCTGATTAAAAATTATTTAGTTCGAAATCCATCGAAGTAAAAAATTTTAATAATACTATAATCTTTTATGGTTTATATTTTTATAATTTATCTATATATATTTTTAAATTATGTCATATTTAAGTATTTATTTTTTCCTCCTTTTATGCATTTATGAGTATTAACTATTTACAAATTTTTGTTGTATGTTTGTTATGTTTACCAAGTTTTTGACGATATTATTGAACTATTTTATGATTTTTTTTTTTTACAAAGTGAGTCCAAATACCTACTTCTTTGTGTGTGTGTGTGTTTACGTCACATCTAGCCTTTAAAAAATCTTAGGTAATAATCTATTGAAAACTATGCTCCGCGCAAGAATGTTCCCTGTGAAGTCAGATAATTCAGCTTGTAATTATATATAAATATCTAAAAATTACTAATAACTAATTTAATAATGTGATGGCAATATTAATGATAATGGTAATACCTATACTATTTAACAAAACATGAATATATAACTTATTATTTAGTATAACTACATCAAATTATTAATTAACTAATGTTTTACAATCTCATAGGTAGTACATAGGTACTTTGCCGATGTTAGGAGATTGCAGAAAAGAAGTTTTATTTAAAAAAGTAAAAAGTAACAAAGATAAAATATAGAATAGCAGGTGTTAGAAAAATTAATAATCGTCTTTATGTATAATATTATTCTACCTAATTGTAAAATCATTAATTTTAAAGCCTTTGTGTTTAGTATTAATATTATTATTTCTAACCTCATTACAAATAAATTATTCTTCTAACTGTGATCTATTTGATGTAAAATTATTGAAAGCTATTATATAATGCATTTTATAATTTGAAAAAATTGAACCAAGAATTGAAAGGAAATTTAAGTAAAAGTTACATTGGAGAAATAGTGGAAATTTTAGTTGTTATATACTAGATAGTTTAAAATGCAGCAAAATTCTGGTTCTGTTGGTTTCAAATATAAAATTTTAGGTGGATATCAATACCTGGATGTAAATAAAAAAGTTATAAACTATAAAAGTATCTAAAAAAAATATGAAAAACGATTAAAAATTTCTATTCAGTAATAGAAGGAACTTTTATAATTGTTAAAACAGGGTATTCTAGCAGAAGAATACAGTGACTTCTATATCAACTTACCATCAGTTAGAAGTGTGAAAGGTGTTGTTGTTTGGGAACAAACCAATGAGAAGGAGGAAAAAAAATATTAAAATTATTTCAATAAAGAGTTATAATAACTTCATTGCATAATTAAATTGAAAACAAATTACCAAATTATTTTACAACAATAATAATTCAGAATTTATCAATCTGTTAAAATTTAAAAACAACTTTATATTAATTTCTATAACGTCAACAATAATAATATTAATATATAAAATTGTATATTAAACTTTTGATGATTATAATTAAAAAGGGATCAAAAATAAAAATAAAAAATATTACGTTTATTAAATATTTTTATTTAACTTCTTTGTCAATACTTAATTCATATTTATGTGCTTAAAAGTTCTATGTCTAGTTTTATTTTTATTTTTATACTCAATAAATATAAATTGATAACTATTTTTTTTTAGTAGTTTGCAATTAATTATTTATAATATTATAACGCCACAGAAATTATTATTTGTATCAATAGATTGTAAAATTCAATGGTCAGGAGAAGCGTAATATTAATCATGTCAAATGAGTGATACGGTACTAGGATTACCGTTCCATTTTCCGACCCGCATAGGTTCTACCCAGCGACGACAACAAATTTCCGTGAGAGACTGTTAGTAGCAATATTTGTATTACATTTGTACTATAGGCAACATCTCGATCATGGAGTAGTCGACAAATGTTCTCGACGACATGATGAGTGTCGTAAATAACAATTAAAACCACCTTTGCCGGTAAATAAATAAATTAATGTCCATATTATTATTTTTTTTGTGTACTGAATTATTGTTTTCATATTTATCTAATTTTTATTAATTATTTTTATCATTTATTATTTCGCACTAAGTTTTATAACTTAATGAGATATAACTTTTTTTCTCAAAATTATAACTTTCGTTAAATGTTCTTTTTACTTATTATATACTATTTCTTTATTTAATATTCTGTAAAATCCTATGGGCTCAGACCACCGTTCTCGGCCACAGGTTTTGGAGACCCTTGCTTCAGTGGACCTGTCAATCCAGCTCATATAATCTGAGATGTAACAATATGTATTAATTAAAGGAAAAATTAAAATTAAATAAAAACATAACGGTTTAGTAATGCATATAACAAAATATATTGTTTTTGCATTTATTAACTCAAAATTATATAATGTGGAAATGGCCATATGTGCTTTAAGTCAGTTGCATAATCATGGTGGATATGTAAGTGTCCAATCCTCTTTTTGCCTTTTTTTATCTATATAAAATGTTGAAATGAAATAAAATTGGAAGATTTTCAAACACATACTATTAAAATCAAATTGATAATTGAGAACTGAGGCAATACTTTTTTTGTAATACTATGTCTCATTATTGATATTATTTACATTTATTATTAATAATATATTTAATATGGAAATTATAATAATCAAATATTTTGTTATTTAGAATCAATTAAGTGTATAAGTTATGCTGATAATTCATAAAAATATACCAATAAATGTATAGATTCTGAAAAAATATTAAACAAAATTACACTGCAGCTGAGAACAGTATTTTATTGTAGGTAATAACTTTTATACTCATATTTTAAAATAAAACATTTATCTTGTTTAAATATGTTTTAATTAAATTCACTTATACATGTATGTGTTTATATACCATATAATCCACTCCATTTCATAACCCTAATTACGCCCTTGATTTAAAGTACTGTATCAAGTACATATTTTATTTCCTAGTCCTTTGCACTACTATCACTGCACCCTCATGATATGATTCAAATGATAACAATAAGGCCGAAACAGTCAAACTATATATTATTTAAAAAATTCCAAAATTATATCCACAGATATCATAATCAATTAATCTGTTAATTTTGAAACCAATTTCCGATATTTTCCCTTGGAATATGAAGAAAATTAAATTAAAAGTTGTAAATAAATTAAATGTAGAATATGATCTTGCTTAAGTTAAAGAATATTTTTTATGTATCGTTAGATCTATCAAAAAACTTGAAACTTTAAATTTTTCATATGTAAACATCTTAGAAATTTTTATTCTGCATATTGTTTAGACTTTTTTTAGTGCATATTTATCTATGTTTATATAGTACAATTTTAGGTATACTCTTATCTATACTCATCGTGACATCATACCGGATTAGCGTAAAAATCGTAAATTTTTCTGAAATAAATATAAAGTATGTTACTCCAATGGTTTACTTCACGAATGGAAATTTGCTGTGATTTCTGAAATTGCGCTTAAGCGGTAGGCACGAGCAACAGTATTCCATGACTTCCGACAACCAGTTGACAGGGTTACCGTTGCATTTGATCTCGTCATCGGTGGGTCCGCTCGGTGCCAGTCTTCCCAAGCCGTGCAAACAAGTACGGTCCTTGGTCACGTCCAGCAGCCCCGGGCACGCGTAAAGCCTGCTGTGTTTGTTGTCGAGCAGCGTCACTGTTGCCCGGGACTTTTTGACGCAACGGCAACAGCACAAACGGTGGACTGTACACGAGCCTTTGTGATGGCACTTTGGCCGAACCTCTCGTCTGGAGCAACCGTCCGGCTTCGAAACCACCCGGTCCGCACCGTTTGCAGTTTCGGTTCGATTCCGGCTCGCATCCGGCCGTGACGACATTTCACTGCAGCCAAGGCTACCACCGATGATCGGTCCTTCGCGTTCCGAGCCGACCGCATCAGCCCCACCACCGCTTCCGCCGCAACCACCACTCGCCTCTTCACGACCGGCTTCGGGTTCTCGGTACCGGAGCAGGTAGTAAGCCTTTAGGTAACGGCCGTACCTGGCCAACAACTCCTCCAACTTCTGACCGTCATCGCCGTTGCACTTTTTGAGATCTGCCAGGAACCATCGTACGTTGGTCACCAACTGGTTCGCACCGTCTCTCCGCTGCTGATCGTGCGCAGCGCCCTCCCTGAGCAGGTCTAGCACGTACACCAGCCGCTCCGTGTTCTCGACTATTTTCGGTATCGTTACGATGTCGTCGACATCCATCGGCGAGCTGACACGCCGCATCATGAGCGTCCCGGCGTCCGTTTGCTCCACCCTCGTACCGGCCGCATCGTCCCAAGTAACGCCAGCGGCCGCTGTGCCCGACGTCTTTCCGCCACCGCCGCCGTGGTCGTAGTCGTCGTCGTCGTCGGTCCCACGTCCCGTTGTCGGCTCCTTGGTATTCACGTTGTACGCCGTCACTGCCGGTACCGTCACGTTCTCTTTCAGCACCTCCTCAATCCATATCAGCTTTGACAGTATCTCGTGCGTGGTATCTCGAAAGTTTGTCTGCCTCTGTTGCATTAATTATTGCGGTTCGCGACCAATTCACCTGTGTTTGTGTTTTTGCTGATCACACACACACGCACACACGTGTTATGATTATAAGTTGATATGTGTTTGCGTCGAGTGTTTTTGATTTGAAAACAAAAAAAAAAAAAAAGTTGTTTTTTTCTCTTTCCTTGTAGGCATGACCACCGTGGTGCGCGTGTAAAAATGTGCTGACACAATTATAACTATTACTGTTGTTACCGATATGCGACCGGTGTTTACTTATATAGAATAATATATTGTGGAACGTATAGTAATCGATAATGTATTGGTATTGGTGGGGAAAAAAATGACAAAAGCAAATTAATATTTTTCAAGCTCGGCGAATAGTATGATTGTCAGATTTGTCTAGAACACCACCGAGGGTCAGGGTAAGCTCGTAAACGTACAAGGTCGAACATCGTAATATCATTTGGATGTATGTATAGGGAAAATAAGGAGAATAAAGATATAAGATATAACTAAATTATTACTTAAAATAAGACTAAGCTGTAACCAGAAAACATACACTGCTAAATCTATTATTTTCAATTCAATTGTACTCTAAGATCTTCGGGGAAAAGTTTATTGTTCAAGTTTAATTTTTTTTTTAAAACGTTTATTAGAATACGGTTTTATTTTATCTATACATTTTATCAATTAAATAGAACGATATTCAGCATACTCTAATTAGTGCGATGTGAATATAGATGATTAATAGTTTGCGTGAAAAAAAAAGTTATAACTTAACTTTTAATTTAGAAGTGACAGATCATCCACTTATTTCAGGAAGTAATTTAAGTACAAAAGTACCAACTAAAAGTATATTTTTTTTTCAGTTTCAATTGTTACAGTTAAAAATATTGTGGTGGCAATCGTTTCTACGAAAATAAAACTTCCAACCAGGATAAAAAAAAAAACACACACACACACACACATACAAAGAATCTAATTTGTACTTCTAATATTTTTCACTTAACTCTCAATCGGGAAAAAAACTCAATTATAAAGTGTCAAGAAATGACAAAGTATCAAAAAGAGACTGCTCAGTAAATTGAAAAACTTTTTTTTTTATTTATTTTATTTATTAAAGTTTCCTTGACTTGGTCATCCAAACGTATTGTTAATATGAATTGCATATGTCTAGCTTTCCGGAAAAATAGATAACAATAATTGTATTACGAAACAATAAAGGGTGATGATAATACAATGTTTTACAAGATTCTGTATTAAAATAAATTAACAATATAATACATTTACGTTTTGATATATTTTACAATGAAGAAGATATAATAGAAATTGGAAGGTATGTTACTGATTATGTTACTAGTATGTGTCTTTTTTCGGTGAGTTGAGATGTTTTATTTTTTTTTATTATATATAAAAGTCCACGGCATCTGTGGCCATTGGACGTAACTTAAACATAGTAATATTGTACAGGTTTATATTCAGGTGATGTTAAAAAATAGATTTTATACAATTTATATTTTATTTAGTAGATTGGTAGCTGACAGGAATTGGATGATCTTGAAGACGTTGAAGGGTTTGGGGTTGAGTATTTCTGAGAGGTGATCTAATATTTCTAGAAGTTATCTTTCCATGTCGTAAATTTTGCATTCAGTCAGAATGTGTTTAACTGTAAGGGTGACCCCACCCCACAGCATATACATATGGGGAGTCTTCTTTTTTCATTAGATGCACGTGTGTAAGATTTGTGTAACCTATTCTTAGACGGTTGATGGCAGTCTTGTGTCTTCTTGATATGTTGATAGGGAATATAAACGGCTTGACGGTGTTTTTAATTTCGTTGAGTTTGGTTGACGTTTCATTCCATTCCGTTTGACATATAATAAGTGTGTCGTCTTCAATGATTCTCTTTATGTCACTATAGGAGAAAATAGGTAAGGTGAGAGCATCGGGTGAAGAGTGAGAAAGTTTGGCGACCTTATCTGCCTGTTTATTTCTGGGTATATTATAGTGCCCGGGAATCACTGTGTACGTAATATTTTTACCCGATTGTTGTGCTATGTTATGGGTATTTTGGATTTTCCTGGCAATTTCGGAAGGGGAATGGTGGTTTTAGATACTGGTTAGAGTAGATAGGGAGTCACTAAAAATGTTAATGTTTTTGTCATCGACGTTGGATATAGTGTACTCGGTGGTCTTAAGAATAGCGAAAGCTTCGGCGGTATATATTGAGCATTAATTAGATAATTTCCATTGAATTATGGTATCCAGACATAATATGATAACCATTCTAATACTTCCTTCATAGTGGAATGCGTCAATGTATGTATGGGTTTGTGGATGTGAATGAAGAGAATTTTCTTTGAATTCGTTTCTGTAAATATTGGGGCATATTGAGTTCTTGGGGAATCGGTGTAAATCAAGGTTAATATTCATACTGAATTGCCATGGCGGATAAAGAAGGATTTCAAGAGGTATTACATTTTGTAGGTCGTATTTTATATAATTATTGTTGAAGATGGAATTTGAATGGTATGTTAGAATTTGAGGTGATCTTGATATTCTAGCAGCAAGTTTGGCAATTTGTTCTTCCTAGCGTGTTGCGAGGGAAGGAATTCTTGCTATGTTCAGGATGCTTTTACTAGGGCTAGAGCGGAAGGCGCCAATGGAAAGACGTATTCTGGAGTTGTGGATGGGTTCCAGAATTTTGAGGTGTGTGGGTTTGGCTGTTGAGAAAATTGGGGCACCATAGTCGATTTTTGACAGAATAAGGGCTTTGTTTATTTTGAGGAGAGTTTGAGATTGAGCTCCCAATGAAGTATGAGCGAGAATTTTAATATATTGAGTCTTGGGGATATTGTATTCTTTAAGTTTAAAATGTGAGGGATCTATGAAACTTTATTATCAAAAATAACGCCCAGTATTTTAACTGAGGGTTGATTTTATATAACATGGTTTTCGAAATTGATGTGCACCTTATTTCTTGATTTATTTAGATGGAAAACTATAAGGATGGTTTTTTCGGGGGAAAAACAGAAACCAGATATTTTTGACTAGAATATGAGTCTGTTGGTAGCCTCTTGTAGTATATGTTGAATGGAACTAATGTTTAAACTGCGGCATAGGATGGTAAAATCGTTGGCGTATAGTAAAAGTGTGTTAGGGCGTGTTATTTTTCAGAGATGTAGTTGATGGTGATCAGAAAGAGGGTGATAGAGCTGGTGGAGCCTTGAGAGACTCCATTTTCCTGTGAAAAGGTGTCTGAGAGTGTGTTTGAGGTTTTTACTTGAAAGGTTCTGTATTTGAGGAAGTTGGAGATGAAGTCGAGCATGTTACCCTTAGCTATTATTTTGTTGAGTTTGTTGATTATTCTGGGTCTCGAGGCCATGTCATACGCTTTGGCTATATCAAAGCTGATCATCCCCAATTTTTGTTTATTTATTGAGGCAGGGCTAATTTCATTTTTAATGGTCAGGAGATTATTTATTGTGCTCTGATTTCGACGGAATCCATTTTGTATAGTGTTAAGGTGATTATATTTTTCTAGGAACCATATGAGTTTGCGGTTGATCATTTTTTCCAGAAGTTTGCATATTGTGTTAAGGAGACAAATGGGGCGGTAATTTTTCTCATGGAATTTGTTTTTATTAGGTTTGATTATGGGAATCACGTATCCATGTTTCAATAGTCTGGGAATATGTTGTTGTTCCATATTATATTATATATTGCTAGAAAGTGAATTTTACTATTTTTAGGTAAGTTTTTGATGAAAGAATACAGGATCCCGTCGGGACCGGGAGCTTTACTTTTGCAGTTCATAAGAGCTTCTTCAAGTTCTTCGATCTTTAGTGGAGAATTGAGTGTGGACTGGTGGAAGTCGTGAGTGGTGTTCATGAAGAATTGAGAGAATTAAGAATTCTGGATCGTAATTGGTATTGCTAGAGTTATTGTGAAACGTGGATCCGAGAGAATTGGTGACGTTGGGATTTTGGGATTTGAAGAAAGTTTAGAGTCAATAATTAAATTTATGGTGTTATATCTGTTAGTTCCTTTTAGGGATTTGATTTTTTTCCAGACGATGGAGGGATCAGTCTGATTGTGTATACTGGATATGAAATTTCTCCAACTGGTTTTCTTGCTGTTTTTACAAGGAATCTGGTATGTGCTTTACATATTTTTAGGGTAATGAAATCTTCTTGTGACTTAATAGTTTGGAATTTTTTTAGAGCTTTGTTTTTGTTTTGAATAGATTTTTTGATATCCTCATTCTACCATGGAACTTTGGGTCTTTGTGTTTTGTTAGGAGCAATACCGATGGATATTTTAGCGGTGTCTTGAATGACGGAGGTAAATTTTGTTATGTCTGAATTCATGTTTATTATAGAAGGGGTGGGAAGAGTGTGAGTGTGCATCTCCATAAGTGATGAGAATAGGTCCCAATTGGCTTTTTTGGTTTTCCACATGGGAGGGTAATCTAGTCGTGATTTATTCAGGGGTAGGGTGATGGATATGCTTATATGGATATGGTCACTGCTGTAAATATCAGGAAGAGTATTCCAATATAATTTGTGGAAGAAGGAGGAGTTGACGATGGAGAGGTCGATTGCTGACGAGAGTCCATTTGAAGGGTTTCTTCTGGTGGGTTGGCCGTTATTTAATTATATAAAATTGTCGTTTAAAAGCAGCTCTTCGATGATTTTGCCACTGGAGTTAGTTTTATAGGAACTCCATATTTTGTTGTGGCTGTTGAAGTCCTCAACAATGATAAGATTGTTAGGAAGTTGTTGGGTAATGTGTTCGATATCGTTAAGTGTGAATTTTTTTTAATTAGGTATATATGTGTTACATATGGTTAAGGTTACTTGCGGAAGTGTGATTGATATGGCTATAGCTTTTATATCGGTGTATATAGTGATATCTTTAGAGGGAAAGCTATTGTTAGCTAAGATCGCTACACTCCCACTGGATCTGATGCAGGAGTTTCTGTTTTTTTTTCGAATATGTTAAAGTGGTGGAGAGTAGGATTGCTGTTGGTATTGAAATTGGTTTCCTATATGCATAAAATAATGGGGTTGTGGTCTCTTATTATCATTTAGAGTTCTTCATATTTGTTGTAGAATCCGTTAATATTCCATTGTCTAATTTTACTGGTCTTTTGATTATTTATATAGTATAATATGGATATATTTTAGTGGGATTATATGATTGGTATATTAGTGTTTGTTTTGTTTGAGCTTGTTGAGATATTTTAAATATCTTGGTGTGGGGGTAGAGCTTGGAAAAGGAGATTTGCAAGTTTAGTGAATAATGTTTTGGTGTTGCGGTCTGTGATTTTAGGGCGTATTGAGTCAATAATATTCATTAATGATGTGATGCCCGAGTTGATGTCATTGCATATGGTATGAACATTCATATTTTTGTTGGTGAAGTTTTCTAATACCTTTTTAATTTGTATTGGGGACATATATGTGTTGTTATGTTTGTTAGTTAATATATCTTCCACAGGTTTGAGGCCAAAATCTATTTTATCCTGAGTGTTGGGAGTGGAGTTGGATCTGGATCGATCAGTTTTAGCTTTTTTTGTTTTGCTTCTACTTCTATTGGTGTTAGATTTTTGTTGTGTCATATTTCTATTTGAAGAGATCGTGATGTTATTACAGAAGAGGTATCAGATATTGGTCTTTTGAATTGTTCTTTTATTGAAGTGTAAATATCGTTCTCTATGTGTGTCCAACTAGGAGGTGATAATTGATGATTGTCATTTGTTTGATGGTGGTTAACATTTTTTGTTGAGTAACAGTGTGTAGGATGGAGCTTTTTTCTGTATGAGTATATGTATCAATTACGGGGTGACCTATGGATGAGTGTGAGAGTATGATTGGAGCAATAGTAGGGTTGGATTGCGGCTCTGTTATGGTTTTTGAGTCAGGATAATTTTTTTTATATGTGTTAGATGTGTGACCTGTGGTGTTATAAAGACGGCATATGATTCTGCCATCGGTAAAGAATACTCTTATTCGGTATAGTTATGATGTAGAAGTAAAAATCCCGGGAGTTTAAGTGCGTCTTCGTGTTTTAAAAATATTTGGTGGCGAAAGCTTAAGATATGATCGTATCCCTCGATATTAATACCAGCTTTAAGATGGATAATTTGGGACACGGATGTAATGTTAATATTTTTGTGTGCGTCAAGAATGGCTTGGTTTGGAATAGAGGGACAAATACTTGATATGACTATTCTCTTAGAAGGATTTATGAGTCAGCGAATTTCGATTTTATGTTCATTAATGTTGATAGTTTGAGTGGATGCTATAAGAGAATCGAGTATTTCTTTGTTTGATAGAAAGATGCAGAAGCGGTTGTTTGATATGCGTGACACGAAAGTAATATTTTTAGGAGAGATTATTTTGCCTATGACAATGATTTATTCTTTTTGCGGTATACCATCTATGGTATTGAAAACAAGTGCTTGGTCTCGGCTGTGTGGATTTTCATTGGCTGCGCTGCGGATGCGTAGTTTAAATTTGTGTTTTTTGCAGAGTTAATATATTGTGTTTTTGAGCTGTTAATAATATTATTCGACGAAATTGCAGAAATCGTATGTGGTGATGGCGAAGATATAAGAGGAGAGGTGGCAGCGGGGTTTTTAATTGATGGGTTATTGATTGTGCTGCGTAGAGTGGATTATGTTTTGAGTGTATTTTTGGGTTTAATTACGTGTGTTGTGTTCATTTTGTTTGGTGATTTTATCGGTATCGGTTTATGAATGACCGTAGTCTTTGACGGTTTCGCTATCATATTATTGTTGTACATTATGCAATAAGGAGGCTATCTAATTACATAATTATGGAATTATATTACCCGTGTCTTTAATCCAACAATTGAGTGCTAACGAAAATAAAAGCGAACTCGCGATTACTGGAAAGCGCGCTGCTCGGTCGGATGTCAGACACGTACTGTAAGTAGAGATGTATTTTTTTTTTTTAATATTAATTATGATGAGTCATTGTGAAGTACGATAGTCGCTGATAGTTGATAAACTAAATTTTATAAAGATATTTATTGATGTTAATATTTTCTACAATCATCGGTGTAATATTATCTAGGAAAAATATATAATCATCGATGCCATATATTATAGTGCAGGCATTTTTATTTTACCTCGTTGAGATCCATGTCAACTATCATCATTGAAATCACAATTTAAACTGAGTGTGGAGTAAATCTATTTTTCCATAGAGAATGCGCCAAACTACTAGAACGTTTATAACCTATACCTTGGGAAGTATTCGTTTTTGTCTTGTGTAAACAAAATATTCTACGTCTAATCTAAGTTTAAAAGTCTAAAATGTTACGCAAACCGATGCTTACTTGTATGTTATTGTTTTTGTTTTCTTATTATTCAAATATCAACAAGTGTAAATACTTATGAAATACTGCGTGATCGTTGGTACCGGAAATACTTCCATTTGGCGGAAGAAACTTGAACGCATCAGTAGCTTAACTACAGTGAAGTGAAGTGGGTTGAGTTTGAAAACTTTACTGTTGTATACACTCAGATATCCAGTACAAGATCATTCAAACTTTATAATTTTGATAACCTAGCGTTACCGTAATGTCTATCGCTGCAACGAGTTCGTTATAGACTTTGTAGTGTACGGCGAACATATTTATTATTTTATTATTTTATAAATTTATTTTCGAATAGGTAACCTTCGAAATCTGCATAGATACGTGTGAAAAAAATTATCATACGTAATGGATCAGAAGATTATAACTTTACACATATGTACACTTAAATTGACCGATTTTCTTACGAATCCAATGAAAAAAAACTTGCCGTGTTAATATATTGTTGGCTTTTGACAAGTTTTTATTATATATAAAAGGAGTAACTACTAACATAGTTTCCAACAAATTTTTAATGTCAAAGTTAATTTTTTTTAGAAACTCATCGAATTTAATTTGAGTAAATATGAAAAATGCTATCTCATCACTTTTAATGACGTTTACTGTTTACTATAATTGTTACTCCAAATGATATCAAAACCTCACTCCAGTGGATGAATGATGGTTTAAATCAGCTTTAATCTTGAATTTATCCGTTATTATTATTTAATTTGTGCAGTGTTGAAACAAAAAATAAATCTTGGTAGAAATTTATTTTAATTAGTTTTCTCCCATCACGTGCTTGTTACACGAACACCTACCATAATAAATTACAAGGCTAAAAAATAAAAATGGTTGTTAGACGAGAATTACTTATTGGGTGGTTACTGCGATCATTTTCACATAGGTAATGTTATTATGTGCAGCACAAATTTCTCATAATATTTCAATGATGGTGTAAATACATGATTCGTCTTGTGTGCGAGCGTGTATGCATGCGTGCTTGCACACGTACAAAAAAAAAATTCACATTTGTCCTTACTAAATAAATGTTGAATGTCTTGAAAAAGTCCGCGGTATGTTTTGACGGATTTAGTTCCATCAAAAAAAATAATTTAAGAGGATATACCGAGTGAAATATAAATTAAAGGAAAATGCGAAAAATCCCGGGATTTACGTAGTATTTACTACAGGGATCTGGGACACGCGTATTCGGTAAATCAAGCTAGGGGAATAATAAGTCTTATGTATAATATGCACGTGTATATGTATTATTTATACATATGTGTATAAGCAACATGAAGTGTACAAGAAAGTAAAATCTCCGTTTCCAGAATGCGGTGACTATTCGTATAATTTACAACCGTAGCTTTAAACTAAATAGTATAAAACTACGTATACTACAGAGATGAACTGGTTATTTGATGTACAAACAAAATGTAATGTATGTTTATTGAAGTTAGTATTACATCACACAAAAAAATATATACAAAGATATCCTCTTTAAACTTTATAACAATGATATTCGATGATAATCGGCGAACATTATTTTAGTTTATAACCAAAATAAGGTCTGTATAAGTTACTACTAGAAAAACTTTACCAACAGTTTTGTTCGATAATAGATTATAGTTTGAACAAGTAATGTGTTATATACACATAATGTATAAAATTTTGAATTTCACTCGGAAATCTTTTTTGGTTAAATAAGTAACATTGTATTTAAAAATTTAACAATGAATATTTTAGCTAAATTCCCTAATCGGAAGACTTGTGTGACTTATTGATGTACAATTATTTATTATTATTACATAATTTTATATTTTAATACTAAAGCGCATAATTTATTATAATTTAAAAATATTGATGATTCTTGTTTTGTTTTCACGTTAATAATAATTATTTATGATTGCCATCAATTGTTTCTGCAAAACAATAACTAATCTGAGCTTATATACCGACAGTTATTTATTATTTTAACTTCAATTTATGTCAAAAAATGGTTGTTTCAAACTATTTCTACTTAAATATATTACAAATAAAAGATGTATAGATTAAAAAGAGGTTTCCCACATAATATCATCTGTAATTATACGGTGTAGTAAATTAATTATAGTAATTATTCTCTCAAAATTTGAACAAAAATGCTAATTTTTTAATAATGTATGTATAATATCTAATGTATGTAATTTTTATATTATAAAGAAAAACAAAGTGCAAAAAGCATGAAATGCTTTATCTTTTAGCTTTGCGGCTTCCTTGTAATAGTTCCTGTATTTTAGAAAAAAATAAATCTCGTAGTTATAGGAAGAACAATTTTATACTACTTATAACCTAACTCCTAACTTTTTATAATTAATTATTAGCTATGATACTAGTTTAGTGTCAAGTTTAAGTATAAATTTAGCATTTAATATATAAATAATTTATAAATATTAATATTAATAATTATGACTGTATTGTTTAAAACTATATCTATTTTTTCGACTTAGATATAATAATATTGTATAGAAGTTTCAAATAATATGTGTTGATTAATTTGTTCATTGCCTTTATTGATACAGAGAAAACATTTTCGACTAATTTGATTCAGCCCATTGTCTGTACACCCTCAAGAATTTGTAGGAGTATGCTACTTTTTTTTTATCTATTCATCACCAATATCCTGTCCGAATCAGTGAAGGGCGAACAATCGGTTTCCGAAATGTTTTTCAACTGCTGTGATAGATGAGTATTTAGAAACTGTTTGATTCAGGATAAATTTTCTTCTTGGTTATGCAATTTCCGAACTAGACCACACGCAATTATTGAACTATTATGTTTATAGTACAATGAACAATGACATAAGAACGTGCGGGTTTTTCATATCAATCGGAAAAAGATTATATATAGTATAGTTGTATAATAAATTTTATAGTATTCAAATGGAAATTACGTAACTGTGATCATCTGGTTAGATACGAATGACTGCAATCATATTACCTACACAAATCGTTTATAGATATTTGTTTAATATTAGTGTTCATTTGGTTAAGATTTTGAATTATTCAAAAACATCGTTACAAATGTGGTTCGTTAACTCGAAATTGATGTAGTTTAAGGTGATTGTGGATTTATTTATTTATTCAAGTTACAAAATTATGCAATTTAATTCAACAGAATATTTATTTATTATAAATAATAAAATCACGAATTTTACTCCTACGAAGAAGGAAAAAAAAAATTAATTTAATAAAAGGAAATAGTTCATTTATATTCGTAAGAAAAATAGACAGACGCTGATTGCAATAACCTAAAAATTTGTTTATTAAATAATTATAATAATTTTAATTAATATTTTAATATTTCTGTATAAAATATAGCTTGAAATAAATTTGTTAATCAAAAACAAAATTAAATATTAATAAGAATATTATATTGTGATTTTATTAAAACATAAAATATTTACTTAAGTTGACTTTAATATCATGTTTAAGCTCCATAACGTAACCATATTATACAGTTATAATTTAATATCGATGGAAGTCATTAAGTTATTGACTATTGCATATGCGTTTGATCATTTGAGAATAAACTATTAGGGCATTAATTATTACACTCCGACGTACAAAAATATTACACAACTATATTTGTTTAGTTAAGTAAATAATATTTTGCTTTTGGCAGGTGTTCTTGTTTTATTCAGAATAATATAATTGCGGGTTTAAAGAGTTTTATTTTTATTTTTATTTTTTTATTTATAGTATTTATTCTATTCTAGTTATTCATCTTTGATTTATGAAATGAAAAATTATCAAATAAATGACAGTTAAGAAATTGTTTTTCAAGCATATTCTCTAACAACTAATGAGATGTTATTTATTTAATTACATATATAATTAGCTCTTAATTTATATTTTTCAATGTCTAATGAATTTTATAAGACTATAATATTCTTTTATTTTTATAAAAACAATATTCTCATCAAATTCTTGCTAATAACTTATAGAATATTTAAAATTTAGCAATCCTTAAGTGATTTAAGCACAGTTATATGCATGATAGTTGAAACTTTAGTATCTCATTTTCTAATTACAATAGTAATTAATATAAGAAAACCGTGAGTATGTTTAATGCTGAGTTTAATTTCAATATTTTATAAGCTTATATAATCGCACTTATTACCAGGGTACGTAACCATGATCGGTGCATGGAGATAAGAACCAAATACACGTACACTATTATACGAAATGAATACATATTTTTTCTGATGTAAATATATTGTGTTTTCATGTTGCTATGTTCGTTTATGATATATCAACAATAAATACGAATTTAAAGGTTTAGACATCTTTCACATTGTTAAATATAATGTACATTATATATACGTATTGACGTATTAACGCTTGACGCAGATTGTGTACGGACGGTGAAAAGGCTCTAAGGGATAAAGCTTCATATTCAGATTGACTCGAGTCATTTTAAAGATATCAATCCTATACCATGTAAAAATAAAGAGTTTTTTTTTTATTACGGTTACGACGACGTGGGCATTGAATGTCCTGCGATGTTCATATCCGGATATGAATACACAAAAAGGAAAATGATCACGTATAATAACACGGAAAACGTATATTATAATTTATAATATAATATTACGTACCTATATAAAATATAATAATAATTTTTGAAACTGAACATTCAGTGAAATTTCTACAACTGTTATTTATCATATTTTAAGATTAGTTTTTAGTTTATTTAAAAAAAAAAAAAAAGCTACTTATAACCGAGTTTGAGTACATTTTTTGATTGTAGGAAACGTCACTCCTTGTTTCCTCTGCAATATGTTTTAACCATTAAATTTATTACACTTTTCTCTGTAGAATAATTTTTAGATAGAGAAACTCCACCAAAACTAACATAAAATAGTTATGTTTGGATATAAATTATACATTAAGCAGGTAATTTGTGAAGCGTCTCAGTTTTAATCTCAAATGTACAAAAAAATAATAATATTACAGTAGTTATTATTGTTAATAATTGTTGAATAAAGGGTTTAAATGCAGTAGTCAGTATACTATTATTTATTTGTTTTGATACAATTTAAATATTGTATAAAAGCATTTATATAACATTTCTATCAATGCTTGTTCAGTAATAAATATACTTTCAGAATAAATAATAATATATTCTAAAGCCCATGAAAAATAATTTCGGACGAAATCAAATATAATATTATATAGAAATATTATAAGTATAATTATAATTATTTTAAGTAAATATTATAGATTATTTAATATATATCTAAAATTAAGCATTTTTAAAAAAATTTCCAAAAGTTTAACAGGATACAAATACTAAATGAAAATAAAAATAAAAATGTTACGTGTTGTACTTATATTACGTGCTTGTGTTTATTATTGTTAAGCATAAGTTCTTAGGTATCTAATACATTAGCCTGCATGCTCCATTCGTCAATAGAAAAATAATTACTACGACTGACAGACGATTATATATTAATATATAATGGGAATTTATGTGTAGTTATTATATTTATTAAAATTAGTGTTGTGATTTATTTGCAATTCATTTTGATAGTCATTTTATATTTTATATTTATCTGTCTGATTTATGACGGACATATCTTAAACTCTTGCAAATATTTAAAAAATTGGCTATAAAATCATAGTTATGAATTGAAAGTCCATATAAGAGACGTAAAGGACATAAAAAGAGGTAATCATTACCTGGAGTACCTCTTTACCGAGATAATTTTTAAGGATTCTACATAAAATAAACAATATTATTCATTAGTGAATAATTATTAAAAAAAAAAAAAGATTATTATAAGGGATAATTTTTTTAAATTCCACGGTAGAAATATTACAAAAAAGATAATAGAAACTTCTCTGACGTAACAAATAAATCGGGTTTTATTGGAATAAGATTTTGACATGGAAAAATACTCTCAGGTACTCATACCATTTTGAAACGATATTTATTTTAATAGCAGTGTCATAAAATCTTGACTTTTTTATGTTTTCATAAAATGACTTGTAGAAATATAATTTTTAAAAACTTCAAGGGATCTTTTAACTGTTATCAATCAACTGTAAAACACAGAGAATTGATGTCCAGACCCCTGGGGATTAAGAGACATTATTCTGTGAGAGTTATCAGTAGGTAAAATATAAGTAATCAAATAATGTATTCAACATATTGCTATTTGTATACATTTTATATTGTAGGTGCACATAAATTTAAACATTTAATTTTAAATATTATTAATTCTTTTAAATATTTTTACTATTATAAATTGAAATGTATATTATGTAGTTAAATAAAACCATATGAGTTCTTTAAAATAATTGAACCGAGATGAATAATTTTATCAAATTCTTAACGTAAAACTCAATTGTGAAGGTTTTTGGCCAAAGTAACCAAAGAGTAATTGGTAAATATCCAATTGATCCCAATGGCAAATACTTTTTGTCAAAACCAATTGATATATCGTGTTGGTCACACTTACCCCTTACCTGAAGAAATAATTAAAACGATAATAATTAAAATTATACATAACAAAACTTTGGGACGGAAAAATTTCGTGTATATGTCTTTTATTATAATTATTGATCTGTCCTTAAAACTCGATTGCAGTTAAATTCAATTTTTATAAAAAAATTAAACTCTTTTTTATTTTTTATATAGACGTGAATTTATCCATTTCATAAAGTTTTTAAATAAATACTATTATAATCATAAGTTAATAACATTTTACGCAAGTGTTTTTTTTCCGAATGTAAAGAATGACTTTAACAATAATAATTCAATATATGTTTCATTCAGTTGTTATAATTAAAACTAAATGAAGATATCAATAATTTTCTAAGACCACTTATCGATGAACCATATTTCAAAGCTTTTTATAATATAAAAATTATTAATATTAACTAACGCATATAACGTTTTTTAATAATTTAGCTACCTTTTTGGCCATATTAAATTTTAAAAAGAATTAGATGGGTCTCACTCTGCTGTACAGTAGGGGATGGAGTGGATATCGTTTATATGATAATTCATTACAATGGATTTGTTAAATTTGAATGCATTGATAGGTATCATTGTATATGAATAAAGATTCTGAACGTAGATGATTTGTTAGTCTAGAATTGGTATATTATATAGTATATTGTTATATTTAAATTGAAATATTATGTCAATATTTGATTTTCAAACGCTTATAAAAAATAATTGTGCCTATGGATATGAATAATTTTGAAAGGACAGTAACAAAAACTTGTGTATAGCCTTATATTAAATTTTTAAGATTTTTTGTACTAGCTGAATTTTTTTATCAACAATTATAAAAAAAATAAAAATGTAAAAAATCGAATATTTCAAATGCCTATTATATGTTGCTTTAAAATCATACTATAATATTTTCAAAAAAATTACTTAAATAATATGCCAATCTAAACAACTGGTAAGAGTTTCGATTTTCTATGACTTATATTTTTTAGTAATAACAAATATTTGAAATCGTTTGATGATAAATCCTTATTTTATGCAATTTCATAAAAATGTGAACGTTATGGGCTTATAAAAAAATGTGTGTAAAACGATTTTCAATTTATTTTAGTTGCGATAATTATAACTTATATTGAAGCTTGCATTAAATATTCAAGAGTTCTTATTCAGCAATTTTTTTTTATCGATATTTTTAAAAAAAAAACTTAGAAAAATTGAGTATTTAAATTTTCTATAAATAGGTCAAAAAAAGTCAATATACATCGATACTTAACCATATATAGGAAACTCCAATATAGATATTTGATAAATATTTCAAGTGTTTGCGTTTTTCAGTTTTTGAGTTAGAGCAAATTCCAAAAACTGAGATGATTTATCAGTCTAGAATATTATATTACGAGTATATCACATTTTTATAAGGTTTTATTATATTTCGTTTTTGAGTTAGAGCATTTTAAAAAAATGTTTTTTGTCAAAACATGGTTTTGCGTGAAAATTTTCGGTTTTTCGTAATATTTTTATTTCTTTTTTCACACTTTTGAAAAAGTTTAATTTTTGACTAGCCCATTTATTATTAATATTCACTTTCCTTTCAGAAAAGTTTGAAAAAATATGAAAAAATCAAATCATTTTTACTATCTCAAAACGTGATTACAGAAAAAAATAAAATAAATGAATAAAAATAAAACGATTTCATTGTAAAACCTTTACTTGCATATACTTTTAGGAAATCGATTGTTTTTATTTCAATGTAATTATTTTCATTATTTCTTACTTTTATGTGATCATTTTCGATCTATTTTACGCTCACAAAATCAAAGGTGAGAATATTTTTTCACGACGAAAATTTTACCCAAAATTTGGGGCTTGCTCAAAGATGCACGGAATCGTGGGTAGCTATCCAGCAGTCTGACGTGTTTGGCTTCAGACTCGTTGTTGGATTTGGAGTGGCACGTGATGCCCAGCAAGACGGCAATGCTGGAGAACGTGCACCATAACCAAATAACTTCAAACCACGTATATACTAGACCTGAATTGGTCTTATAGACTAAAAAAAAAAAAAAAGAAAAACCAATAAATAAAATGCTAATTTTATATGTAAGTGCATACACTTGCACTGAAACTGTATCTCGACCAGAATTCAGATAGGTTTAACTTTCAACCGTTCAAACAGGAATTTATCGGCCGAATATTGGCGATAAATACTAGTATATATTATATATAAATATAGTATTATCATACTATTTGTAATAGTAATACCAACGAATTAAACTGTTGTTTTTTAATATTATTTTATCTAACACTATTTATTAATCGTTTTAAATTTGGTGTTTGGATAACATCCTTAATGTGTACTTTGTACTCAGTTTTATTGAGTATTTTATTATAGTATAGAGCCTACGTTGAATGTGTGATGAGACTATATGTATAGTCATTAATCGACCATTTCCCATTGTTTTTCGATGTTATATAGTCGTAATGTAAACTCGTAACTCGAAAGTACTTGCTATTTGTTAATACGTTTCAAGCGTTCGAGAATTTTTTTATTCTATGTAATTAACGCCAGTCGGCTTTTGCTACAGTATAGTATAAGTTTACAGTATTAATACATTTTATAATATGATTATAATATTATAATTATAATTAGGTACACCTATATATGTGTATAAAATATTTCAATAGTATAAAAATAAAGTTTCAGGTTAACCTAAGTATGAAATTATGGCTAGTGACATGATTCTTGTTGGAGGTAAATTCTTAGCAAGATAACTTTTACTAAATGGTCGGTAAAAAAAATATATTTCTGGTGTTACCAGTAATGCGAATGTCAAATCGTTCTAGCAAAAGAGAAGCGTCGATGTGTCCATCAACTTATACCTGAATAAAGCGACAACTGGACATATTACGATATTCAGATAATAGTTTGAGTTCGAATAATTCATTAATTGGCCTTTAGTCATGTTGAAAATGCGCAATATTAAGACGGTAGCCAAAAAAACTTAGAAAATGATTTTAGACCCTATCTAGTCTCTACATGTTGCTTATAGTATAATCCCCACTGGGCGTCACGTGCCACATCAGGTCCAATTATACAGTATCTAAGTTAATTAATTGGAAAGTCAATAGTTATTACTCCTAATATAATGCAGATATTGAAGTTTCGTTTTTTTAACATAATATGTCACTTACAACCCATATTTTACCACGGTTAAAATAATCCAGAATTCAAAATCGACAAAAATTTTTTTTGATTTTTCAAAAAAAAAATTTTGAACATTTTTGAAAATAGCCACTTTGTAGAATTACTTATAAGTTATTCTGAGAAAAAAAAATTTGAAATCTATTGATTTTTGAATGAATGAGAGCATTTTATTTTTTCAAAAAACACAGCAAATTGTAAAATCATACGGTTTTTTGATTTTTTTAGTAATTGTGTTAATTACTGTTAAACATCTTCAATTTTAGAAGCTATTTATGTCTGTATTAATTTAAATTATATTTTAACATTTTAAATTTTATTTATGTATAATGTTGGTGCTTAGATTTTTTTTTTAACTTCATTTAACATTAGTTTTAATTTCATTTTAATTTTAATATCCGATAACGTAGAAATGGTATTTATTTATTTTGAGAATAATTAAAGCCAAAGAGCCAAAGAGTAAAATCTACGCATCTGCATTAAACATAAATAAAATTTTAAAATTATGATATCTAGGTGAATAGTAATGACACTGCAGTGACTTCAACAAAGTATAATAAATTAATATTGTTATTGGTATCATTATTAAGGTAGGGAATTTTAAATATTTTAATGCCAATTATAATTTAAATATCACATATTTTAACGTTTTCTCAGATAATTCAAGGTTTAATTTAAACTGAAATGAAGTTAAAATGTAATTAAAATTAATATGAACATAAATAGCTGCTTAAATTGAAGATATTTAATAATAACCAATACGATTACGAAAAAAATCAAAAAAACCGTAAGATTTTACAATTTGCTGTGTTTTTTGGAAAAGTAAAATGCTCTCATTCATTCAAAATTCAACCAGTTTCTAAATTTTTTTCTCTTAGTAACTTATAAGTAATTCTAAAATGTGGCTATTTAGGAAATTTTTCAAAATCAAAAAAAATTATTTGTCAATTTTGAATTTCGGATTTTTTTAACCATGGTAAAGGATTAGCTGTAAGTTACATATTATGTTAAAAAAACGAAACTTCAATATCTGCATTATATTAGGAGTAATTACTACTGACTTTCCAATTAATTAACATACTGTATGAGTCGAAAGCCAACTATATCGAACTGCTGGTTGTCCGCCTGCGTTCACGTGGACCTTCAGATATGTCACAAGTTTTTGGAAAAAATTTTCGTTGATGATCCGAAATAATGAGGACGTTCACCTGTGATTTGACACTGAAAAGCGCACATACGTATGCTAAAAATATAGGCGAAACAATTATAATATACCACCAAAATTCGTTTGTTTAGTCGTTCCCGAGTAATATTGATTTTAATTATTGTGGTTGATGTCACAGATTCGTTCGGCTCGGTCAGCGGCTATAATATATAATACATGGCAATAGTTATCCGTTTTTAGTTTATCGATGTACAATTGCTAAATAACTAATATTTTAAAACGACCTAATAAAATGTATTTAAAATTACCTCATAATATTTCTTTTCGTATGTAATCGTCATATCACACATTTGTTTAATATTAATTAAATAATAAAAATTATATTATAATACTTCACTGTACTGACATTAGAGCATTAGTTAAGAGAGAAGTTAATTTTAATTGTATACAATTTTAAAATAACATATTAGTTTCCCGGAGAGTTTTTGTCGATACACATAATACACGTATATATTTTTTTCTGATAAAATGTTGTATTATAAATTAATATCGTTCGAAAAATAAATAAACATCAGAAAAAAGTAGATAAGTTACATAGACAAAGAGTTTAATATAACTCAATTTGCTCTGTATGACGTGTTCTAAATAAATTGCTCTCAAACATTTGAAATCGATTGTAAGATTTTTTAAACGATTTTACGTGGGAATAAAGTATGAATTTGCTATAATATCGTTTAAAATATAATTATTTTCATTCTATTATACTAAAATAAAATGAATGTTAATAAGAAACTATATTATCAATAACGTTTTATTAGAGTAAAAAATACTATTAGTATAGGTACAAAAGAATAAACCATCCAGTGTTTAAAATTATAAATTAAACAAAAATATATAAAACCTTCAATTTTAAATGTCATATTGTTAGTCAACAAATGTATTAATATTTTTTGGTAATGAGATTTTTGAATTCGATTTCTTTGGTTTAAAATTACATCTATACTAATTTAATTTTCAAAGTAGTATAGTATATTTTTAGCTGTAATAAATAACTTTTAGCCTTTAAAATATTTTATATATATTGAAATTGATTATATATATTGAAAATTGTTAAATGCGTATAAATTCCTTTATTGTGTTAATTGTTTATTTTGACAAAAAATACTAACTTATATAATTTATAACTAATTTATATAAAAAGTGATTAGAAAACTAATAATTATATTAGACTATTAGACTGGTAAATACATTATAATATTCTTCAAAATAATAAATTATGAAAATTAAAATGCGGACCAATTTGTGATTATTTTTCATTTTCTTCAAATAAAGGTTTTTTTAAAAAAAATAAAGTAGTAACACTAAAACAGTATCACATTAATAAACAACATAAATTATTATCCCTATACATAACTACATAAGTTGATACGATAAACACTGAGAGCTATGTAAAACTGAAAAACGTGGTTGCTTATATACAATATGAAAACTATATTTGATTGTATAATTTTTTTTTTCAAATTTAATGTATCTAATTATATTATTAAAAATTAAAAGTTTATAGAAAATATGTATTAACTATATTATGAATTGAATGCAACAATAAAATTCAATTTGTTCATGTTTTTATAATTATATATATATATTATTTATAACATGAAAAATAAATTTAAATAATAAAACAAAAATAAATCAAGTAAAAACATTGTAATCAACGACTATGGTTTTACATAAACTGTCACATACATAGGGAATACTAAAATATACAACTAAAAGAAAAAGTAATAATATTATGTAAATTTTCATATTATCACATGTAAACTGTTTAGTTTTATATAACTTTAATTTTTTGATGTCTTTCTTTTCTAATGACCTCAATGGAAAACATATTCAAATTTTGAGTAAAAACATTCATGAAGTTTTTGATATTTCAAAAAGAACCAATCTGCCTCCACCTAAATATAGTTATAAAATAAATTAAATTTAATAAGAAATTAGTACTTGGAAACTGGTGAATATATGTTTACGAATGATGACATAAGTTTGACGTAAAACCATTGTACGTTGAATATGAAGAATAAACGCAATTAAGTAATTGCCTACATAATAGTGACAAGCATGAGGTTAAGGGCTTACGTTAAGGGAATTAGGGTTTTAACTCTTCTAGTAACATATTCCTTAGTTACTTTTCTTAACGCAATTCTAATTCTTTTAATTCTTAGTGGTTCATATGTATAATACGTTTACTCAAATCTAAGTGATGTATATGTTTGTGTGTATACGTGTGTATTTATGGTATAAATATTCCTGTATAATGAGTTAAACAGTTCAAACGTGAGCACAAGTGTGGTTAGATTATATAGTTTTTTTTTTCAGCAGGAAATGATTATTTATTGAAATAGTTTTACTTTGAAAGTTGGATGTATTTATTATAAATTAAGCATATATTCATGGATATACAGTGGATTCCGTCTAATGTGGGCACCGGTTACTATGAGCATTCGCATAATATGGGCAAAATGGTCTGGTCCCAATACAAATGTATATTAACAAGGTTAAAAAAAGCGCATAATATGGGTACTCGATTCGGTTTATGTGGGCAATTTTTATTTTATCATAGCATTAAAATACACAAATATGGATTATTAAAAATGACTAATATAATCGGTATAGCGTCATATCTATGAGATTGATCAGTTTATCAAAATTATAAATAAATAAAAATCCTTACCATTTAAACCTTTGGTAATAGGATTTTGTTAGCTAAATGCATAGAAGTATTTTTACACGTTATCTAACGCGGCAGTGTTCGCATTTCAGTTTTAACGTGAATTTCAACGTAACACTAAATTTTTCGAAAAGAACTCTCCAGCAAAAAAAAAAAATCGCTTCTAGGACTAAGAGTAATCGATTCCTCCAGGTAGTTTATAATGTGAAACGGCCAAAAAATTATTTGTTGCAAAAAGTGTGTGCAAAATAAAAACTTTTTTTGATATCATAAATTGTTGTATTTTTGAACTAATATCGGCTTATATGGGCAATCGCTTAATGTGGGCAAACAGGGAACAGGGCTGGTCCCAATGTGTCCACATTAAGTGGAATCTACTGTACATGAAAAAATATATAAATTTTTTCTATATATTAAAATATTAACGGATAACCAGTACATAAAACGAAATTGGAATACCGATGATGTATAATATTTTTTGTTTATTTCGAATATTCGTCAATTTTGATCCTATCTTATCAATAAAATATTATTAATAATTTCCTTTCAAGTTGAAATAAAAAATGTATCTAGTTTTTATGTTTTATCGACAGGTAAAATTTCTCTTCACTAATCTTCTCTCCTTAAAACTATTACCCTACGTATTATGTTCACTGGCTTATGCGTGATTCATGGAATTCTTGTATCAAAACTTTATAATACAAATGTCCCTTTCGCCAAAAACTTCATCCGTCGTAAACTCAATTAATATCTTGGTCGGCATACGGGAAAATTCGAGTTTTAACTCGAAATTACAAGCCTTTGTGTTAATATTGTATACACACGGTGACTAGCCCTACAGAACTATACACTACGATTGAAATAATTATAATGTTCAGCTGATTCTTAAAAGATTACACGTGTACCTTGTTAGCGGTAGTGCATTGGACATACGTTAAAGCAAATAATTAAATAATACTTGAATTTAGGTTATGTTACATACGTTAGTGTTTATTGCAATTATTTCGACGCGTATATTATATAGTGATTTAATAATTGGAAAAATAAGTGAAGTACAAAGTTCAATTAATAATTGTAGTAATTAAAGAGTTATCAGTTCATTTTTATACCAACTGATCTAAATTTATATTAACAATTTAAATATTAAATTGCAACTAATACATAATATATTCCCACTATAAACGAAACACTTCTATTTCTTCACAACAGTAGACTCGAAACAAATACCAATAACGTTTGGTCCTTATTTGTATTGTATCAATCACGTTTGAACGATATATCAAATTACTTGATACGTTTAGCAACGCCAGTCACCAATTTCATTCATATATTTCGAAGAAAACAAATTCAATTTTTATACCAGTGACGTTAAACCTGTTTTCTGTGGTGGAACATATAAGTGAACAATTGTCTTTGAACAAGGTATCAATTATGAAAATACAAATAATCAGTGTTTTACTTATCAGATTAAGAGTAATGAATTCAAACATATTTAAAACTGTCAAAAATGTAAGAATCAAACTCAATCATTGTGTCCAACTAATCAATTTATAGAAATGTTAAAACAATTGCAAACGATTCTTAGATGTAAAACTACACAAAAATCTGAGTTTATTTAAAAATCAAATCAATACTGATGATAAGAATGTAAATACTAATCTTTAACTCGAATGAATTGAGTTTAATAATAATTTCATTTTATTTGGGTAATTATCTAAATATTAGACAATCATAACTACGTTATCTAATTTATTACAAAATCATTTGAATAATTTGTTAATTCGAATTAGTGGCTTATCTAACACTCGTCCTTGTAACACATGAATTAATAGTTATTTGAATACTAAATTTAATTTTAACTTAGTTTAACTATATTATATAGATTTAATATAATTATTAATAAATGAGCTTTTTGGGGTTTAATCAAATTGTTGTCAACCATCACGGGTCTTGCAGTTAATTTTTGCGTGCGGCCGGCAATTTCCACGTTATCTTTGTGACCATGATTCTAAGACGTTTAATACGCGTAGGTACATTGCGAAACATCGCCCGCTGAGTCAACTACACTGTGCACAATAATTCGTTTAAAAGCTAATTTTGCATAGTGGTTTTCACTCCAAAATTAAATTTTGTCGAATTATATTAATATTACTGCATTAGGCAAGATCACGGGCGTACGAGTCCGGGAATAGGATTCCATTTTCCCTTTGTGCCACATCAATCGATGTTAAATTTACTGCGGCTAACGCGCTAAATTAAACCAACCGATATTTCCTCTGACGGCAGCGTGCAATACGATAGGGGCAAAATGGTTGAACGCCCACGATTCCGCTCCTAAATGAATTCAAATGCATAATGTACAAAATGTGCAGATTATCTATGTAATTTTCAGCTTATTGTATCGTCATAAGTCGGTTGAACTTTATCCCACGTGCGAACTGCCATGGTGGTTATCATAACCACACACTTTTGTAAAAAGTTCGAGTCACTAAACTTCAGTGCGGTAAAATATGATATTAACATTCCGATAAACCTTATGCACGTTTTCGATCCCGCACACTTTACGTAAAACAAGACGTAAAATACCTTCCACATGTTTTGGATTCCGAGTATTTCCATACCAATTATCTGCTTTAAATTCTAGCAGATATTCAAGAAGTTTGATATAAAGAGATTGGCGAGGATATTTTTTTCCCCTTTCAATATTCCCAAAACCAACTCGGTATTCATTATTTTGTTTTCAACAATAGGATAAGATAAAGTTTCCTTGGAAAAATGAAGACATAATTTAATTTTTAAATGCTTGATAAATATAATAGATTAAAATAATCAATCAGGAAAACTTAAATTTAAAATTTATAGCATCAATACTAGAGATAGTAATGTTTTTTTTTTTTTTTTTAATAATATTCTATTGTTGTTTCTGAAATTAATATGTTAATGCAATTGATAATTTTGCTAATCTAGATACTTTTTCTCATAACATTAATAATATCAAATACATATGTCATTAAACTTTTTATGATATTATCAAATTATAAACTTAAAAATATTAATATAAATTATAATTTATAGTTATAGCTTTAAAGATGTGTAACTATATCTTATTCTGCAATATGCTTATATTCTATTTTACATATACATATTTTATTTTTATTTCAATTTTTTTTCTTTATTCATCAAATATTAAAATTTACAATGTCTATTAATACATTTGATATTGAACAATATTTATCTCATAACGTCGAATAACATGAAGTCAAAGGTTGGCTATTCACAGAACATTCATTTGAATCATTTTTATACTTACACTTACTATCTGGCTTTAGTATATTTTTATTTTACTCATACAATTATTGTAATATATTACAATCTTTATAAATAGAAGATTTTTTTCCAATAATTAAATAAATAATATTATTTGTACGATATCACAAAAAGAATAGATAAACAATCTACGCTATTTTCCAATTCAATAATTGATATTGTTAATTTGTTTATATTTTCACCTCAATGTGTAAATGAAATGTGATTGTAATATTGTAACAAAAATTAATACTTTGTTATTAAATACTGCATACGTTGGAATACAATATCATACATGATAACACGGCACTCTGATTAGGCAATTCAGGCACATCGCTACATCGGTGACGATAAAAAACGATATTTTACAAACTCGTACAAACAAAGGCCGGTCATACCTACATACCATATTACAATTATTATGGCTTGTTATAAAATTATTATCGTTATGCATATTTTTTAATCGCTCATTTTGTGACATTATGAAAGTTGAAGCGTACGATTATTATTTATATTGATGATACGCAATTATTATCCGATAACGTGTATTCACGTGGTTTCACTGTACGGTTAGAAAACTTGTAGGATAATTCCAACCCATTTCGGCGGTCAAATTTTACAATAATAAAAATTTAAATGATCTATAATTTGTTCGCATCCGTTAAATAAATTGAATAAGTTATTTGTAATTGTTATTCAACGATTAAGTAATAATAAAATGTTTTTCTTTCGTATTGTAAATTATAATATTATTCTAGTTGATTAGAACGAGCTAAGAAGTTTCCTTGGCAATCTTAATATATTGGTTTTTACCGACTTTAATCGGTTTATTTACAACTACTGAATAAAGTTCATACGGTGATTTATTAAATTTATTAGAGGGACCGTCAAGATAGGTGGTCTGTTATTCGCTCGCGTCAGTTCGGCTAAAACATAGTCCGTAATCGGAACAAACTTTAATAGTTTCTTATATTTAGCATTTATACGAAAGTGGCGTTTTTTCAATTTTAATCGATTTAGAACAATTTGATTCACTGCCAACCAGTTATATAGTATATCTCAGAAATCTTTGCGATTTTGCCAACGACTTATCAAAATTTGTAAAACCTATATTTGAATTTTCGGTGTTTAATCATTATTATAGTCTACTGCTCCTCCATATAAAACAAATCCATAATTTAATTTAAATTTCTAGGTAAACCGAGCACTGTATTCAGTATTGGTATTATTGTTATATATAATTTTTTATTTTATTATTACTATTATAATTTTTTCTCTCTCTTATTGTGTTCATTATTTCGACTAGAAGGATTGCTCGACCATGATAATCATAAGAAATTTTTAGTAGATAAAGTACTTCTGTTTTTACGAAAATTCATGAAGTTTCAATAAAAAGTCCCTTGTATCTACATCTATTTTACTGGTATTCATTGAATAACATATGATCGTTGATTTACTAATCAATTTTTAACCACGAAATGGTAAAATATATCTAGATAGACAGCACTAATACTAAGGCCTTCTGGATCTTAATCAAAAGACCTTGTAATTATATTACGAATAAACATACAATTTAATTAATTTTATTATCAAAAAATGACATGGCACATATATATGTCATACAATAAAGTCGATATTATTACTATTGGTATCGCATGAAGTCTATGAGATAATATATACTAGAAAGAAAATTATGATGCCAAAACTACAATATGAACTTTATAACTATTTCAAATAAATGTCTTTTAAAGTTTTTATTATTCTTTACTGCAGTACTTTATTATTATTAGAACCCTTGAATGATTTTTGTTTAACCATGTAGGTACTGATGATAAATAAACCAAGATGATTAAGGTATTAATGGTATATTAAGCATTATAATTATAAATATTACAATTATCATAATCTCGTACATCGATAAACATTAATAGTAATTGGATCCAGTTTAAAATATAAAACCGAAATATGAAATAAAATAAAATATTATGTTGACTTTAATAACGGTGTAAATTATTTATAAATGTATTAATAAATAATTTTTGTGGCATTAAACATTTTTTAATTTTTATAATGTTTGATATTGTTATATACATTAGGTTGGTAACCTCTTATTAAACAATATTAAAATAATGATATGGCAGATTCTTCGAAAATTTTTTCTATTATTATATCGTTATTCTGATTTCAGATACATCAACTATTTCTTATTGTTTGTTATGATAATAGTTATGAATTATAAGAGCTGGGATCTCAATGCTTACAAAAATTTCAAAAAATGATGAAATTACTTAGAAAATGCAACTTAATCTTAAATTTCTAATTTTTTTTTTTTTAAATTTAATTCAAATAATCTAAATTACCCACGTAGACACAAGTTATTTTAGTAGTACTTGTTTAACAATGTTAATAAGTGAAAATCTTAACGCAAAGGCTTAATTATAATATCATGGTCATCGTTCTATATAAATATATCTTCCTACGGTATTCGCACCATCGGTAATGTATACCTATAGTCACTTATCAAAACAGTTTACGTTTGATGTAAAAAATAACTGTAGATAATGTTCTAAAACTAAGGAAATGCCATGAAATCATCAAAAATTTTTTTTGATATGCCATTAATAGTTAAATTTAACGAAAGTTGCAACAACAAAATTTGATTTTAAATAATCAGGTATCATTCAAATTTTTTACCTACAGACGTTTCGGAACACCAACCCTAAATAATAATCAACTGCCTTCTGTTGACTCCACGTTACTATCATACTTTTTACTGCATTACATAAACTCATAACATTTATACCACATTGTTTAGATCAATAAAAAACAATTTAAAGATACTTTTCAGAACTTCAAGGACTACTGCAGCATTTTCAAATGCATTAATATCTTACCCTCTAAATCGCACACAGTCTGTATCGAATATCGAAGATCATAATATAGTATTTGAACTTTGTTTAGGTTTAATAGACCTCTGCAATCCATGAACCACAAACGAATACTTAATTTATTTACTGCGTTTAATGCATTAGGTACATGAATGTATTTGAACTTGATAGCAGTTAGCAGATATTTATATAGCTATTATAGTTTACTAATAATAACCGGAAGTATATAAAACTTATAGTTCTAGCCATAAATGTTCGGCTTAAAATATTCGAATTAGTTTTGAGTTAAGCTGTTGCGAACCCGGTTATCGAACTTTTACTATAACGATGCATTATGTGTTAATATAGGTTTCTGATCGTAAAACATTCCTCGTTTGATAAAACGTTTATATAATACTCGTGATGCTGTGCGAGAGAAAAAATATAGGAAGGAAAAATATATTCATTTCATTTCCCCGATTTTAGGTGGTGGAAAAACTTTAAACAATAGTTATAAATATTATGCGTGTGAAGATATTTCACTTCGTTATAAAATTCTGTCCTTTTTAGTCAATTCTTTATTCAATTATTTTAATCAAATACGTTTGAATTAATTACAATATTCACCGTTGTTGTGTTGTTTAATCCATAATATCATACATCATAATAAACAATATTCACTTGTAGTTATTAAAATAAATCAAAGGTTCCATGAACTAACTGTCTTTCCAACAGAGATATACTTTTTCACCCGATACGATATATTGACAGGAAAGTCTTATCAACAAATCATGCTAATTTTATATTAATTTATCCAAATATCATATCATTACGGTCATATTTTAGTTATTTTATTTCGTATGAAAATATCAGTAAAAACTGGAACTTATTTATAATAGAAATAAGATATAGAAATAATAAGAATAGACATAAAAGTAGCATATTAAACATGTATTAAGGTCTCAAACTATGATTATATTCGTTTAACCATCCAATAATGTCTATTTTATTATATCAATTCAATTTTATTTTATAATAAATAATATACATAATTCAAAGCATTTAGTTCTATGTGAAAAATGTATTTTATTAGGTATAATATATAAACTCTAATGTCAAATAAGTAGAAAAAATAAACATTTATCTAATTTTAAAATAATTGTATTTCCAAACTACCAAAATCAATCTTTTAAGTTTAAAGTTTAAAATAAATGTTCTAATTCCTTAATCTAATGTATACTTAATATTTTTGGAACAGAGAGAAATACAGCCTAAAACATAAATCTAGCTTCACCTACAGATCGTGGACCTTAAATTGGAAAATTTCATAATGTTTCCGGTTCACTTTATTTTCAAAAACCGGCATTTCGCATAAAGCTTCAGTTATATTCAACTCCTCCATGCAGTGGCGTATTTACGGGGGGGATCATTGGGTTTGATCCCCCCCAAGACTTGAGTTGAGTGTTTTTTTTTTTTTAAATCTAAATTAGACGACAGTCCGGGCGCCGTCGAAAGAATGAGAACTGAGGACTAATTTCAGCACTTAATTGAACTTTATTCTTTTGCAATTGATGGGCACAATGTTCATGCTGAATTTAAGATGTGTAAATTAAAATTAGCCTCCAGTAGTTATGAAATAACTAAACCTGGGATAGAAGCGTTCTTTAACTGTGATAAAAACATTTATCCAAGTATTAAACTTCTCTTAAAAATATTTGTGACATTGCCTGTATCAATTGCAACTCCTAAGAGGAGTTTTTCTAGTCTAAAAAGGCTTGAATGAGGTAAGAAACTAAGAACGTTAGACGTTTAGTTTTTAGAATTTTGTTTGGACTTATAAGTAATTTAAAATTCCCAGACACGACTGAATGGATTGTCATTACTATCAGTTCGTAGAAATATTGATTTACCCACGGAAGAAGTCATAGACGAATTGTCCAAAACATCTAGAAAATTAGATTTTGTTTTGTAAAATAAAAATAAAAAAAAATTGTAGTAAAGTTGTAGTTTTATATTTAATTATTTAAACTTAGGGGGGTGAAGGGGTGGCGTCCCCCTCGAGTTGATAAATACTAGACAAAATCATATCCCCTCCATGACTAAATCCTAAATACGCCGCTGCCTCCACGTGACCCAAACTATATGTTTCGAAAGAGATCTTCTAATTCGCTTCATACGTCTTATCTCGCTTCATCTCTCTCCTCTTTCTCAATATCATCATACTATAATGCATTTGTTTAAGGCTGTATTATTATATCCAATGTAAACTTCTTTATTAGCTAAATTGTCCACCAGTCTTACCGCTGTTGCTCATAATTCGTATTGTGTACATTTTTTTATTGCCCACGAGGATTACGAGAAGTAAAAGAAATCAATAAAAGTCTCATCAGATATTTATTGCGAAACGGGGTGTAAAAACAAAGGAAAATAAAAATAAAACGAAAGTACCGTAAATACTTGCTGACCGATATAAAACAACGCTCAATGGAGATGTTCACCATTAGCAGTTAGGCGTTTCAATAAAATTATCAGAATATAAATAAACATATATATATATATATATATATATATATATAGGTAGATAATATTTATTTTTTATAGGTATATATATTCTAGATACTACTCGTGAGGTTAAGTACGGTTATATGTTGTAAATTATGATGATAATGACGAAAAACTCTTTTAATCATTATCAAAATAAACACCTATAGTTAGCTGAAGTTACATAGAAGAAAGTAAAAAAAAAAAACTTTTCAGGTGAATTTGTACCAATAACTACTTTTATTATTTCTAAAAATGGAATGTTATTGTAATCATTACATTTGATCTAAAAATAACTGATCGGTTATATCTATATGACATGCTGTAATGTATTACATTGTATAATTTTAACGGCTAACCAAAGTATATCCCCTACGAGTCCTGTGTAGTAGTATATGTTTTTTTTTTATATATTTTATAAATTAAACATACATTTTTTTATTCATGTACAAAATTTCAACCATAAAGAATGTTTCGGTATTAATAAAACTGATCATTTTTTTATGAGAATTTTGTCGATTTAGTATTTTGTGAATGTCAACGTCTACCAAAGTATTGAGAAAAATGGTATAAATATTGTAAAAATTAGACCATGATGTTAAAGTTATTTAGTTTGTTGTTTTGAATGTCATAGCAATTTGAAACATTTACTGGGTACTTCATAATATTTTAAATATTTTAAAGAAATTTGTACTGCTTATAAATTATAGGTTGAACCTACATTAATAAGGAGTGTTATTTTATTATTATCATTCATCATTATAAATATAAGATGGTCCCGACTTCGTTCATTCAGAGAATAGTTTTTCCGAGAGAAATGCACATAGGTACATTTGTTTTAAGGTTAAAAATAGGACAATACAGAAATATCTTTCATCCACTTTATCTAAAATCTCATCCGATATCTCATCCAATCGTGAAATCTCAATTTCATTCTACCTAAGAATAACTAAGGATAACCTTTTTTTTTTGGTTATTTGTTTATCTTTTTTTTAACTATATAATCAACAATTCTTATTGTATTAATATTAATGCTACAAAGAAATACAAATATACATTTCAAATAATATTTTCAAAATACATTATAGTTATGTAATATAAACTTAATGAAAGCATCAGAATAGCATTTTGCTATAATGACCTACTTATCTACTAATAAATCTATGCATTTTTTCAAAATCAGTTAGTATAGAGTTTGATACAATCCAAGTTTGAAATTTATTTTTTTAATAAATTGTAGTTTTTGAATAGTATAAATATGGATTAAAAGTACATGCAATTATTAAAAAAAATAATTATTTTACATTTCTCAATATTTTCCTGTGAAATGTTAATGAAAATATTTTGGTATTTGTGAATAATCAACGGACCCAGTTACCATAGTAATATACGAATCATTCCGCGTACCAGTCAAAGGAAAAGGAATCGGCCATTCGTTCAGGTACTATACGAAATTTATGGCATACATCAGCCGGCTTTTAGTATTACAATCAAAAGAATAAAATCAAAACATAAAAATTAATAATATGTAACATAGTGATCACATTTATGTAATTTTAAATCTTAAAAAATACATAATATTCATTCTGAAATGCCAAAAATTCTAATAGATTTTAATGGATAAGGCCAATGCTGAAAATTCGTATATTCCTCAAATTCTGAATATTTTTTTAAAAAAAAATAAAATGTCACCTACACTATTACTTTTTTGTTCTTTATGCTCTTGACTAAAAATTATATTTAGTTAATTTAGTGGTAGAATGTATAATCTCATGTTTTAATCTACAATTATCAACTTGAGTTATAGCCTATAGGTGATCCGATATAGATGATTCGGTATCATTGAAAAATTCTAATTTTCTTGTCCCCTACTCATCACGTACCTAATATAAAAAGAGTAAACATATATGTACTTTTTTTCTATGACTCTACAAATTTAATAACATTGAAACTATATGGTATATATGGAATATTAGTAGTTCGTGGGTAACCCCGCGCCGGTCTATGGCCGTGTGCACAGCATCGCGTGAGTTTTCTAGGTTAGGTTAGTTCTAGTAGTTTCTTGGTAGGCGGGTGACGTTGCCGAATAATTTCTAGAATTCTCACGCTACTATATGCTACAGATATAAAAAGCTGACATGCGCAGGACTCCACACAGTTGTAAAATGCAATTAATTCATTGTGCGTAAAATTTTGTAAAAGTACATATTATATTATTTACAGTTTAAAATTTAAAATTTTTCTTTTTTGTTGGCAAAAACATTTAGGCATTAATAATGCCCCCCTCCCCTAGTCAAAATCTATATTTCTGTGTATATTTATTAGTACCTGACCATTCAATCTTCAGTTTTCTTATGTAGGTTTTTATACCTTTAAAAATAGAAAAACATTTTTCAATCAAAGCTGTTGTAACTGGCAAAAATTGAAAACATTTTTAACAATGAATAGACATTTGAAAAATATCTTATGTGTAAAGGAAATTAATTGGCATAATTGTTTGTTTAAAAAAAAAAGATTTCAAGAGAGAGAGCGTACGTGTCCCCAGTGCCAACCTCCTAGCTACTGCACTTGTTATAATGTTTTATTTTCGTAACTTGTAAATTATTAATTATTATTATTATTAGTTATACTTATTTCATATTTTATTTATGTTCACATCAGTTTTTTACAGTAAATATTTAAATAAATATTAGTTTAATATAACGTTGATACTAAATTAATAAAGCAAGTATTGTTTTTGGTTCCTATCATTGCTAAAAAGTACTTACGCGTTGTAAGCTGCCATAAACGAAAATCCTACAAATAGAAATATACGTACCTACGAGTATTCGAATAAAAGTTATTGTATTAAATTATTTTCATTATAAGATATTTAAAGGAAATAATTAATCACACAGGTACGAGCATAATTATAAGGGCAAAAAAAAAAAATCCATGAAATAATGATTAGCAGTATTTAACTTCGAATAACTTGTTGTTCATAATCCTGCAACGGGTGCGGACGTTTATTATCCACAGAACGTTAATTGATTATGTGTCCGTTTTTGTAGTCTATTTTTTCCAACGATGCCATCCAGACGTGTTAATCGTTAAGTGTATCCCGAGCACGGAAGTAAAACTACTTGATAATGTCAATTTAGCCAGAAACCATAATATATTACGTTACAAAATAGTATTAACTTACATAAGCCTAGGGATTCTTATATGAATATTACCACCAGAAATATATTAAGTGCTTATATTATTGTTATGGTAATCACAGTCTATATAATATTAGATGTGAATCCATGGGATGTGGAAATAACCCCCCCTCCCCTAGGATTTGAAAATAACAATTCTAATAAACGCTTTATTTACCAACAATAAAATACTAATGAAAATCATTTTGCCTAATATTGAGAAATTAATCTTAATTTAAAATGTATTCTAATTTATAAATAAATACTTGATAATTTTTAAACTTCAAATTTGGTTTCCATAATAAGTATCTGATTTAGAGTTAAACAACCAAAAATGCAAAACAATAATAAGTTTAGTCACAATTATTCAATCACTAATAATAAATTACTTATCGTCGTGAAATTAATATAATGTGGGAAATGCATGTTGTCTGTATTTCATAAAACCATTGATTTTATATTATGTATTACTTGTTTTAGCTGTGCTACAATGAACAAAATTTTCATTGAAGCTTTCCTGGAGAAAAACAACCATCATTCTTGAAATCCAGACAAGTGCTAGGGTACACTATTTAAAATAAGACATTTCATTTGACTAATAATTGTCATTAAATATTATTTAAATAAATACAAGAATAAAAAAAAAAAAAAGATTTGTAGTATAAAATATAAAGGTATAAAATTTAAAATTTGGAAATGTATTAATAAAAATTATTTTTGATTTATTTTTGTCCATCTTTCTCCCCCCTCAAATATGGAAATCCTGGATCCGTGCCTGATACATATTAAATAAGAATAAGATAAAACTAACAGGATTATATTTATTTTCATATGTTTTTAAATTTATTGTTTTTTTTTTTTTTTAGTTTGACTACAATTTTATAACATTATGAAACTACAAAATCCAAAATTTAATTGTATTACTATTAACCTCTCCAAAACGTGAGTCAAGTTCTGACGAAATGGTTTATTGAACGTGAAGAAAAAAATATTTTTACACAATTTCACTGGAATTCTATACGAAATAAATAATAATACAATGCATTGTAGATTAAATAAATTTACATTTTAATGCACGTTGATAACAACTCGTCATCCAGTTCGTGGATAAAATATTTTATACTGGTATACATTTTGGTTTTTTTATCACCACCACTAGCATAGTTCTATTTCATTTCAACGCGTGCTGCAAGTATACATATTGTAAAGTAGAATGCGAAATTGTTTTTGTATTCACTTACACAAAACAATGTTACTGTACAATATTACATAATATTCACGCGTGTTCACAGTATAAATTTAAATAAAATATTTTTATCATACAGTGGTATTATGTCGAATTTTGTTTTTATGATTGCAAATTTTGTTACGCAGATAAAAAATATATCCCTCCTTGAATAATCAAATAATTGAAAAATATATTATAATCATTGTATATTATGGATGAAATTATTATTAGTAAATGACTTGGAGTGTGCCATACGTAAAGATCATTTTTTGTTTTTTATCCACCAATAATTTATGTCATTATAACATTATCGTCATTGTAATATTTGGTTTTGATTATCTAGATTACAACATAATATTATTATGCAATATGCTCTACCAATATTATTCGTCTCGGTTCAATTTTATACACATTATTTCGACATAGCACGATAATTTTTTGTTTGAATGTTCTATTTTTTGTTATAAATTTAATATATCCAGACTTCACACTCGTCGAGTGAAAAGTAAGCACAAACAAGTAGAACACGTTTTAGCTGTGGTATAATAAAGTTCGTAGTCGAATCCATAGTAAAGTTTTGGCAAATATTTTAATAGAGGCAGAATCGGTTAACATGTGGAGAAATTCGTTCATATATTATAGTATATCGAGGTTGTCCGTGGTTAATAATTATTAATTAATTGTTCACCATGATGAAAAATTCAAAAACATGCATTGTTGTTGTTTCCGTTACGTGTCACACGAACTCGTTGTTTTTATTTAAACTCTCTTCCTTGCAATTCCTTCCTTCATCGTTGTATATTGTATATTAATTCATTCCTATGAATTGTGAAACATACGAAATTATATTGCTTATTCTTAACCAAATGATATTCTATCCATTGGTGTTATTGTAGTCATCATCCATTGTTGAAGACTAACATTTTAAAAAGTGCGTCTAACCCGTGTTAACAAAAACCTTCGATTTTATTTTTCACTTTTTTTGTTTGAACACACGTATGCCCATTATGAATTTGAACGATATTTTTGTGTTAGACCATATATAGTGATGAAACGTGCCTATTATTAACTTATCATAAACCCACCTGACGAATACTTCCACCTACGGAGTCATGTACCACGTTTATCCAATTTTTGATATCGCTCTCCCAGTAAGTAGTTCCTTCGAGCGTGTGCAGTTTTTTTTTTTTTTTTGAACCAACAATTTAGGTACTTTTTGGATATATTTTTATTACAAATTCAGTAATTCACCATAATAACCAAATTATTGTTTCTTTCTTAGCAACTTTTTTTTTTAATTTAATAATAATTGTTCAATAATTATTTGTATAGACGATGGACCAATAATATACGTAACTTATCACAATTTAATAAATGTCAGAGCTAATGTTTCATCCATTGGTGTAAAAATTTTTTTTTGATATTTTCTTTTTTCCTGAGTGTACAATAATAATAATTAAGTACTATTTAACTATATAAAAATCAATATTAAATAATTTATCATATTCATTATATAATATAATAAATCCAATTTAACGTATTTTGATTTCTCAATTTTTTAACATACTATGTGACATCAAATATGTCATGTTTATATATGATTACTATACTTTTCTAATCTTATGTTTCAGCAATGTTCAATGTGTTTAAAACAAAACGATAAGAACATTTGTTATATAAAATAAAAATATAATTTTCAGTAATTATTCCATTTACTAGCTGTTTTATACGAAACTATAAAAATTGAGCAAAAAATTGCCTTCTTAATTTATTAGTGTTTGTGATACATGTAATCATCGAACTAATCATCGACATAGAAATATTAAAATTTAAAAATAGATTAATCAAAAAAAAATTAAGATTACATTGTATAATACCAATACGTGTTTCAATGACTTGTATACTTATACTGTGTAATCTATATAAAAAATTAAAATTGAAAAATGAAAAAGTATTATTTGAGTGATCTTATAATATTGACCCGAATAACTATAATATACTCAGAATACACAGTACACAGAAGTTAAATATGATACAAATTGCGCATGGCCAGCACAAAAATTGCATATTATAACTATTTCCGGGGAATTGTAGGGTATTTGTGTATAAAAAAATATGACTCCTTTTTCCATGCCCGACGACTTTGCAAAGCATACACGTTATTTGCTAATTAATTTTTAATTAAGAAAATTAAAGCTCTTACGACGTAATGATGTAAATATTTGCCGAAAACTTAATCGTCTTAAATTATTGTTCTATCTACCACGGTAAGGTGATAAGAATTATTAAGATTTTACTCGTTGTCTTTTGGAACCTGAAAAAAGATTGAAAAGAGTATACGAAACGAAATGGCTACGCCACTTTAAAAATGTAAATCAACTTTCGAAAATTTTTTTTTTTTTTTTTAGCAATATCTGATTGCGGAATGAAGTTTCCATAGAATCAATTAAGATAATTTTGTCGTCGATATGATATGGCTCTTTTTTATTATTTTTTTTTTCAAAGACTTCAAAACTTTAAATGAAAAAGTTTTAATTACCTTACAATAAAGTTAATAATGTTTGTGGAAATATTTTAGTCATTTGTATTATTGTTTATACCTCTTACAAATTTTTTATTTTTTTTAAAAAAAAAATGTATCATGTTATGTAAGTTTTGATTTTTTCACCTTAAAATATAACTATTTTTATTATACACGCAAAAATATGTTTAAATAGATGCAAGTAAGAATCAAAAAAATAATTATAATTCTTTCGACAAACATCAGCTCTGAATTTTTGAAACTGTACAATACCTACGAATTGAATTATTTCATAAAAATGATTATTAAACAAGCTTTGTAAAATATGTTCTAACATAATAAATACATTCGAAATAATTAATATTTAGTATGTTTTTAATAATTCAAATGGTAGAAAATAGCCATAATGATTTCTAGCAAATACTGTAAAAAAATAAAAGGTTAAAAATAGTCCTATTGTAAAAAATATTTATTTCAATCATTTTTTTCAAAATATTTAAAAATCTTAGTATTTCATAAAAAAAAATGTTATATTCTTAAATACCTAGTTACCTAGTTATAATTACTATTTATTTCCATAAAATATTATATAATTATTTCATAAATTATGCATTTTTCTATTCCTACGCAATTAAACGACGTCTTGTCATTTGTAAAAAAAAAAAAAATACAAGTTTGTTCATATTGATTCACAATAAAAATATCCATACCACTATAAATCTATATTTCAAACAACTCTAGAAGGTACTTAAAAATAAAAACATCTAGAAAAAAAAAAAACTCTGTTAATTCAAGTAAATTAATGACGTTAAATTAATTAGTATTTTCTAACTACTTAATTAAAATTATTTATTTGTACTAATAAGTTATATATTTATCGTTATTATTTTTCCCCAAAATGCTTTCTTATTTACGCTTGAGATTGTGTTTATGTTATAAAAAAATAAATATAAATTTATTTTTTAAAAAACATTATATATATATACAATAAATTTAAGATATAATAATATATTAATTAATATTTGAAATAATATTGGAAATAGTATTATATTACTGAGTAAGTATCACTATACTGATGTAAATATAACTTTCGAACGGGTTCTGCAAAGGACTTAATTAAGTTAATAACTTGAAATATTGTGATTATGAAAACGTAGGCAAAAAGTATTTTAATGTTCTTAAGCAAAATGAAAAACAGAAAACGATTAAAAAAATTAGGTGAGATGATAAAGCTCATTTTTGGGTGAAAAGTATCTTTTCCGAGAGTATAAACACGAAATGAAATGAAAATAAAACAAAATTACATTCCATACATACACTAAGACTGAAGTATTAAACTGCTGAAACTAATGGCTAGATTTTGGTGTCTAGACCTTATGGAGAATTGGTGTACCAAATGGAGATTTAAATTAAATCATAGCAAGTCTATACACACCACCTTTACGCTTAGACCAGCTCTTACCCCTGAGGTAACTCTGTACGGTGCTCCAATCCCATCCTCTCCTTCAGTTAAATATCTTGGTCTTACATTAGATAAAAGATTAACTTGGGCCCACCATACTAGAGCAAAAAGACTTGCACTGAACAACCGTTTTCGTATTCTCAAACCTCTAGTCTCTATTAAACACACCTCCCTTCATGGCAAACTCCTCATCTACAAAACACTACTGAAACCAATCTGGACGTACGGGATACACATATAAGGAAGTGCAAAAAAGACAAATTTAAATAAAATTCAATGTTTTCAAAACATTGCGCTAAGAAAATTAATAAATACTCCCCCATACATATCTAACCATACTCTCCATACAGACCTAAAATTAAAAACTATCCACAAGGAAGCCAAACACTTTTGCAAAAGATTTCACAACCGTCTTTCCTCCCACTCAAATCCTTTAATTAAAAACCTTTCCTCCCTCTCAATCCCCGGCAGTCCTCCTAGACGATTAAAACGTAAATGGTGCAGAGACCTGTTACAAATTTCTATGTAGAAATAAAAAAAAAAAAAAATATATTAACTAATTAAATAATATATTTTCTTTTTCATACATAACTATCAACATTAAAGTGTCATCATTGGGTCGCTTCTTTAGTCACTTTTTTTTTTGTATTTTGTATACTCATGTTATCTGTACCTTATCATATATGCTTATTATGTCATCTGATATAGATTGTATATTTCAACTTAAAATAAAAAAAAAATAAAAAGATTCTGGTGACGAATCATTTAATATAAAAATATTATTATTTTGTAATTATTATTATTATTTTTATTACGATTCAAATTAATTTTAAAAATTTGCTTATTTTGGCCATTCTAACGAATTTCATAAAACACAATGCGATTTGACATTTTTTATTTCATCAACTTTATAATTAGTTTATATAGTTGATATAAAATTTATTTTTTAATTTGAAAGAAATTATGATATTCAATGCAATGAAAATAATCTCCATAGATTTACATTTAAAATAATGGGTGTGCAATAAATTAGACCAGGGTTTCTTCACACTGTTTTCTTTTTCTAGCTCCTGGAAAATTTTTAAAAATGTTCCTTTAAAATACAATTCTTACACAATTTGTAATTTATAGACGAAAATGTATGAAACTTTTGGACCACTTTTATTTTATATTGTTCGAAAAGTGTGTTTTTTCCGACAAAGATAAAGCACATGAAAAAAATAAAGTAAAAATGCTTCATTGTATGAAATCAATTTAGCTCTCTTGTTTCATTATAATTAAAATCTCTGAACGTGATTTCATGTTTTTTGATTCTTTAAATTGACAGTAGATACTAGATAGTACTCGTATTATATTGATTTATAAATGTCTCATTCTTATAATGAAATCGTCTTTTTCATGAATAAAACGTTCAATACATAAGAAATAACTATATACACTGCAGTAAACATTACATTTTTAACATAATTATTATAATTGATAATTTTGTACGATTTTAGAAATGGGTAATTCTTTTTTAATACTTGAACATTTTATTTGTTAATAAAATGTCTATGGATAATATCTCCGGTGTTGTAAAATTTATAGGTCATTGTGGTTTTAGCGAATAAGCATTGTTTTGATTGCTCATTGTGTATATATTTCGGCATAGTATAGCCATTATGCATTGTCGTAGTTTCTGGGAATAGACACTGTTTGGATAACATTCAAAAAGAAAAAAAAAGAACAAACATCAGCGGCCATTGCCACAGAAAAGACGCTGTTTCAGCAAAACATGAAGGATACTTAAGGAAGCAGCAGAGTCGAGGAACGGGTATGTCATTTCTACGGGTTAGTAGAGATGCATTCACCTCCGCGGGTTAGTGGAAGTGCTGTTGTTTTCATGGGTTAGTGAAGACTACGGTGTGATTGTTGTTTTTATACGCTAACAAATTTTTCTGTTACATTTCGATTTTTTAATAGTAGTGTTTTTACCTTTCATTTTTGAGTTATATTTTTATTAGAGTTTTCCTTTGATTTGATATTCTAAGGTTTTAGTAAAGAAAGTGTTTTAGACGATCTACTTCTAAAGGTACTAAGGCGGTGTTATAATATTTTCTCATCTTGTACTTGATATCGTGGTTAGGATAGAAATAATATCACATTTGCCCAGGTAAAATTAAAAATCACTCTTGAATATCCAGTACTCAGTATTGTAGTCAGTTGTTTCGAGAGTAAAACGACATTATAGGGTATATTTCTGTCGGAAAATTAATCTGTCGAAAAATATCTATTTTATACGTCACCTCTGCTTGGCGTATACGACACCGGATAATCATCCGGAGCAATGTATTCATTATTATAGTAGGTATATTATGATATAAATTTGATTTAAATTGTTTTTAATAAAAATATTTTCATTTCATAGGTACTTGTGAATAAATAAATAAATTTAAAGGTAAAATTGTTAATGAATAAAACTAATTATGTTGAACTAGTTCTGATTTGAAATTTTCATAATGGTTTATAACAAATATATAAAATAGACGTCTTTATTCCAAAAATAATTGATTTTCTGTTATTAAATAAAATCCATCTATTCCTTAAAATTTTTTTTAAATTTTGAACTTAAGACAAATATTGTCGGTTCACATTGCATATAAATAGAATACCTGATATTCGTAATATACTGAGTTGTTGAAAATATTTAAATGTGAAAAGTGTCGTAATATATTGAAGATAGAAATAATTTTCAAAAAAGTGACCTTATAAACCTTATAATCTATTATGTGTTTATATTTATAATATTTTATTTTACTATATACATACACATTAAACCAAAACTGGATTTCAGGACTTTTGGTGGTTCATAATTTCATATAGCTTCAGGTTCAGGGGAAAACGATTTATTTTCATTTGGCTTTAAGCTAAACGGAATTTTTAAATGAAATAATAACTGTTTATGTTATTTTAATTTTGTTTTTAAAATCAATATTTCTTCTTTTCTGAAATAAAATTAATTTAAATTCTATACCTATTGTACCAATTATGTTGTTATTATTCTCTGTGAAAATGTCTGTTATATACTGCTCTATTAATCTATATTTTTTATAGTCTTTTTCGCCGGTCAAATTAATTTTATGATATGATTCCAAATCACTAATTTTACTTTTTTCGTTTAAAATATTTATATTCTTTTTATAGATGTATTTCAAAGTAAGAATTTTAAACGTCTATACCAGTTTCAAACCAATCATTTAGCGATGACGGCAAAATCATTATACTAGCGTTTTATTTTATTATGAGTATATAAGCTTTGTGGATATTAAGGAAAATAAAATTTATAAATACTACATTAATTTTGAATTTTTTTTTTATTTTTTTACTTTATATCAAAGAATATATTACAGATGATGTGTAGAATCGTATAGAGCACTTATAAATTTAAATAGTCTGCAAAATTTCAAAACTATTTTTCTAATTTGAAAGGTATTAAATTACACAAATGTTTATGCTGTTATAATACTGTACACGATATATTATTATTGATGAAAATACTTTATATAATTATTATTATTTATTATACCTACCTGACATTCTAGGACGATTTTTCATGGAATCACGGGCTTCCGTTGATAACTTATAGGTGCATAGTGTTCATGTAAAACACACAACAAATTACATTTGAATATTTCTACCCATAGGGTTATTAGAAGATCATAAAAGTTAACTAGTAATCCGCTGTAATTAATGAAAACATTAACCACGGCTATTTTCCCACCAAATAAACTATACAACCGTATACTATATACAGATACTATATAGAAGATGATGAAATGTACTTCATTCGTATGCATCGTCACATAATATTACAACTAGTGTTAGTTAGAGGATGTATAATATCCATTATTTTATTATTTTTACAACTAAATTTCACCACTTTCAGTTACAATCTTATAACTTTATTAACATAAAAAAAAAAAAAAAATATAATAATAACAATTGGCAATTACTTCTGTTGATACTTATAAGCTGAAAAAAATAATGAGGGCCTGACCCATAAATAATTATATAGTCTTCCTACTTAAGTGTACGGTTTCGTATACTCACATTCCATTAAAATAAATATATATTTATATATAGCCTATCCCTCGGTCAGCCAGTGAAAATTCCTGAGCACGCTATCGTTTGAAAGGAATTTTGATAGTAATAATTGGAGAATGGAATTATGAACTTTATTGTTATTGGAGATTTTAACAATATAAGCACAAGATATATAATAGAAAGGGTGAGAGATAAGACCGGAAGTGGGACAGAGTTGGAAAGTTGTATGGTAAGTTTTACATTAGATTCGAAAGTGTATGGAGTAATTATTTTACGTTTGATAATAGATTTAAAGATTGAACAGTCTTTGAAGTCGGTTGTGTGGGCACCTTGGTAATGTACGCATTTGGTGGGACTGTTTCTATCTTGAGCAGTATGGTGATTTTTCCTACACTTGACGTAGTGAGACTAGTGATTAAAGTAATTACATATTTTTACATCCCATTACGAGTGAGAAGTAAATCAGTTATAAATATATAAAGCTTATAACAAGTAACAACGACATCTTTGCATTGTGGGCTACATCTTATTAGAGATAAAATATAAATATTAGAATTAACCATAAAATAAAAATTTAATTTATGCTTAAAAATGACATAACCAAAAATAGTTTTATTTTGATTAAATGTTTTTATTATATTTTGTTAGACATGGTATATGTCGTTTCTTGTCATCGGTAAAAAAAAACAACTTGTATATGATATGACTAGGGTTAGGGACTTATAGCACTTAAAATCATTAAAATAAGCGGTTAAAAACGTCATTATATTAGCACTCCAATAAGCATTTAAAAAAATTATGTTAGCAAAAAGATTTAGTTAAAAAATAAAAACTTTATTTTTACATGATAAATAAATTAGGTAATATATCAATTAGATAAAAGAATGATATAAAAATAATAATAATTTGCAAACTTTTCGGGTAACCGCTAAATCTGATGCTTCGTGTGCTCGGTGCGGTTTTCGAAATGGTGTCAATAGCTCACTGGTTTGTTTTTCCATCACTGTGTGAGAATCATCGTCCATGATCCACGAACAATAATATTATTCGCATACAAATTATATAGGTACTATATAATATTCTGTTCATTGCCATTTTTTTTTTTTATGCCATAAATCATCATAACTATATCAATTGCACTAGATAGGTACTTATTATTTTCTTCATTAATAGACGCGTGTCACATGCATGTATACCTCTTTATTCGAGTCAATATACCTTGCCTATACCTAGTAAGAAGTATCACCTATTTCTATTTAAAAACTGTCGTGAGAGCGCAACGCAAACCTTGAAACGACGTACACTAATACAAGTTATATTTCACCCGATATCACACCAAATATTTTTTCAATGTTACAAAATAAAATTGCTGTTTACATTTTCTAAACATTTAACTTTATCGGTCTATATACTTTAAATTGCAATAGAATTAAAAATAAAATAAAACGATATTGACTCCATTTTTTTTTTTTTTTTTAAGACAAACTAGTAGACCTCTTATATTTTTTTGTCAAGTTAATAATATATTTGCAAAGGATTTCAAAACATCTTTAAATTTTACTGTCAAAGAATACTTGACTCATTTTGATATTCCCAATGAGTTGAACCAACTTTTTTGAATACCTTTTTTTTAAACATTTTACTAGATGCATTTTCTTCAAATACTTGATTATATGTATGTATTTATTACATACTCATACATTGTATTAGTATGATGACTAAATAGTTATTTTATATTAATTGAAAAAATTAATTATTATTATTTAAAATATACCTTTGATAGGTTCAGTGGTAATATTTTCACGAATATTTTCATTAGATGTTTCTAAATCTAGAAATTTTTATCGTATAAAATTATCTAGTGACTTTTTTAACTTTTAAGTTCTTCATACTTAATTTGAATTTTCGTTTTAATGTCCTAATTAAATATTGCCTTACAACCATTTATTATTTACTTCGGGTTTTACTTAAAAAAACAAATTTAATTTAAATTTTTTTCAATGTAATTTATATTATGTAAAGATAAAATTATTTTAAAGATTTTCAATAGACATAAAAATAAAAATATATATAGGTAAATATCAATACACGATTTCTATACATACATAGGTATTATATCTAATTATCGTCGGTCGTATATTGTCGTGCCTAACACACTATCAAAATTGTATATAATAATGTAAAAAAATTCAATTATATTCTATACTCGAATTCCAGTACTTGTACAGTATATGAGACATAGTTTACTCGTATAGGTATACATAATTCAAATTCTCTAAGCTCAAAAGAATAAAGACGTTATTATTTATTGTTATTATATTAAAACAAAATGTAATATAATATGTGTATATTACAGTCTAGGGACTATAGTAGAAATATTGTATATGAGATCTCGGGACGCCTATGAATTTCATATCCATCACTTCCGAAAATTGTGCTACTGTAGGTTTACTAAACGTGTGTATATGGTTTTTAGAGTACTTGGGAGGGAATGGTAGATTTTTTCGTATTACAATGGGAACATTTTTCAGTGTAGAGTACAATAAAGTTCATCATTTTAACAGGATTATGAATTAATAATTGATAAACATACATATTTAAAAAAATAAAATAACAAAACATATTATTCAAATGTAAATATTTCCTGAATACCAATTTTTTATGAACGGATAAATATTGTGCAAACACTACAAACGCACAATAAAAATTAATAATTTTAGCAAAAGATCTATGCTTAGCAATTTTTAGGTATATTCATATATAAAACATAGTATCCAATATTCACATTGAGTGTATAGAAATAAAGAAATAAAATTTGAAATAAAGATTCTAAATAATATCAGATTAAATATGTATTTACTTTTAGACGTGTTATTGATTAATTAAATTTAATTTAATAATTGATTGATTTAGTCTCGGATTTAATTAATTATACTTTTGTTTGAAAAATAACCAGTTGTTTTTATTTTTTATTTTTTTGTTTGCAATCGGTTGGCAACCAACTATTTTGAAGACACGATGATAAAACTAGGATTAAAAATGAGACAAGGCACACCAATTTCGAATCGATTTAGATACATCCGGATAGTTTACCAAATTATTACTTAGTAGAGTACAGCCGGATCTGTTCTTTGTTTTAAAGATCTTTATTTTCTATTTCCAAAGACTGACTATAGTAGGTAGATTATCTTAGAAGTTTTTAATAAAAAAAAAATACCCATTGTCTATTTAATTACAAAATTCAAAAATTCTATAATTATTAATTAAGGTAATAAACATTCTCACAAAATATATATTGTACGGTAGAATATATTTTCTACGTATACTTATGTCATTTCTTTCTATTTTTTCTTTTTTCTTTTATATTTATATTTGTATTCACTGTTTCAATTAATGTTAAAAATACCTGGAGTTTATGTCATGAAAAATTCCCAATAAAAATCTATTTGGACGTCCATATATTTAAGTGTGTAATTAATTTGTATGTAATTAAGACCTAGATAGATACTATACATGCAATTCACGATTAAACGTGATATAAATTATATTTTTCCGATATTTCGTTCTAAGTGGTAAAAAATAAATTGTTCTCATCGATAACACTACACGTGTAGCGTGCGAAAAAAAGATTGTTTATTGTAAAATAAAAAATTAAAATAAATACCATTCAAGGGCGGTTCCACGTGAGTATGATTAGTGATATTGAGTATGGCTTAGATGAATCTATAGTATAAATTATCGTTTAGGGCGTAGCTTTTACGCGTATTAATAATATCATGCCTCAGATTTGTAATGGACAAGAGATGATAAATGTCTCGATAAATGTATAGGAATTATAACTGCAATCGACTGGTATCGAAAATTGTTTGTTTCGTTATAGTTATAACATACAATATTATATCATACGTATTAACTTTTCCAATGAATTTACTATATAGTTCCCATGGGGCGTCATCAGGAAGGAGGTAGTCGTCCATCTATACCCGATAGTTGATTTAAAAATTGTATTATAATAGTAGTAGTTTTTGAATGATGCAAATTTATTTTTGTATTTTTAATTTAGTCTTATTGTTTACTTTTAATTCATTTTTATTTCATTAAAAGCCAAATGGGATAGTCACTATTAATAACCCTGGTACTTATGCATAGTAATTTACATAAAAATATAAAAACTTATTTAAATTACATCATTTACTGTTTTGAAAATACAAAAGAAAGGAAAGAAAGTTATAGTTTAATTACTTACATACATCACAGTACTACTCAATTATACTTACATAAATTTAATAAATATGTACACATAATATAATATACATATATTAATAAATATCCTTATTTATTGAAAGTAAATAGCCTCATAATATGTACTCAGTAAAAAAAAATACAACAAGATAATTAATTATGTTATTATTCATTTTTATGATTATTTATTACATTATTAAATTGTATTTTAAAATATAGTAAATATAAATGAATCAAAGTAAAGATTTTAACCTTGTTGAACTGTTGTTGAAAAAATTTAAGTGGTTTAATGAATTTCTCATTGAATTCTATTAATCACATGAAAAATACTGTAATTTGACTATAAGTTTTTGTTGTGTGACGTGTGACGTAACTCATATTTTGGGCCTAGAAGAGGAATTTTCAATACCCATCACTCTTCTGACTTCTCAGGCTTGTATAGGGAGATCTAGGAGATTTCATCAAATTTTTTAATTATTTAAACATTTTACATTATTAATAAAATAGAATATTAAAGTTAAAACGTTGTGTTACTTTAGACTTCTTAAGATTATGGGCTTAGGTGTGACTATACCCTCTGCTCCTCATCAGTTACACCACTGGTGTGTATTTTAATTCGGAACATAATTTTTAAAAATAAACGTTTTAGTGTCATATTTTTAAATTTAATTTTTTGTTTAAGTAAACTGTTTTTAAAATTTCTTTTTAACTTTGTAAGAGTTACGTTAAGTTTAACTTATGAATATTTAATTTAATTTACCACTATATAATTACTACTAAATACCAAAAAAACAAAATAAATTTACTGAATTCTTCTATATTTAAACATTCAGTTGAAAACATTTATAGGACATATTTTATAAACATATGCCTTAGAAAAAAAAAATCAGAACTTCTAAGTATGCAATTTATAATATGTTTCGGTATTATAAATAGAAAATATATATTTAATGTTGAAAAATATTTGTAAGATTAGTACCTAAAGTAATATGCAAAATACCGTATATTAAGATACCAAAAACTTCGAAAGTAATATACGGTACTGTAACTTTTTCTTATGCTCATGTATGTGTTGTATTTTGTGAATAATTTCTTACCCTTCATCAATAAGACTTACATGTCGTTTCCCAACACATATTGGTTGGTTAGATTGTTTTTTTCTTGGGTTTTATTAGATTTTTTTAGCGTTTTTGAATATACCAAACAAATCTTTTTTTTGCAGATTTCTTTAAATCAATAGCTTTTTTTTTATTTGTTTTCCCATCAGATTGATCTTTACGGGGATTTTTGTTAAAATTATTGATGCACATAGACGGGATTTTTTTAGTGTTTGGTTTTGGTTCAGGGATTGGATAGATTACGGAAATTATTTTCTATAAATATCTGTATATGTTGATAGTTGATTATAAATAGAATGAGAAAAAATTTGTTGTATCCAATTATTATTATATTTTAATTATTTAAACATGAATATATTTTTAGATGTATTATTAATTTTTACAGATTATACAAACATTTTTTATAGATAGCTATCATTTCTTGAGAAGAAACAAAATCATTATTATAAAATGTATTATATTTAAACGGGAATATGCCGGTATCTTTCAGTAAGTCCGAAAAGTCTTTTTTATATAGTACCAACTCGACAATTAGTTAGTAAACAGAGAAGACAAATCATAAATGGTATTTCTTTCATATGAATTATAAATATAAATTACACTCGAGATTAAATACATCTTAGATGATCCAAAAAATTTAAAGCCGAGGGGTTGTAACTTTTGGGGGCAATGTAAAAACACAAATACCATATTATCCAAAATTAATAAAAATGAATATTCGGAAATTGGAAAATTTTAGAAAATGTTTAAGCCATTCTAAATATAATTCACTTGTCAAAGAACCAATTTGTTATCGAAGGTTTTCGAATGGTATTATACCAATTTTGTCAACATTTATCAGCTTAACCGTATAACGTAAATTTATTTGAGAATCTTTCTAAATTTTCAATGAAATTTTTAATATTTGTTTCATTAAGTGATGTGACTAGACTTAGACTTGTACCCCCTGGTTTTCTTAAAGAAATATTTAAATGTATTTTCATTGATAATTAAGTCAATCGAGACTTGCTAGTATTGTGCCCCTATTAAATCTGTGCAGAATATGATTTGCTTATTCATACTCTGATACTTTTTCATACCCTTCTTAACTCAGTTGATGGTAATTAAAAAAAAAAGAACCGAATGGGCCTCGCTCTGCTGTACAGCTGGGGATGAAATGCACCTCCTTCATAGGATAGATCTTTACAACGGATTCGTTAAATTTGAATGCAATGATAGATATCGTTTGTATATGAATAACGATTCTGAACGGAGTTAATATGTTTGTCTAAGATGTGTTTATAATAATATAGTATTTTATATTTAAATTGAAATATAATGCAATTTCGTAAAAATTTAAATTTCAAACAGTCATAAAAATATTTCCTCTAAGTCCGGTAGAAATTTTTTTAAAGATTTTTGAAGAGTAGTTTATGGATAACCTAGTGTTAAAATTTTGAACCTTAAGTATAAACAGAATAAATTTTATGAATTTTTATCTACAAAATAACTTGCAAATTATCTTGATTTTTACACATTTTATACAAATTTCAAATTTATGGACTTATAAAAAAAATTTGAGTAAAACTATCTCCAATATTTTCTAGTTACAATAAGTATAACTCATAATAAACCTTGTATTAAATTTTCAAGAGTTTTCGGACAGCCAAATAAATTGTAAAGATATTTCAAATAAAAAACTTACAAAAATCGAAAATTTAAATTATCTATAAATAAGTCAAAATACTTTGAAAACTTAACCATGTTTAGAAAAAGTCAATATAATGATTTGGTGAAAATTTCAAGTTGTTGTGGTGTTTGGTTTTTGAGTTAGAGCATTTTTAAAAAAATGTATTTTGTAAAAACGTGATTTTGCGTAAAATTTCCCGTTTTTTGTAATTTTTTTATCGTTTTTTTCAATCTTTTTAAAAAGTATTGAAAAAGTTTGATTTTTGACTAACCCAAGTACCATCTACATTCACTTTACTTTTAGAAAAGTTGCTATTTAAGAAAATCGAAGCATTTTTACTACCAAAAATCGTGTCTTCAGACACAAAAAAAAAAATAATAAAAAAAAAAAAATTACACCATTGTAAAACCAATAGATTCCATCACTCCGTTCAGAATCTAAAAATTAGCCAACTTTAATACTTGATTAGCTAACTTTAGTTTGACATCATCACTTAATGCTGATTTTCTACCCAATTCAGGATCATCAATATTTTGATTTTCATTCCAAGTCGAACGATTGATTCTGGTATGTTAAACTGCTAACTGATCTTATCTTTTTCTCAGATCTAATACTATTGGGGTACTTAATATAATTTAAAATAAAAATTTTGAGTTGTTAAATTAATTATAATTTTAATATTTAGGTTAATGATGTACATTTTTAGTGCATATAATTGCTACAGAACAAATGCGCAGTATTACCCTTTTAGGTTTCTTAACTTAAGACACATAAAATATAATATAATTTATAAAATAAACACACACACACACACACATACACACATATATACATGTTTTTATTTTGAAATACAAAAAGTTGTTTATAAAATTGTATTACTAGTTATACGAAAATATTTAACTAAATTATAAATTGACATTGAGAAACCTTAAATCTTAGGTGAAAATGATCACGTTTTCACATTTCTTAAATAAACTAAAAGATGATGATTATAACTTTATCATATTTTTGGCAATGGATAAAGTCAATTAACTGATTATTTTTAGTTATTATCAAGTAACCTTGATAACCACTGATTTAAAATTTATTAAAGTGCGCACTATTATCCAATATACATTAATCTTCGATGTTTTCAAAAGTTAAATCGCGTTTTAAAAATTTTCAATCATGTTATTATAAGTACGTTGTGACTCTCTTAAATGTCTAAATGTTCGAAAAGATCGGCACAACATTTAAAATGTTCACGCAATTCGTTCAATCGTTTAATGTTACAAAAAATTCTGAGGCAAACTCGATTTTAATAAAATACATGGAAGAAAAAGCCACCATAATACGTTTTAGTGAATTAAATACTCAGAATTACTTTATTAAAACTTCGATTGAAACAGACTATTAGGAAAACTCAAGCATACACGGGTTGTTTGTTAACTGTTTAATGGGTTCTGCTGCGATTTTTTTTTTTTTGTTTCTCCATCATACCTACTATAATTTCTAGTGATACCTACCTATAGTATATTATTTCAGAACATATGTACGTCAATGTACATTGTACAGTGAAACGGTCATCATGACATCGATACTCCTGCCGTTGCAAGAACAGTATGAAACGTGCCTTGAACGAAATATGGTTAAAACTTAAAACGTGTATTTGCGTAATTTTAGTTGTGCAATTACAGGTCATGGTTAATTCGAATAGAAAACTATTAATACGTAGTAATGAAGAATTCGCTTGATACCTAATACACTAAATAGTAAAATAACCATTTATTATTATTATTATGTTTAAACTAATGTTGGAATGTAGTGATGGTGTTCTTATAGTGAACTGGTGAAATAGTTACAATTAATCAAAAACAATTAAAATATCGTATACCTGTCATATTATGTTATGTGGAGTAATGAATATCCATTTACTCCCGATGGTTTTTGTTGAAATTGAAAACCTTGTACAGACCTTCACGGTATCGATAATAGATACGTGGCATCTATATATTGTGTAATGTACAGAGTTTTGTTCCCCAGGAATGTTAGTTACTCGCACAATAATTATAATATATCAGATGCATTGGATACGTTCTTACTTGACCGCGACAGATAAAGAGCGAAGCACTCTTCCTATCTTGGAAGATAAATCGATTCATAATAGAGAATCATTTCAAGCACGTGGGTTACTGCAGAAGCCTCATAAGGCAGCCGATGTAACAAATAAAATATGCTTCAAGAGTCGTACGAATAAAACAAAATATGAACACGATCTTGATACATGGCCTGTATAATATATTTTATTATCGGATTACTTCTGTTCTGTTCTCTTGTTGATGTACATGTATACGTATGCATCCTTATATTTATTACGTAAAAGAGAAGGTTTTGAAATTAAATCCAATCCACGTACATGTGGAAATTCATTATCGTTAGACGATTTATGAAGAAGATACGCACGGACATCAATTGCTCTTCTTCTCCTCCAGGTTAATTGTAAATTGGCTTTAGTCTATAACTATGTGTATTTATCTTATATTATTGTATGTTTATACACATTGTATAATTAATAATTATTATATATCATTGTATCAATGAATAAATAGTAGACACCTATTTTAAGACTTATAAATAAGTGGCTTATAAATGAAAATCGGACTTATATATGCACTTTCAGTCATTTATGATTATTGGATATATGTACAAATATGTTTGAATGTACCACTTATGGAGGTAAAAAAGTGCAATAAACATTTTAGTACATAGTACATTTAAAAATGTTAGTGATTAATTACGTTTTTATACATAATATACTTCCTACGCCGAAAAAATGGATTTCAATATCAAGAACAAGAAATTAACCCCTAAAATACAAACTACCTAATATGATATAAAAAATGTTCTTATCTAATTGATCAATTATTTATTTATCAAAATACATTGATACATAAAATGAAGAGATTATAATTATACATTTTAAGCTAATAATAATAATAATAATACACAAATTTGAATCAGGGTTGTTTTTTATAAAATAAATCTCATGAGTAAATGCTATCATATTTTCTACATTACAATGTATAGTTTAGAAATATAATGAATCTATAATCAATAAAATGATAATAATATTTTATTGTCAAAAATTTTAGGTTATCATTATGCTTAATTAATGTTTGATAGCATTTTTTTTTAATATATTTGTATGTTATTTATAATAACTTATTTGCTAAGCAAAATATTGTCTGATTTTTAAAATGTTGAAAGTTAAATTGTAAAAATAAAATGGGATTTCTTTCATCAAGATAACGAAAATGTAAAGCATTTTTAATGCAAATTCAAATAATGTTATATTTTAATAAATATCATTTGACTTACAGCTGTGTTTACTATCGTATATAAGTGGATGATGAAATTAATATGAAATATAAATTCGATTCACTATTATAGGTAATTATAATTTATTATTCATTTTCAAAACTAACTCGAAACAACGTATTTTAAAAATATTATATAAACTATAATACGTTTTATATTTTGATTAGATACAATTTAAAAATTTTATTTATAAAAGTTCATAACACAACAAATCAAATTTTATTTGTCTTGAAAGTAACCATTTTTTTTATACATTAATTAATTATGCTTTGGTAATTTCCACCTAAATTAAAATAAACTATGCTACTTATAACGTATAATTTAATATGATTATTGGTATATGGGATACCTTATTTTAAATTGTTAAGCTTCAAAAATAATAATAATAACATATTTTGTTTTTAAAATAAAAACAATTTTTGTTCGTGAAAAATATCAGCCAAATCATAGTTTCAAGAATGCTTATAAATTGAATATAAATAGAAGTATGTGAGCACGATGATCTGATTTTCAGTACTATATATTATATACGTGGTTTTGTGTTTAAAGAGCGTACAAGGTTATCCTTTTATTAAATTTTCAAACCATAAAACACAGAATTACTCACTTTATACAAAGAAGTATAATTCATAAACTTGAAGCTGCGTACTTAGTTGGTAAAATTTAACATTTTACTATTCGTATTATTATTGAGCACGAAAAAATAGTGGGGATGATCAAAAGATAATAAAGCAAATAGTAATAAAAAATATTTGAGACTAATATAAAATTTCGTAGTTGTAAAACCAATAAATTCATTGTTTTGCTCAAATTATAAAAACATAATATAAGTGTATCAATTACAAAATATAATTTATAAATTATTTGACCTGATTTCATTTTCTGTTTTTCAATAATTTTTAAAACATTTACGACATTCACATAATTAATGATTGTTGATTATGATTATTATGCGTTTGTCCCGTTTGTTTTAATGCGATTACTGATTACCAACAAAAAGTCATAATGCGATTAAGAATAATGTTGTGTTATATATATATATATATAAAATAAAATAAAAAGACCTGATAATCTATTTGGTTAATGTACGTGAGTTGAGTAGGTTACTGTATTGGATTTGTTTAATTTAGATAAATAGTCGCGTTCCTGAAACACTTAAAAAGTACTGTATTTTTCGTAGTTAATTCAAACTGCCAATAAAACAAAGAATTACAACGAAAACGAATGAAGTTAAACTGATTTTTAAATAGAAAGTTTAAGTCTATATAATATATAGTTATTTATAAAGAATATTCATTTAGCACTAAAATGTATTATTCACATGGCCAAATTTGATAAAACCACCTCGATCCAAACTTTCACACTTCCATACAGAAATAAAAAACTGTCATCGTTTATGGAATAATTTTAATATAAGCCGTTACAATCTGCATATGAATTAATATTTAATTTTAATTAATTATATTATAATACTATAGTTATAGTATATTCTAAGTACTTGACATATTTTTATCTTAATATTGTCCAAAGACCGTCAAATAAATTCTTCAAATTACTTCATTACGGTAAACACAAATAAAAAGTAAATCATTCAATATGAGATTGGACATTATGGAGGAATAATTATTTTACAATTATAATATAATATAATGTTATTATTAATGCACAATATTTATAATTATTTGTTACGATTACAATTTTACCCATTTTTTCCAAGCAATGAAAATAACCAAAACAAAACAATCAATAAATAATTAAAACCATTTCATAATCAGCTGCGTGAAATGTTTAGAGCAAAATTAAATATTAAAATTAACTTAATATTATGTACGTTTAAGCGTTTAATGATACATTATGTTTTACATAATTATATTAAGTGTGTATTTTGTGAAATTTATATTTCATATGAATCTGTCTCAGAAGGTCTTATTTTACTAGATACGACAGCTAAGTGGTGGATTTTTTCTGTTTATAACAGCCCATGTTAGTATCGAGAGGTATACCAAGACGGAAGAGAGAGACAATTATTGTTTTTATTTTTTTATGCGATTATTGCTGAAGCCAAAAATTTAATTTATAATGCAAAATTATAAAATTATGACATTAAAATATTCAGCATTACCGGAAATAAATTTCCACTTACAGAAGTACCATTTTTAAATTTAAATGGAATAAAAAAGCCCAAAATTACAGTAAGATCCCAACTCTAGTTATAAGACATAAGGCATTATACAATGTTATTTGTAAAAATAATGATAATAAACCAAACGTACAACGACGAAAAAAATATTACTGTCGTATACCTATATAAGTACGTATTAAGTGCATATTGTACATGTAGTACTTGAATTAAATTTAACTTCTAAGTACCTACTACCAATGTAGAGTCCGTTTTATAACTTTAATCGTAGATAATAACAACATCATATTGATTGTTTTATTTGAAACATGTTTGAAGCTGCGTCGATAAACTGGTTCCGAAACAGCAGCGTGACTACGGTAGGTATTATACTGCAGCGTCATCGTTAATTGATGAATTAGCTCAGTAATTGTATGACTTTATGACGTTTTGATAATATTACAGTATAATAATACATGCACCCAATATGGGATTATATAATATATTATACTTCTTTGTTATTTTTCACGTAATAAAAGACAATTTAAAGTTTTTAATCCAATTAATTCATTACATATATATTTTTATATGTATATTATAAAGTTACATTCATTCGTTCATTCATTCATAAAAACATCAATGATTAGTGGTTCAAAAATTTAAAAATAACTTATTTCTATACGAATTTTGCTTATTACTTATTTCAAAACACAAATAATAATAAATTATATTATTGTTTTGTATATTTAACGGATATAATAAGGCCCTAACACGTTTGGGCATAAAACGAAATTTTTTTTCCTGTAATTGGGGAAAATGATTGAGAACACACGTTTAGGTGCACTTTTTTTGACCCCAAAAAGCAATAGAACATTTGGGTAACATAATATTTTTAAAATAATACTACATTTGAGTACCAACGTTTAGGTGCACATTTTTTACTTATATATACTTTTACATTTTATTTTCTAGAGTCTATTAGCGTTACCCAGGAGACATCACGAGGAGGTTGGCTCTTAATAGTCTCCCAAAAATGTTTATTATTTATTTTTTACTATTAATATTTTAATTATTTTATTAAAATAAAATATTAAGTTAAATTTATATATCATAGCTTTTACTTCTAAAAAATACTTTGGAACTTTAGGAAATAATTTTCTCCGAGCTTCATACATACTTTTACGAAATAAATAAACGTCAGAATGATTGAGATTACCCAAATCTTAACAATTGCGAAGTTCTTGTAATATGAGTTTATTTGGTTTCGCATTTAAATCTGTTGTTGTCTTTATTTTTAATACTGACATTACTTTTTGTTTTGTAATGGTTTCTTCTTGAAAAGCTTCATGGTTAATATGGTATCCATGAATCGAAATAACAAATTACGTAAAATAAATACGTATAAATTCGTAGTCGTGTATATGACGATAATTGGTTTATAATAACGTGCTTATAAAGTGTACCTAAACATGTCTTGTATAGTATGTGTATTGTATACTCAAACGTTCTTTGATTTACCAGGTAAAATTATGAAACACCTTTTATTTTATGTGTTCAAACGTTGTGTCTATTTGTACCCAAACGTGTTGGCTTTTGGGCTAATGTGACCAAACGTTCAGTGCCCTATAATAAATGTCTAAAGAATTTGGAATCGTCATTATTGAATGTTCATTGCGCACCACAAGTAATTTACCTGGGATAAATAACCCGAAATCTTTTTTTTTTTTATCTGAATAGCTTAAATCTAAAATACAATTATGTATCGATTGTATCGTATTCAAACTGAAGGCTAATAATTACATTTTATTATTGCATCATTTTATTTTATCGTCTCACCTTTCAATCGCATCACTATATTCATCTCACAGGATGATTATATAATTTTATATTGTGTCCTAAATGTTTCTTATAACTGTCACAGATACATATGGATCTGATATAATAAATATACATACATATATATACGAATATATAAGTATATAAAATAAATATATATTATATTTGTAAAGTAGAAAAACCGTAATTTATCGGAATCTTATATAAGCTCTCTATAATATTATTAAATTTTCATACAATGATATATAATTTATTTGAAATAATCATAAATGACTAAAAATGTGAATGAACATAGTAATCAATTTTTAAATATTTTTAATCTAAATAGTATTTGATATTTTATATTTTATAATGCCTTAATTTTTAATTGGACTGGTTGGGATATTTTGACTATAGAAACAGGAACAAGTTGCATAAGCAAAAAGAACTATATATATTTATTTTTATCTTTTAATAGCAGAATATGGTACGTGTATCCTATGTTTTTCAAAACATTTTCTAGTACTGGTATGTAAAGAACTCTTATGTAAGTTTTTTCTGAAATACTTGATAAAGTATTAGAGCGATGTATATGATAGTTTGATGGTCATATTATTTTTACTTCAATATTCAATTTATTCATTACAGTTATATAGTTTACAAATAATTCTTTGAACATATTATTTATAGTTTATTGTTTAAACGTTAATCTTCTATTTTTTTTTTACAATTTCAATAATACATTCATCAGCACTAAAAACATTTCATGTAGAATTTTACTAGCTGCTTCAGTAATAGTTAATATGTTAATCGTTGTAAATAATGTAATTACAAACTCACAGGAACAATTTGATTGTAATATTTTTTGGCTTTAAAGATGGTACCAAATATTTCAATTTGGTTATACACACTAACCTCTATGTATAATTATCTCATTTAAATATGATTGAAATTCAAAAACGCAATTGTGTTACTCCATCCACCTTATTTCGCACAAACTATAGTAATGTAACTCTCACATATTTTAAATTTAATAGAATTTTTTAACATAAATTTTTTTTTTCATGGAAAATTGAAAAATAATATTACTTTTTGTATGAGATACATAATGTTTTTTAATAATTACTTGTTTAATGATTTTGAATTACTTAAATTAAATGCATGATTTGAATGTGGGCTAATCTTTTAAACTGCTTCACGAAGTAATAATTTATAACAAAATAGCCATCTCTCCATATAAATACAACAGTATTTCTTAGAATTTCGGCTCTATTTATTATTTTTATTTTCAATTGTATGAATATTTAAATCTTTATTCGTTTTATTATACATAAATGCATAATTATGAAAAATTTATAAGATCTTTGAATTGTTCGTGCACGTTTTTTTTTTTTTTTTTGTCAATATATCTTAAATTAAAACTCAATTGTGAATTAATATGCCATACATATATCTGTAATTTTATCAAAAATTACATTCTAGTATAGCAGGGAACATATTGTTATAATATCGTAAAAAATCAGTAATCAAAATCAGATTATGTTTTATTTATGTTTGATAATAGATGAGTTTATTCAATTTAAAGGCTAATAACACAAAATAAATTAAAGAACTGAACTTTTATTTTCTTTGTTTCAAGTTTGTAAGACGAAAACAACACAATATATTCGGAGGTTGGCGTCTTCTCAAGTACAATGTTCATAAATAATTTTAACGTTTTGTTAAATTTAGTCTTGTTTAATATTTCGAAATTACATAAAATCTTAATTTTAATAAATAGTTTTAGGAGATTGATGCAAATGAAATTACTATTTCAATTGTAATCAAATTAAAATTAAAAACAATACAAAATGACGGTATTTGTTTGCAAAACGAAAAAATTGATGATTTATATTAGTGATCTACGTAGTATATTCACGGTACACTAAAATATAACTAACAACATTTTTATGGATCTTTAATATTAAAGTTTTATAAACTTCGATGTTCAAAACGTGCGTGTCGTAAATATCTCGTAAATATACGTTTTTCGTGACATTTTGGTAGTTTTTCGAGATCACTGTTTTACATTATCTAAAAATTCAAAAATAATCTGTTCAGAGTACCCCAACTAAATGGGATTTATAATCGACTAATAAGCGCATCTACGAAACTTTCAGAGTCATCCTTTTACCAAAATATGAAATATGCACGGGGGGGGGGGGAAATAAATACACATACCTAACTGTATGAGACCCAATATTATATATACATTCTTCCCTTCATTTGGAATCCAAAATGATATATGATTTTTAAGATAATTCATGTGAAATCAGTGTAGGTATCTGAATACAATGTGGTAATATAACTAATAACATAAACATCATAATATACAATAAAATCCCATAGAAGTTGCCGGAGTAGAACAATGGGAAGTAAAATAATATACAGAATGGTCCACCGTTATATTCCTGAAGGTATTTTAGGTTTTTTTCAGTATATTTTAATAAGTAGAGATTAAATACGTATAGACAAATTTGTGAATTCATCCTTTAATATAACTGACTTGGAAAAATAACTTAAGAATTTTGAATTTCAATGTATCTTCATTGAATTATTAATTTCACGACTAAATCAAGTTTAAGCTCATAAGAGAGATTACGGCATACCTGGTGATAGTATATTGGTTATTGTAATAAATTATTTATATAAATCAGATAATTAGAAGTATAACACAAACGTTCATTAATACGATAATATGCGGTATAGGCTTTATCCATGTATACAGTGCAATCATATAAATGCCTCTATAGTCTATATATTATATTAAGATGATTAATGCGTTAAAATATTACCTATCTAATCAATACTAATTAATAGTTTATTATTATATAGTGAATCTAATATTATATTATATTATTAATTAAATAATTTATTAATTAATATTTAATAATGATAATATTATTATTAAATAAAATATTATAGTGAATATAATAATAATAGTAACTGGGTAGTATATTATCTCCTGTAAACTTACATTTTCTTTAATTATAAAACCAATAATTCAGTTTTCATACATAATACATTGAAATTTCAATAATCATTTCTACCACAATCACTACAATTTTATAGTAATATAAAATAATAAAATAATTTTAACTAGCTGGTTAAGGGATGAAAATACAAAATAATTACGTTTAATTTTAAATTATATTTAATAAAATGTTCAAGCCTATTAAATTTTATTTAACCGAAAAAATAATGCCAACGAAGACGAGAATGAAGATACGAGTATATCTATTGGGATATCACGATACCACCTTGTACCTATAACCTTTACGACTATGACGTACCTATACGACGTATATACCCACTCAAGTAATTATTATTTAGCCGATAGTCGTACCTAATCGTATCTAGTCGAGACTACACGGGGGTATGAAACCGTGTTTAATTCGAATTACGGTAATGGAATTGATTTCCTATTTCTCCGAGTGTCATGCAATATATTGTAAGCCAGCCGAAAACTTTCTTATGAACAAGAAAATGTAACCACAAACAATATTTTGCTGTACGATCAATATAGTTGTTCGACTTTTTTTGCATCGAAATATATATTGTTATCACACCCTCATGTTATTTACTATTCAAATATTTCGTTATACGATTATATTTTCTATATCATATTATATTATATTGTAAAATGAGTCGCCTAACACGATTTGATCGTGAATCCCATAACATGTATATTTGATTTGGATTCTTTACAAAACCAGTTGTAGTCATAATGTATATATATATATATATATATATTATCTACATCATTTTATGTTCAATATTATTTGATTTTTAAAAGACAATAATAAATTAAGGTCTGAATTTTGAGTACAATAACATTATATAAACCGTTTAATTGTATACATTTTATAATAGTTTTCTCGTTGAATATTATGATTTTTCCGATATTACATAATTGTAACATCATAATACTGCAGAGCTCAGTATTTATAATTAAATATTATTATATTTATTTCTTTATTAATCTTTTCTTTGGAATTAATTAAACGCAAAACGTTTTTTTCATTTGACTTGTAATGTGTTTTGAAACCATCGCAGGGAAACTTTTATTTATGTTAATATAAAACCTAATAAAAATCTTAATAATAAAATATGTAATGCTGATGTATTTTAAATAAAGCCTGTATATATTTATTATATACAGTGAGTACAGACTATAATATATTGACTTTTATTATATTATAATATAACAAACATTAAATAATAATTTTCTTCATTCGTTTTTCGGAAAAATGTCTTTGGATTTTAAACGAATAAAAATATATTATACATTAATATGCACTCATGATTTATTAATTTTCTTTTTTTTTAAAAAAAAAAAATATTTTTCATGTTATTTACATATGATTTCATGATTTACTACCAAGAATAATTATATGAGAATTTTAATGATTACCTAAGGATTCATGTTAAACGTATATTAAATTTTTTTCATACTTTATAATTTAATTATGATAGGTAGGTAGCGTTTATGTACTACGCATTTAAAAAATTTGCAGTTTTATGCTTTAATGGAAGTTCTATATTTTTTTTTTTTGTCGATAAAGCAGGGAATTTTAGTGATTTTAAATATGTAAATATATTTTAATTTTTATATATTTTTCCGTAAATGCTCTGTATAAATTATAAAAATGTAATATATTTTTATTACAGCTTTATTATAATTTCTTAATATTATAACTTACATATTATTATATATATATAAAAGATTTTTGTTAGTAAGAGGTTTCAATATTGTTTCATCCTGGTAATAATGCTTACTCCATAAATTTTTGTTTGATATTTTCGGATGATAATAAACGTATATATTAACATAAATAAATATAATATTAAATAAAGATTAGAATGTGAGGCTTACGAATATGCTTCTGTTATGATTAAACGTGCAGTTTACCATCAGTATTGTTTTACTCAAGTTTTCTAACTTCTAACCATACATCTATGATGTTCTATAATTACTTACACAATAAAAGTAGTATATTTTGGAAATACCTTTATTTTGAAATTCTTTGTTTTCAGTTTGGTATTTACATAAAATCATTTTTGACGACCACTTTTTATTAAAAATAGTAGTTTCTAAGGCTTATTTTATACTACATGAAATAAAAAATTAATGCGGGAATATAATTAATTGTTTAATAATATTGTATAATATATGTTATAACTAGTGTTAAGAGTAGGTTAAGCCTCTACGCTTGGCTCGTATCTAAATTTCGGACTTTATCTACCAATAGTTAATTTTATCGAGCTGCAGCTGCATATAGCTTATGTCCAAATAATGTTATCTATATAAATAATTAAACGATTTAAGTCATATAAAAATTTAAATTAACAATTTAGACAGATGCTTAAAAAACGGATTACTTATTATTTTTTTGTTACTACACGTTTAATTCTTATGGTATCTTGGATTACATACTAAAGGTAAACTTTTATATAAGGATATTTTTTTATAAAACCACTTTTACAAAAAAAAAAAAAAAATTGTTTGAAAACCTTTGTCTGATAATGACGGAAAATTTGCAATTTATCTCAACGATTTAAATTTGTCTAAAAAAATATCAATATTGATATGAGGCTTTGGACAAGCAGTAAATTCATTTCTCGTGTATAATTGGATAAGTAAACCATTCTTATTTTCAAGCTTATAATTTTGATATTATCAATATCCATAATGAAACTTATTAATAGACTTAAAAATAAATCATTTATACAATTTTAAAATAATATCAAAATGTACACAACTGTATATAATATTTTTATTATTCCGATTATTTTACTTACCATGTGCATGGCTCAACTTTATCTATCACTCAACATATCAATATTTATTACAAATTTGAATTTCAAAATATTGTGTTATTATTGTAAATAGTTTTAATTATATGGCCAATATTATTTAGTTATTAACCAAAAATGATTGAATAATGATTATTTTATCGGCTAATATTAAGATTACCCATTGCAGCTTAAGTGCAACATTTTGACATTAGCTAAAAGCGTTGTCTTAACTTAAGATCAGTGAGCTAATTCTAATATTAGCAGTCATTTAGACACTAGCCGTATACCCTGTGTGTTCATCATCATATATGGGAACATATTGGTATTATAATCGTATTTTCATATTTTCCATTTATCAATTATATTATAATATAATATCTATGCATATAATATCAGCATGCATCATTAAATTTACAGATAAGTTACTTATCTATTCCCATATGTTCATAGATTTATACACTTAGATGGAACATCCAATATGATAACGAGTGCTGGGGGTGGAACTTGTTCCGACGACCGACAGTGTTCGTTACTATAGATAGTTTAGTTAGTTAGCTGTTTTCGAGGTTTTATTCTCTCTCTCGCACTCATGAACTCGGCCTATCTCTATTAATCTGATTGGCAGGACCATGCCTCTCAGTTGCCAGGGTAAATGTTCTGTATATATGTATAAGTCTATGTATATAATGAACATAATAAAGTATATATAAAAGTAGAATAAATACTTGAGATAAATAGACTCACAAGCCATACTAGACAAATTTTTATATAAATTTTTGTAAAATGGTGTGTGTGTTAGGTATCCGAAATGTTAAAAAAGTCCTTTGATAATTGAAAATTAACACCCTCAAAAACAGCTTTTAGGTATTCTTGGTATCAGTGGTGTATTTAAGATTTTGCTGTCCTTGGGTACACTTTTTTTTAATGATCTCTTCTAAACTTGGGATATTTTATTCTACAAATTTTCTCACCCATACAAAAACATTCAACGCATGTGAATATATGATATGGTGAGAGTACCTATTATTTTTATTAACTTGCCCACCTTTGTACACTAACATACATATACACATAATTTACCTTAAAGAACTTAGTTTGTTTCAAATTTTTCTTTTTTTATTATCAGTTTTTAACAGAATCACTATCATACTATCACAAACTTGCAATACTTAACGTGTTACCATAATAATATAATATATGTAATCTATGATATTACTAACATCATGGCTCACAAGAAATGTTTAGTTTATGCATGGAAATAATAATTGTATAAGGTATATGAGTTTAAGTTTAGACACACTCGATAAGGGGCTTTATCTAGTAAACATGAATACTAGAGTTCATATGTGGATATTTATTACACAGAATAGCTGTGTTGATATTAAATATTAAAATACTGTTTTGTTAATGTATATTTGCCTAAGTGCATAAATTCTATAAAAAAAAAAAAATAAAAGCTCTCACAAAAATTTGTTACCCCCAAAACCCCAAAATAAATGCTGCCCGGGGCAGTTGTTCCCCTTTAACACACCACTGCTTGGTATTTCAGTAACGTGAATGGAAATTAAATCAGTTAAATCTCTTCGCCTAATATATTTCCATTTACAAAAAAAAAAAAAAAACATACCTCGGGGTATATTTCTGCATATCTCTTTAAAAGTATAAAAAAATTTATGCTTTTAGGGATGTAATAAAAAATTTAGATTTAAAAAATATATAAATTAGAATAAAGGTCACTATCGCGGATAAACACGGTGAGATACCCTGTATTGAATATTAATAAATTATAATGAAACAAAGCATCAACGGTCTTTGATGCCAAAAAAAGCTTATTCGATGAAAAAAAAAATAAAAATAATAATAACAATGAAAGTCATTGGGCATGCATTTCCTAAAGGCTTTGAAAAATGATTAATTTATTAATTTAAAATAATAATAATATAAACATTTTATGTACTCTGTAGATTCTGTTTTGGGTAATTATAAATATATAAATCTTCAATGTATATCATATTGGAAATCACACAAGCAGTATTGTGGCAGACTCAAAAAGAGCTTATGAACAATTCATATTATTAAATGTTCTATTTGTGTGTGGTTATTAAAATAATATTCCACACGATCCAACCATTGGATAGTTGATAAACGGGCTGTTTCGATAATAATTTATTCTATGCGATTATATCACCGCATAATTATTAATATTTAATCATTTTATGATTTAATGCGAATTAACATAATTGCATTGCGATATTTGATAAACAATATACTGATGTAATATTATATTATCCTATAGTTATGAGGCTAAATAATTTACGGAATTGCATACAATGTTTAAAATTTGATTCGATGGTTATTGAACATCATATTCTGGAAAATAATTAGAACATTGTAAAAGTCATCAATATAATGTATCATATAACGTATTGTTTCATGTTCTGACCATTAATTTCATTAATGATTTCTAGTTGAATTACCAGAAAGATTGGTGATGGTGGTACGGCTATTGATAGTATTCAATCGACTAGTGAAAGAATAATCGGAATGAAGCGATAATATTATTACTTTACAGTAGAGCAAAAACAAAATCTTAGATTCTGAACGGAGTGAATGTATTGATTTTACAATGATAAGTGTATTTTTATATATATATATATATATATTTTTTTTTTTGTATTTGGTACCACGTTTTGGAGTAGTAAAAAAACTTTTATTTCCCTATATAGCAATTATTTGATAGGAAAATTAATTTAGATGGGCAAGTAAAAAGTTAAAAATATTCAATCTTTTTCAAAAGTGTCAGAAAAAACCATAAAAAATTAGGAAAAAATAACTATTTTTTCACAAAACAATTTTTGAAGAAATATTATAATATATAATAATATTTATTTTTAATTTTTGATAAAATTTCTAAATCAAATACTAGAAATTTTTACTAAATGTTTATATTTGCGTTTTCTATACATGGTTTAGTTTTCAAAGTATTTTGACATTTTTAGATCTATTTATAGACAATATATATTTTCGATTTTTTAAAGTATTTTTTATTGAAATATCAATAAAAAAACTGGCTATTTAAATCTTGAAAATTTAATACAAGGTTCACTATAAAATTTAATTATTACAATTAAATAAAATCAAAAATCGTTTCACACCAATTTTTTTATAAGTTCCTAAATTTCAAAATTTTATGAAATATGTGAAAATCAAGACTATTTTGTAATTGAAAACTCATAAAGTTTTTGATATTTATATTTAAGGTTTAACATTTTAATATAAGGTTAGATTAGGTTAGAGATTTTAAAGAGCAATTATTGACATAATATTACAATTTAAATACAACTTAATACGAGTATAATATATACATCGTATATAAACTCATTCTAGACTAAAAAACCATCTCCATTCAGAATAATTTTTCGTAAATAATGATATCTATCATTGCATTCAAATTTAATAAATCCATTACAATGACCTATTCTATGATCCAGGTCCATTCACCAGTCCACCCCTTACTGTACAGTAAAGCGAGTAAATTTTCTATATCTTTATCGTTGCTTCATTGGTATTCATTTAAGTATTAGTAATTGTGTTATTATATATTTTAATATAATATTATTATTATGTTACTTTGATGACCTAACCCTAATTTATTATATTGAAATCTTACTAATTAATATATTATTAATCATACAGAATTAAACTAAAATTTACCATATTTTGACGTTTAGCGCATTAATTAATAGATATGTTTACTTTTTCTTACTAGACAAATAACGAATAAGTAAAAATAATACAGAAAATTAAATTTGAAAACTCGATATAACTGTGTTCTTTATATAAATAATATTTAGCCATTTTGTGATGAATTGTTACCTATGTTGTATTTTATGTAAAATTTTAAACATATTTTTAATTCAATGTGTTGAGTGATCTGTACATTGTGTATATATATATATATGTGTGTGTATTCTGTACGTAATGTAGGATTAATGTTAAATTTAAGCATTGACTGGATATATATCGTTGTAAAGTAAAGCAATATCGAATTTATAAAATAATGTTGACAATAATATACAATATATAACAATTTGATTAACCGTGTTTACGTATTGTTTTACTTTAATTAAATTGTTGACATATTTTAGATTGTATCCAATGTATCATGTCCATATACGGTTTAGGTTAAAAAAGGTTTTTCCATCAAAAAAACGTAAAATGGCATTAATACGTTTTGGAACGTCGTTCATCGTAGAGCAAGGATTTATAAAAGTTTTAAAGTACTCCTTCTATACATTACCCAGAACGCGTGTTTACAGACGCAAAAGAAAAAACAAAAAGCAAATATATCATCGTAAAAAACGATAATCTAAGTCGCCTCGCTTTACCGCGGAGATGTAATAAAATACGTTTGTCGTAATGCCGGAGAAGTATTATATATTGTTACCTCGGTGATGCAGCGGCCACTGAAGTGTGAAATTCTGCATCCCAGTAATGTAAATAACTACACTGAAAAATAAATGGGAAACAAAATATGGTAATTACAACCATGAAAAGTAGTTGCTACAAGGATAACAGTAATTTTTGAGTTGAAGTAATCAATTAAATGTTGTTAATGATAAATTGTTGTTTTAACATATATTTTGGTAATTCATAACTGTGATTAGTACTGGTACTTACAAACCATTTGTAATTCTGTAGTAATTGTAACGACAGTGAATATATTGTCCAAACGAAATACAATTTAAATAATATCAATTCAATTAACATTAAATAACAAAATAATCAAGCTATTATGGCAATGGATTTTAGTACCATTACCATCATACCAATTTTTTGTGATTTAGAAACATTTCAGCTGTTATTATAATACATTTTTATACCATTACCAAATTACTTAGTTGTGACTTATATATTACAGTAGTTCAAACATTATAGTTTAAAAATATAGATTATTATTATGTCGTGATTATAATTTACAAGTCAATAACAATATAAATATGCTTATTAATTTAATAATGAAAATCGTTTATATTAGATATTCATTGTATGGGTTTCCATTCTAATATTCAATTATATGTGTTACATAAATATATCTAACTTAATTTTAGAAACAGACTTTTTTAACATATGTTTACAGTGTTAATTTTAAATAACTGATTTATAAATATTTATAAAAATAATTATTAATTAATATTAATAATTATAATATTGACCAAATACACTTTATTTAGTCAATAAATAGTTAAATTAACGTATACATGCCGACTACATTAATTTATATACAGAAGAACCTCGATTATCCGTCCCCCGTTTAACCGCCTTTCTCGGGAAACCATCATGCTATACTCGCATGGACTACATATTTACGCGTTGCAATATAATCTTATCGCCTTGTGTATGAGTAGGTTATAAATAATAATATATATAATCCGAAAATTTCCGCCAATATATACTAGATAAGCGATAGATACATATGTATATTTGTACTTGTAAATAATAAAACGTTTTCGTAAATTAAAAATTAAAATTAAAAATAATAATAACAATGTACCAATAAGTAATAGTACCTAATTATATCAATATGTATGTTATAAATAACTAAAAAAAAAAAAATAATAAATAATATGTATGTATGTATGTAAATTTTTTTTGTTTGCTAAACCGTCTTTTCGATTATCCATTAAAGCTCTGATCCCGAGACTGGTGGTTAATCGAGGTTCTACTGTATATAATATACTCGTATATATCTATATATATATATGTGTGTGTGTTAAATATACTAGACCGTATACGTTGAAAGAATTGACAGATTGATAGCTGATTGGTATATTATTTTATATTCACCTATGTATTATAGATTTTTTAATTTATTTCGTCGGAATCTAGAAACAATAGATTTTGGGTTTGATCCGAAAATGATAATGTTCCAGATTCCAGTACCTAATGAGAAAATAAATAATATTGGTATTTCCCGATGCATTTTTCAACGCGAATACGTGCATAACAACATCTAGTTTGCAAACAATTTGATATAGGTCTGAAGTATTCAACTGACTAATATGATAAGTAGTTCATATTTATGTAGATAAAACGTTTTCAAACTTATAATTTATGTGACTTATTTGTATTAATAAAGTGATATAAATAAAAACACCTATGGTAATGTGGTTTGTTGAAATTATTGAAAATACGTTATTCATCAAAAACAATCGGTATTTAATATAACTGCAATAGATGACCCATAATACTATAAGAAATGTCTTAAAATAATATAAATTATATAATCATACGTTGATTAATGTGATACAAAATACACAAAAATAAATCACGTAACATCAAATGTGTACGATCTTCAAAAATAGAATCATTTTACTAGAAATATTTGTTATAGTATTACATAAAACCATTATAAGCGATAATATAATAAAAACTAATGAAAATAATAGTGAAAATAAATAATATTTACTGTATAAAATCTAATGTTGGTAATGAAGAAATACTGGTGTAATTGTGTAAATATATTTTCTGAAAACTAACCATCACAATTCACAAGCGCTTCTACAACATGTTTTCATTCGACATATCCTGCTTTACTTATATTTCTATTTTCATTTTTTAGATTCTGAATAGAGTGATGGAATCTATTGATAATGATGTGTGTTTTTTTTTTTTTTTTTGTGTCTGAGAACACGATTTTTGGTATTAAAAATGCTTCGATTTTCTTAAACAGCAAATTTTCTAAAAGGAAAGTGAATGTAGATGGTACTTGGGTTAGTCAAAAATCAAACTTTTTCAATAATTTTTAAAAAGATTGAAAAAAACGATAAAAAAATTACAAAAAACGAGAAATTTTACGCAAAATCACGTTTTTACAAAATACATTTTTTTTAAAAATGCTCTAACTCAAAAACCAAAAACCACAAAAACTTGAAATTTTGACCAAATCTTTATATTATTTTTTTCTAATTATGGTTAAGTTTTCAAAGTATTTTGACATATTTTGATTTATTTATAGACAATTTAAATTTTCGATTTTTGTAAGTTTTTTCTTGAAATATCTATACAATTTATTTGGCTGTCCGAAAACTCTTGAAAATTTAATACAAGATTTATTATGAGTTATACTTATTGTAACTAGAAAATATTGGAGATCTTTTTACTTAAATTTTTTTTATAAGCCCATAAATTTCAAATTTGTATAAAATGTGTCAAAATCAGGATAATTTGCAAGTTATTTTGTAGATAAAAATTCATAAAATTTATTCTGTTTATACATAAGGTTCAAAATTTTAACACTAGGTTATCCATAAGCTACTCTTCAAAAATCTTTAAAAAAATTTCTACCGAACTTAGAGGAAAAAATTTTATGACTGTTTGAAATTTAAGTTTTTACGAAATTGCATAAAAGAGCAATTTGTCCTCTAAAGATTTTAAATATTTGTTATAATTCTAAAAGTTTACGTCACAAAAACTTGAAATTTTAACCAGCTGTTAAAGCTGGCATTTCCTTTATGTCAAATATTTTCAAAATATTATATTGATTTGTAAGCTACTTATAGGCATTTAAATTATTCGAATTTTTTAGATTTTTTTTATAATCAGTATTAATTCGATAACCATCTGGGAAGTTACCATTTCCAAACCATTTCTAGAAAATAGGAAAATGTCTAAGCCCCGCCCCCCAAACAAAAATCCTGGGTGCGCGCCTGGTAATATCACGTTCAATTACTATTTTTATAAATACAAAAAACGGGAAATAATGTTTTTAAAGAATAAATTTGAGCTTAAAAACTATGATATGAATATTTATCTAAATAGCAAAAATAAGTGTGGAACCTATAATGCTAACTGGTGTGAAACGTGCTCACTTCACGTTTATACTATATAGTTATATACAAATATATAATTGGCTACAATTATCCGAGCCATCAAAATGCCTAACGAAATAATCCTTAAGTAGCATATGTATATTTATCAATAATTATGGGGGTCTATGTTTTTTGTTATTCAGACTTACACATTCAATGACCTCATGCATATCATTATAACATATAATGCCCACTAAAAATGTACATTTATTATACGCAATCATACGGGTATCGCTATAATGTAAACGTAAACTCGGTAACGATGTAATAATTAGGTATTTAAAATGTATATTACGAGTATATACTGTATTATATACAGTGTATTGAAAATGTATGGCGTATAGCAAGGAGTTCCAAAATAATCACAAACAAATTCTAATTTATATTGGGTGAACAGGACGACAAGTACCATAGAATCAGACAAATCATTGGCTCTGGTCACTGGGTTGCACAAAAGTAAACCATTTTCCATAGATACTGTTGTCATAAACCACTGAGCTCAGGTCAGCACTATGACAATAATAATTCTTATGTATTATTTAGTATTCTGAAAATGATGGGGGGAAGTATATTGAATTAATTGAATTACTGTAGACTTCCGAATCGCACATCATATTATATAGTATATAAAATTGATAAATTGAAATATTTATGTCTTGAATAAACCCATATAAATCGCCTATATCGTGTGAAATAATACTTTGTTAAAGGTTCTTTAGCATAACAGTGTAACCATTGTAAGTGACAAACGTGTAAACGTGATAGAATTGTTGACTATTATAGTATAAGTACATGATATTGGTATTATAATATGTGTAGTGCTGTATTATACAATATACGAAGTCAATGACTGGAGCAACAATCGGTATGCTACAGTACGCGTTTCATGAGGTGTTTTCCGCTTGCTTTAAAGTTTTGCCATCCAGTAAAATAATTATATATTTCGCAAACGTACCCGAGTGAAAATTTTTGAGCGTAAACTATATACGTGTTATTATAGGGCAAATGTATCAGCTCGTAAATTGTCGTTCTACAGGACATGGGTTGGCCACATACACTTTTGTCGATACGCCGATAATCATCACCCATATTATAATATGCACATCTATCGTCGTTTGTCATCTGACTGCCCAGGACCACGGCCGTCAATGTATTATAATATTTATTTATCACTACTGGACCAAATTATTTGTTATAAACACATTGCATTGAAAAATTTACTAAATTATAAAAAATTGAAGTGTATAATTTTGAAAATTGCCTCGGTAATATGGAAATATAATTAAATAAAATAAAATATTACCATAAAAATAAAAATACATAAAAATATTGTTCCTATAATGAGTAATGAAATGAAAATAAGTAGTCTTAAACTTATATAAAAATTTGAATAAACATTTGAAATTGCATAAAAAAAAAAATCTTAAAATTATTATTTAAGCTTACTTAGAATGAATATTACGCTATTCAAAAATATGCAAATGTATATTGAAAGGAGTTCCAAAAACTAAAACGGGGTCATATACTCGTATTAGAATAAGAACGGTATAACTAAGAATATTATTTGTATTTTTCTGAGTAGCACATTTAAATTTCTATTGTAAATATTTTAATACCATATTAATAATTCATAGTGTATATGAAACAAGCGCATTACCATCAAAAAAATTACATGCATTTACGATATAATTATTAATTATAAAATATCATTAAATTGTGAAACAATATACTGCACACTAATAGGTAATTATTTTTATTAAATTTAAAAATTGAATATAATATTTTTAATTTTTTTTTTTTTAATATTTATTTGAAATCATACAATCTGTAAGTTTTAATGTTATAACATGAACTTAATTTTTATTGCGTAAAATCTTTCAAATGGTTGCGTATTGTATACAATTATAGTTTGATATATTCCATACAGAAAAAAAAACGATTAAGTATAAACCACTCATTAGTATGTTATAATGTTAAAATAATTTTAGTGTACAATGTACACATGTAAAATGCATATTGTAATAATATTATGTGTGTCAAAATGGTTTACAATATTATTTTAATACGCATCATACAAATAATTATGTTTTTTTAAAAATTATTTTATATTTGTAAATAATAATAGATAATAAACTATTTTTACACTAAAGAAATCATTTGTTATTTATTTAAGAATATTTTGATTTTCTGACAAAATGACAAAATTTCCTCGTTCAATATCTGTTAGAAAAATATATTTCTTAGTTTTGGAATAAAGAAATTCTATTTAAATAAATGTTTGGTGGAATTCCTTGATTTTTAAATAAAATAAAATGCATCAATTTAGAATAACTACAAACATCTATACATGGAACCTTTTTTACATCAATTAAATTTTTGTTAAGTTTTACGGTTTTACGTTTCATGTATGATAAAAGTTTTGGCTTGTAACACTGCGCCATTGAAATTGTATTGTATAGTTAAACTTAAAGAGAATAGCAGGTCATGATTTTCTTTTTTTATCACACGCATGCAAAACCTATAGGGAATTAGTCAATTTATATTTCAAATATATTGATTTATATATTGATGCCATGAGGACTTTAATAATTGATTTGATTTTTTGGAATATCTTTTTTAGGTTAACTTTTCTAATTTTTTTTTTATATTGTGTACAAAGAAATCAAAGAACTAACTGGTTGATTTTTATGTATGAAATTTGTTTAATTTTATTTTGGATGACCAATTCATAATAGTTGGAAAATTGTTCAAATCAGTTTAAAAATTATTGCTTCAATAGGAACGTTATAAAAGGAAAACGTCTAAATTCCTGTTGAATGTGTGATATATAGAAACAGAACATCATGGCAAATCACTCTAACCTATTTATTATAATTATTAAAATATTCATAGTTTGCAAATGCAAATGCATCATAAAACATACTTGATAAATCACATCATTTAACCTACTTATAATGACTGACTTAGTGAATAGTAAATCAAAATATAATAATATAATTTATTAAAATTTATCTCAACTTACATAGTGAATGTTAGGAAAATCATTGGTAAGTTGTTCGACTTATTAAATGAGTACAATTGTTTACTCATTAACAAATCATTCATGCATGAATTACAAATTAATAATAAAAATATGTACTTATTTGCTTTTTTAAAACTTAGTGCGTTAGTTAAAAATATGAATGGTTAACGTTTTATTATTTCTAAAATCCGTTATAGTCCACAGCGCTCTATTTCTCTTCAGTCATAGACGCTATCGCCATTCTATGTACTATTACAATAAGTTAGTTATTTTTCATACTATATTTCACTGATAAATAAATATATATACTACTTTAAAGCTTACCAACCTATGGCTAGGCTTTAGTTAATGTTTAGTAGGATTCCACTCAAATATTCCTGGCTAAGACTGTCCCGTGTAACGTGCATTTGAGCGATTTGTGAGTGCGCTTTCTGTATCCTCTCCGCCTATGAAATAAATTTATAAAAATGTATGAGGTTTGTTCGGTATTACCAGCATTGAGCAACATTTGTGATACACTTAACCTTTGATTTTCATTGGTGAATTGAATTGTTTACCATTAGGTACTGAATGATTGACTATTTATTTTGTTCCGAACGATGTAATTTGAAAGCATGAATTCAATTTGTGAATAGACTTCAGGAACAGGTTTGAATCCGGATCCGTATCGATAAGTAAGTTTAATGGTTCAGCAGTTGTTTCAATTACTGAAAGTTGCACTTTTGCTGACAATGATGCAGTGGTGGATTTACGTGGGGAGGAGGAGTCCATGGGGTCTGACCCCACCCCAGACGCCGATATATATATATATATACACATTTAGTTTTATTTCAATTTTATCATAATGAAAATGATCGATGGACAATTGCTGTATATTTTACGGGTTGTATTCCATGTCTCCATGATTAAAATTGTGTATTTGACACGTGGTATGCGATAGAAATATATACAATTTTTCAGGACTCCTAAGAAAATTTTGAAAATCTGCCACTGCAATGAAGACATTCCTTGTCCATAGCACCAATCATCATTTTTGAATGAGCGTCATATTTAATATCTGACTTATACCTAAGTACATCATACTTCATGAAGAAACGAATCAACAGTAAATTATCGATGCATTTGTTGGCATTGTCAGTCATATGCACTTACGAACCGGTTCACTACGAACCGGCATATTTATCATTGCTCCAATCGTCGTGGTTAATTGTGTTCAGCTCATGCTTCTTGTGATTGAGATTCACACAGTTGCGCTATACTCACACGTACATTCATATTATCGAATTGGATATGTATATCGATATTTTGCGGTTTTGTATTTCTTAAATTTGTAACAGTATTTCTTCGACGACTCAAGTTGGTCACTTTGCGTTTTGATGGCATTGTTCACTAAATGTCACACCGACAAATAGAACAAATTTTAGAACTGAATAATGAAAAACAGGATACTAATATTCTATTGTCAGGAGTTTGAAAACTGTAAAATATTTAAGCCTGTTGAGACGAATGGGTTAATTCGCTATATGAACACTTCGAATTTTGTCATACAACTTCAATAATTTCTCTGATTTTCTATTTGTTCAAGAACTTTGAAATTTTAACCATACATTCTGTCGATAATACGACGGTAAATAAATCATAGAGCAATTGAGACTGGTTCGACAACTGAGAAATAATAAACTTAATTTTTCAGTCCACGTTTCTAATTACTTCGGTTGAAAATGAATGTTATTTTATTTACATATTTCATGCTCTCATTTTTACGAAAAAATATTATATAAATTAACACAGTTAAAATATTGATGCTGAATAACATCATAGTGACTTTAAATATCTCATTTGAGTTTATCTATTAAAAAAAAAAAAATGTGTTCATGCCTATTTAACACAATTAGAAATTTTCATTTTCATTGATTAACAACAGCACGATAATGTTGAATGTTGAACATCTAGATTCGAATCAAATAAAATGTTCGGTTTCGATTTCAAGAAATAGAGGAAAAAGAAATAAAATTGGTATTACATTTATTTTGATGGGCAAACGTAATAGAGATGCAGTTTTTAAGTGCTTGTAATATATTTCTACGCACGAACAAAATTATTGTAATTTATATGTATTGATTACTCAAAATAATTATATGATGTATTATATCTTGAGTGATATAAGTATGCTACTACAGTATCGTTACATAATTCAAAAGATGTTTTAATCAAACTAAGTGACCACGACTATGGTATGTCTTACAATTATGTTATAATACTGATTTTTTTGGGGAATAAGATTTTTTTATTGACATAAAAGAGTGGAAGTTGATCATTTGTTTTATATTTACCTTTCATTTAAATTTATTTTTATAAAGTATTATAAGTCTTACTTAAGAAAGTTTCCTATTCAAAACAAAAAGGTCAAGTAGAAGAAAGATTATTAGCTGATTTACTGAAAATGTTATAGGTAAATTATTTTTTAACAACCGTGGAGAAATTTATCGCACCACTCGACTAAACGAATATCTGAACTCTGTTGATAATGTGGCACTATGGCACTTTGACATAATTCACTTTTATTGATGAAGACTTCGGTGGGAATACTGCGAAGGATGGTTATCGGCAGAATCTGGTAACGACTACAGTTTACTTGCCTTCTGTGGCCAGGGATCATCGAGTTGCTTTTACTCTGAAATCGTCCTTTAAGGACAATAATTTCTCAGAAACACTCGATTTCCCAAACGTTAAGTCAACATAAATTATTATGAAATTGATGTGATTGAAGCCATTGCATTTTTTTCATAAACTTTCATTGTTACAGAGAGAAATATTATATAATATAATATGACGTAAGTTTATATATAAATGATATTTTATATTTATAAAACAATATTATATTGAGATTAAATTTTTGGAAATATATACATACACATTTTAGAATACCTAATTAATAATTTAGGTCATCATATTTGAGAATACCGAACTATTTTATGTTTATTTTTATTAGTGAACAAGATTTCTGATCAAGACCTTTCTAACCTATAGTTATGATAATTTAGAGTAGATCAAGTAAGAAAACAAATTTATTATTAAATGATTTTAGTAAAGAACATAATTAAAATGTATTTATTTTTATTTTTATGTATTTAATATAAAATAATAATAGTCTCAATGAATATGTTCATGTGGGGCCCATAAGTTCCTAACAATTAGTATATTTTACGTTAGATATATTTAAAGCAATAGTTTTAACCTTATGCAAGTCATAAGTTATTTATAAATCAATATTATGATTCAATGGCCGATCATTTATACTCGAAAATTTTTAATAAAATATGTGATCATTGAATGTAATATACGTATTTTCACAAGTGAATATGAATTGTACATTTTTTGGTGTAATAATAAATATGCATACCAAAAATGAGAAAATAATTATCAATTTTTAATCTCAATTATAATATATTAATTGAAAAAAAAAAAATCAGTGTTTAGCCGATTATCTTAATAAATTTCTTTTTTCGTTTTTCGTTATCTATATATTTTTGTATAATCAAAAAAAAAAAGTATATTTCCTTAGATGGTCATAATGCGATTTATATCACTTAATAAACTACTACGGAAACTGTGTTTCTTTTTTTCTTTTCAAAGATAATAACCACAAACTGTTAATAAATATTCATTGGTAATTTAAAAACCAACAATTAATGATACAAAAATAGTAGTAAATACGCACCAATCTTTATCAAAAAATATTAAAAATAAAAAAAACTACAGTACGTCAAAATCTTCAACTGAGAGTTAAGAACTTCCATATTAATATATAAAGTAGCTAATAATATAGAAAACTAACAATAATAAATATAATTTCAATTAATGATAATTTACTACAGTCTACAGTGTGTTTTATACTACGTATTAGGTGTTTTGAATAAAAAAATTTAGTGTTACCCACACTCGACAAGTTTCTATACGTTCATTGTGTATTTTTTCACACTACCATCATTTTCAACCAGTTTTAAAAATGTTACCGAAAAAATTTTCTGGGAATTCAAACTTCTAACAAAATACATTATATTGAAAGGTTTGCTGCTCGGTTTCATTTGATAGTCTACAGCAGAGTAGTTGTAAGACTGTTTGTTTATAATGGTCGGTATGATGGTATGTAGTTCTGTTAGAAAGTTTCTTAGAATATGCTGAATAGAGTATTTTGGAAAAATAATTTAAATTAAATTATTAGTTGAAACGAACAATATGTTTTATCATCAAGATCTTATACAATGTTCAATGATGCAGAATTAGTGTTTTCAAATATTAACGTTATTAATTCAATTGTTTTCAATTAATACAATGGTTTTCATCATTTTTATACTGGCGACACATTTTTTTTTTATTTAAAATGTCGATGGAACATAGAAATAGATGGATAAAGAATATAAAAATTATAACTTTAAATTAGAAATTAAAATAAATACATTATTATTATTATTATTATTATTTACTGTTAATATATAATGCAATTAAAATTTCAATTTAATCAAGTTTACTGATTCCTATAATAAAATCCGAAATTGTTTCAGACACAAGTGTTATCAAGCAATAATTTCGAATCATTGTAGATAATGAAAAATACTAAGATATCATTTCGAATATAATTTTTTGAGAAGTCATCTTACTGTGAGTTGTTACCTTTGTAACCTTTAAAACTAAAAAATTAGTAAAACAATATAGTAAGGACCGTAGTAATATAGCACATAATATGATTGATAATCGAGTGAATTAAATTAGCACATGATTAACTTGGGTTATAACATATATATAATTTATTAAACATAATAATTTTTTAAATTAAATTTATAAAAACGCAATCTGAATATAATAGTTTCAACAAGAGTTAAGAACATATTTTTTTGTTTATGACATAAAAATAACAATGAGCTACCGATTAAAGGAACTTATACTGGCATTCACATTTTGAACTAACCCACAAACTTTTGTGTTCTTTATAACCGATGATTAGAAAATGGCAGTTAACGTTTTTGTATCGGGTCTTAATCTGTATATAGTATATACAATTATACCACAGAGACGCGTGTGGCGTGTCCAACGGTTGCCCCAGGAATTATATTGCGAAAATTCCATTTCACATGAATTATTTAAATGAAATACGACAATGTTGTATATTCATATAAATAGTTGGACTTTTTAAACCCAGCTACGACGGGAGGGTATGATGGCAATCGCCTTTATTTGCTCATCCCTCCTCTATTCTGGTATAGTGGACTTGTGAGCCCAAACAATGTACACAGAACGGACAATGGCCGATCGCGATAAATTTCTCATGACGTGTCGCGTAAAACCACATTACATTGTCGTAAAATTTCGGACGGCGACAAAAACCACAAAGTCGTTCTACTAAATTTTGTAGAGCAAACGATCCGGTGGGACGGAATAAATTTTCGGGTCACAATCTCTTGTCGTGACTGTGTTCAATAACGTATTGTGGTAGTCTATAGTTAACGCACAAACACATCACCGTTATTGTTTGAAAGATTTGAAAAATTGAAATAAACAATCGAGGCCTAACTTTTTTTCAATTATTATATACTATTATTAGTTAATGAATCACGAAGATAAATTACATAGTAACGTGATCAATTTTAATTTTTATAAACATTCAAATAATGATAACTAATTAAGTTATTAAATCATTCTGGTAAAAATAATGACGTACGTATTTGAAATACATTTGATATTTGTCAAGTGATTTATCGAAACGAAACGTAACTGTTTTACTATTTTAAGTGCACTGCAAGTTGTATGCCGACTACTACAGAGTATACCTGCAAATTACTATTTTTCAAGTTTTATTAGTTTTAAACAAATTTCGAATAACAGTGAAGTACCGATAGTATTATAATTGATGTTTGAAGGCTACCTAGTATAGTATTATGCGAAATAATAATATTCGGTTCATCCAGTCGATTCGCAGGAAACACGTTTTCTCTCGTTCAAACAAAACAAATCGCGTTTATTCCACGTCATATATAATATTAAATCGGCGCTAGGTTCGTTTGAAGCAGAGGCGAGTTATAATATTCCTTGACACTTCCGAGAAAAAAATTGCCTCACTCGGACCGTACACACTAGCACACCTGCATACTTATATTCACTCACACATAACTGCGTTATCAAATTTTTTTTTATCGTCATTACGCACGCACATAGGCACACACACACACACACACACACACACACACACACACACACACATACAAACATGCAAATATTAAAACAATACGGTGTGATAAGAAGCGGATCGTACGCGTTCGTGTGCGGTGGAATCGGCAAGGCGGTGTCGGCGGTGGTGGCGGGCGCACACATGCGCCGTGTATTGATTGCCGGCAACAACAACGCGTTGGAGTCGCGCGCTCTCGCGTTACGGACCGTTAAATAATCGCCGCGAGAGTATAAAACGGCGAAACCCGAATGCCGTGGCGATCACAAAACCTCAGTGTCTTGCCCCGTGCCGGCGACATCCCTTCGCGCCCGTCATCGTCGTCTCACACGCCGCGGCGGTCGAAAAACACGTTCTCGCAACGTATTTCTCCGGGCCATCACCTCCGCCCGAACGCAATCGTTTTCACGTTCGTAGATTTTATTCCGTTTTTAATTTTTTTTTTTTTTTACTCCCGGTTCTTGGTTTCATTCTTTTACGATTTTTTTTCGGCCACGCTATAACCGGACAATCGACCGACAGTGTCTTGTTCCTTGGCGGTCTCCAAAAACACCGGACGTCAAGTCACGTCTCTTCGATTTTACCGATTAATTTCTAGTCGTCTTCCAAAATCCGTCCGCATAGCGTCTTGAACGCTGCTGACTATTATTATTACTAATTTTTTTTTTTTTACCCGGCGTCACTTCATACATTGCAATTCCACCACTACGTCTCGTATTTTTACCGTTTAATTTTCTCAATCGTCTACCTCCCTCATTCATTTGCCGAGCTGCTGATCAGTGGGGTCCAAAGCCGCCCAAGACTGTAACCCAACCGTATACTGCAAGCCGTTTTATAAGGACAAGGTAAGTTCCATATGACAATAGCTTTAAGTGGTCGTGTTTTACGGGAGAAAAATGTTTTATTTTTCTGCTCGTTCGCTTACCCACCCCATGTTCCGAGTACACAGCACGAGACGTACTCGTATATATTACCAGTGACGGCACAAGGGGAGTAGGGGAAGCATTCCTCGGAAATCGCCTCTCGATCACAACTTATAGAGCCGCATCAGCAACATTATAAGAAAACTCTAGGTACAATTATTAATAAAATATTACGAAAAAAATAACATTTAGTAAACAATATTATAATTCAACCTGTACATTTAATGATAATAGATCTTTGATGCTGAATAGATTCAGGGATTCCGGGATGCGTGGAGTGCCCGTACTGACTAATGTATTTATTGCAATATGCCAATACCCAATAATATTAATATATTATACGCATCTGCCGTATTTGCTTGCGATCTATCAGTAACAATTTCAGTTTCGTTTAAAAGAAATATTATACTGGGCCGTTCGGTGAGTGCATGATAATATAAGACGATGTTGCCACGCCATGTGAGTTCTATAGCTGATAACACTGTACTGATAAAGACTAACTTATGTGATTAAAAATTAATAATAAAAACGGCAATTCCTTATCATAATATACCGTGTTGTAAGATTACGAATTATTTTAATTTATTTTTTAAATGCGTGCTACATTATGTATTTACTATAGCACCATTTTTAAGAAAATATTATAAAAATTAATATTTCACATCTCTACGATAAATATTTTTACAGAAAATACACAGGTTTTCAATGTTGTAATTTTTTCCCATTTTACACATAATGATTGTACTAATTTGATGTTATAATAACATGTGTAAATCATGAAGATCTTGGATTTATAACGTTTTGCAAGACTATGTACTTTCCAGTCAATTATTTCCTAGATAACATATTTTTTGTCCATTGTATAGATGTTTAAAACATTTTTTTTAAATTTATGTCCATGGAAATTAAACTATCCGTTATATTTTGAATTTATAATAAATTATTCGATTTAATGATAGTTTTTACATTATAATGTTTATAATAATGTACGTAAATCTAAATCAAATATCAACAGTAAAATATTTTCAATATTATTTATAATTGAAATGGACACTATATAATACCTAGGGAATATAAAAATAATGTATTTTCTGTAGTTTTTATGAACTAGTAGTAATGAGTAAGTATGAAATAATGTAAACATTTGTTATCAGTCGTTAATAATTTAAGTTCAAACGTACAATTTATTATTTTAACTATGAAGTACTTTTAATATTATGAAACATTTTAATAATTAACTAACTAATATTATTATGAAAATAATTAGACAATGTTTAATAATTTAATTTATTGGTAAAATGTCCAAAATTTAATTTACTGAGCTGGAAATTAATCCAATTTATCAAATTTTCAAACTTTAATTATGTGTACGCAAAATTTTATATATATAATTATTTAGCATGACTACTGAGGTGTCTACTTTAATTGGTTGTCAATTCGAAAATACTCAACAACCACTTTAAACAATCACGTTTAAATCAAATAAGACATTGTAACAAATAATATTTTAAAAGTAACTCAAATAATTTAATAAATAATATAATAATATATGATTTTATAAAATGTTGTAATATTTAAAAACTATACTAAATATAGTATATTTTTTAATAATATTGAAAGATTCGGATTAAAATCTTGTTAATTTTTATGATTTTCTATTAAAAATCCTGTTCATATATTTTTTAAAGATACACATACAATTTTAAACGATATGGTATTTATAATTTGCCTAATGATAACCTGTAATTATTTATAATATACTAGAAAAAATAATATTATAAAACAGCATCTTTTAATATAAAAATATAATGATATTATAGTATATGTTGTAAATGATACAAAACCATAAATTCTTCGTCAGCAAACACATAATTCAACACAATAATTTTAATATTTATACTGGGACTATAATATTTTCAAGCTAAGCATCATAGTATTATATTCTTTGTTAATGACATTTTTCGTCTAGATTATTTAAACCTTAACAATCGTGAGCTAGAATGAATAAATATTATATTGAAGTTGGGTATTATATAAGTACATATATATATATATATATATATATATAACTAAAAATAAGGGAGAATATTTTTGTTATGGTCGTTATGGTATTATTTTGCCTTGAAGAGTTAATACCCATATGATATCTTTATACGCTATTCATATACGTGTTATAAATATATATATATATTTATATATTATGTGAATTATCTCTTTCTATTTGGGCGTTTCCTTTTGTACAATTTTTACAAACAAAACTTTCAAGAGAACAATGATTTTGAATCCGATGAACTTGTGTTACTCGCAGTAGTTTGCGTACATATACACTCTGTTTGACTGCTGCATATGTACACAACACCTACTTGAATAAAATATCGAAGATTTGTTACAATTACACTTGAGTAATACACTACTTTTATTTTAATAAAAGAATCTGTGTATTTTAAAGAACAATGTACTCCGTTCGTAAATTTTGAGAAATGTGACATGTGAATGATATTAGGTATATAATATGTATTTCACATATTTAGCGGAATTAATCGCACTGCAGATGTTGTCATTCAAATGACATATTAACGTGAAAAGTACTTAATAATAATGTATAAATATTAAATATTCACTCAACTCCTAGTAAATTCGTTGAAAACAAAATACAAACGAATACATTAAATTACATGTAGTTAAATAACATAATATTATAGTTCTTATTTAAACAAGATACTCACATTAATTATATTAGGGTGAAATGTCCTCGTAAACAAATATTATTAGAAATGTAAGTATATTTTGTCTATTTTAATGCGTATTTATTTATTTTAGATTCTGAGTGAAACGAGAAGTTTTTTTTTTTTTGTTTGTCCATGAACCAGAAAGTAGAAGGATTGTTCCGATATCTTAGTTTTGATAGAATATATTGCCTGATTGGTATAGTTTTTGGAAGGAGATGGTAATTTTACGAAATATCAATAGTTTTCTTAATAATTATTACAAAAATCTGACGAAAAGTTAAAAAAAATACAATAAAACCGTAAAATTCTACCACATTAATTCAACCTTTTTTCCGACTAGTAATCGATTTTTCAATATCAACGGTACATTTATTTCAAGTTTTAAAGACCATACGTTACAGCAATATCATTTACCTATCTCTGTATCTCATTCGACTAAAGAGTTTCACCTGTTTATGAAAATAAAATATTATTATTTATAACAGTTATAGAATAGAATAGGTGTTTTATTGATATTAACAACGAACGTCACAGTATTATTATTTTTAGTGTTTGACTTTTAATAAAAATGAGTAATTGATATACACAATATCTTATGATTATGATTAAGATTCGAATCTCCCATGTTACTGACTGAGTCTTTATTGAATATAATACAACATTAGTGAATCACTATATTCTACATGTATTGTAATAACATTTTCAGTGCTTTGCTGTTCAGATTGTTCTCGGTATAAGGCGGTTAGATCCCGCGCGTACTTGAAACTCTATATTTGTTGTAACACACATATTATAATCCCATACCTCTGGAAATTAAAATCAAACCACGCGCGTCATGAAGTTATCACGGTGCGATGTATTCCGCTTACATGAACACAGTATATTGTAATATTAATATAAGCTTACGGGCAAAAACATAATGTATAGGTACCATTGTTGTGTTTGCAAACTGTAGTAACATATCAGCGCATGTATGCGACGACTTTCGTTGCGCTCGAGTTATTTAAATATCCACCTCGACCGTTAGAATATTATTATACTATAATACAATATCTCAATTTTATGATGGTAATTTACTGTAGTTATTATTTTTGTTTTACCGTTGCGAAAGCACGGCGCGTGGCTGGTCTAAAAGTAATTAAAAATTTCGACAACCGGTGACAAAATATGATGCATATTTCAAACCACCCGTAATATATTATAATAATATGATATTACTTTACTCATTTTGTCGTTGCAGAAATGCACTTTTCACGCTCACACATCCTTTGCGGTATTCAACCCGTAATAATTATATTAAAATCGTATCAATGCAGTAGCCTTTATTACGGTTTTCCGAAAAAAATATTTGTGTACGTGGTTATAACAATATTGGTCTTCAGAAGTCTTCGGTTCTCGCTAAAATTTACAAAAATTTTGTATAACTACCGCTTATAACAGCGGCCACGGTATTTAGGTTAAAATTTATAAATACCAAAATAATATTGTACCTCTCATAACAGTAATTATAACATAGTGTAATTACGGTATATTTAATAATATTGACACATGCAATTTAAAGTTTGACAATCACAAGTGAACACGAAAATTTAATTTTCGAATTTGGTTGATATAATTTTTATACATTAAATATAATGTATATTCTAAATAAAATTTAAAAAAATTATGAATACAATTCTACAGTAGATGGATTTTGTGCCCTTGACGATATTGCCCATGTCGCTACGGTTCTGCGTGGCGTAACCTCTGATATATATTATGACGACAATGCTTTTAGTAGTATCACTTTACCCCCGCACACATGTCATATGACATTATCACTTTAATTTGTTTTACACATGCTTCACACACACACACACACACACACACACACACACACCACGTTTTAAGTATGTTACTTTTTCGGTTTTCCACATTCGACCGGCGGTCTCTAATATTTGCTTAAATAATATAATATTTTACAGCTATACAAAATTTATATAATAACCAGTGCAAATGTTTATGCCCATCCATGAATAATATTTAGACTAATATGCACACACATCGACTTTTTTATATCGGAAAAATTAAAAAACCACTAAATTGGATTTCAAAGAGTTGTGATTCGATCTATACTGTTTGTATTTATTACTTTCTTACATAATTTTTTTCCTCTCTATAGGTCGTTTCATGAAAACACGAATTTTTTTATATTATATTCTTTCTTTAGTCATATATGAAAACTGTAATAGAAAAAAAAAATGACAAAACAATTTAGAGATAAACGTTAACAATTATAAATGTATCGTATATTTCTTAGAATAAGTTAATTTTTATCTTCAATAGATTACTTATTTATATTAATTTACTTGTATGCAGCTAATAAAAAATGTTTTAAAAATAGTATAATTAAACATTAAAATTACTGTTAATTGTTGTGCAAATAATTAATGTCGACTTATTTTTAACTCGAGCTGCATATTAATATCTTTACTGTGTTGTATCCAAAGATTAAGTACAAATTTTACTATATAATATTATAATAAAACAAAGTACCTCCTATATCATATCAATAGTTAAATAGTTTTTTTCTCGTACATTATATTTAGATACTTAAACATTGCGAAACATTTTTTTTTTAATTTTCGGAGTTTATGGTTTGTGCCAAAAACATTGACTAATAAACATGCCATAAATCTGTTCAAATAAACACTTTGAAGGGTGCTGAAATATGTCTACTCCTCGAACTTTCTAATTATCTCCGAGAATTTTCTGCGTTATATTGGAAAATCGTTTATCAAAACATTGCTGGCATCAAATGATGTTATCAACTACTGCGCATTTTTCCTTGTAAAATAATAAATAATATAAATCCTTTTGAAAACTTCGCTTAAAGATCAAGTGATTGGTTTAGTTATATAAATTCGTTCGTTATAAACAAGTTTATCTATTCGTAAAGTAATTATCAAACTTGATATAATTCATGTTCAACAATCTATAAACTTCATTAATTTTTATCTAGTTAGGATTACCTAATAAACTTTGCACACTGTTAAATAGTATAAATTATGTACCTTCTAGAATATTAAAAATGTAATTGTTATAAATCAAACTAATTGCTGTCAAATAATATCATTTTCCAGAAAAAAAAAAAATAGGCAAAGTACTCAACAATACCTTATACGATTATGGTAAATATTTTTAGTGAAATATATTCAGGGGATTATTTTACTCTTAAAAATAAAAGATTTAAATTGACTAGGCAAACTATCAATAAGATTTTGTGTACGTATATATATTATACTATAATATATTAAATATTTCATAGTAAATATATTTTGTTATTAGTTAAATATGTAAACAATCGAGATTTGATTTGTATTTTACGTTTATGATCGAATAGGTTCTGCATTTTATGTCATTACTTTTCAAAATTATTAATCAACAAATTTATACATGCATGCATTTTTAATTTAGCATAGTTACATAACAATATTATGTAACAATATTATGAATTTCATATGCACGTATACATTGTACAAACATTTTCAAGTATAAGGAATTTATTTTCACATGACTGTTTGTTTTGTGAGTTTTACTTAAATTAATTCTGTACATTAACTGGTATAATATTATTAATACACATGCATTTTATTCCGAGTATTGCTACAGTATTTCTATGCATTTATGTACGAGAAAATTATAAACGTAGAAGATTTAACTGCATAATGTCAGATTAGTTGTTTAATTATACTATTTGATTATAATTTAAAACACGTATAGAGCATTTTGTGTTCGATAATATATTGTAATAATAACAATATATGTCCACATAAATAATTTAATTTTTGAGCCATTACACCTTATTATATAGGATGACCGAAGTATGAAGGACATAATATTAAATGTAGTATTAATAAATTATACATTCTTAGACGTACAATAAATAATACAACTAAACGTTCAAACACAGAGAAAACTTTATTAAAACCTAACACCATTATATAATTGTACTTAGTAAGTACATAATATAATATTCTCATGTACCTAAACGTATATTATATATTATATGTTTTTTTTTTTATATATATACATGCCTACGCAATTTAAAAATGAAAAGATTGCTTTTGTTTCGGAAAGAAATATCCCCCAAGTCGTGCGCAATACTGTTCTGAAAATGTCTTTGACAAATATAAAGAAAAAAAAGAAAATTGAAGACGGCCGTTTGTGTCATGTTCAAAGGATTGAGATAAAAAGCACGCGCGCATTGTCCTCGTCATCTTTGTCAATTGAAATAACAACATAATTCTATCAAAAATTATTCGCAGGCAATACAACTGCGTTTAAGGTAAAGTGAAACAAGGCACTGGGAAATTGCATCATGTGACAAACGATTTATCTATCCGTGGTATAACTTATATTAAAATTATACATTTCTTTTTTACAAGCATAAGTCATGCAGTCTTATATTATTTTGAAATATTTAACCATCGTATGGCACTTTTATATAAATATATATATATATTATAAATACAAAATATAATATGTATTTTAATATAATAATATCAGTAGAAAACTAACAATCTACTAAAATAATATTTTCCCTACATAGATAAATAAGATTAATATGAAATAAATACTTTTGGCACTTTTTTTTTCAACATAGAGTGTTTAGTCTTGTAATTGTATCATTTATTTCATGAACCAAATTTAAGTTACTTAATATACTATCATAAGTTTTTGAATTGTAGAAAAATTCTTCAGTCTTGGATAATTTTAAAATAATTTGTGGCTAAAAATACTAAATAAACGATTTGAAGAATGACTGAATAATGATTTTATAGAAAAGTATTAATAATTGATTGGTGGAAAACATTTAACTAAATAGTTAGTACAGTATATAATATTGTTTTTTCCCCTATAAATCCATAAGAATCACCTGTCGAGTATCATTTATACAAAGTTTGAATCGTGCTCTAGGACTTAAAACTGAAAGAAGGATAAGATTAAAGAACTGCATTTGGATGGAACGTAAAATGTTATGTATGGTGATTTAATTTAATATTGTACTTTGATTTTCCAGTCGATAGACCCGCACTCAATGATGTTATATTATCGTGTTGAATGTTTCTTGAAACGTCCAAGAAGTTGTTGTTTTATTATTTTTTTTTTTTTTATTTGCACATAGTAAAATTGTATTTGTACAATTTGGCTATCAACCAGGGTTTTATTTTTATTTTTATTTTACTACAATACAATACACGAGTATTATACATGTTGTTTTCGTTAGTATAATCGTCCATATTATATAATGACATTAAAATATCTATCGGAATGGATAATTAGTTTAAGGTATTCTATATATTTAATTTATAAATTATACTTAAGCAGTGTTAAAGGAAATTATTGTTATTGGATTATAAAGTTTCTATTTAAACAAAAGTTTGTATTCGTATATATACATATATGTATATATGACATTGTGGATACTTTTAAATTCCGATGGCAAACACACTAATAATCTAATAACAAATGGTTATTGTAGAATTCGGGTTCAATATTTTACTACAAATGAACGACATCCTCATATAATTGTATCAGTGATAATTTCCATTGGATTATACTTATTTTATTTAGTACAATATTTATGTATAATGATAAACACGATTCTCGGAAAAATTTAAAATTTAAATATTTATGTATATTATGTAATTTTATAATTTGTTTCGTATTGTTATTTTGTGCATGTATATAGAGACGTACACATGTTTTATAATGACTTATCATTACTTCACATCGAAAAATAAAATTGTAAACACAATCGATTTACCGCAAGATCATAGTTGCGTGAAAAATTTTTAAAAAAAAAATGAAAGTTGCAATTGAAGTTTGGACACGACAATGGATTTGTTTTTTTAAACACCAAGTTGGCAATACCATGAATATATTTTCATCAATTATACATAATCATGTATGTGTATGTGTGTGTGAATGTGTGAGTGCATATTGAGTTCACTAATTATACGTACATAGGCAAAATGAATAGTGTTTGAGATTCATGCGTATTAGCTAAATCCATATTGAAGCTGATTAAGTCAGTTTTGGAAGTAATAAATACCTGAAAAATAATTCTTGCTGTGCTCGATTTCTAATAAAACATAGTAAAATTATATAGAAACCTTAATTAAAATTAAGTTTACTGCATATTTTTCTTATGTAACCTATTGTATTTTGTCAATATTATTATTTATAACATATTGTAATATACATTTATATATATTACATATAGTACATAAATATGCATTATTAATATTAAAGACTTTAGAGCGAATATTAATGAATGATACAGCAAAATATAACAAAAAAACAAATGTTAACTACTTTTAAAACTTATAAATCACATGCTAAATATTGATTGATATTGAAAAAAATTATTGTACCATTTAAAAACTATATATTTAACTGTTATTTTTAGTAAATATGTTAAATGTTATTTATGTATATTCTGCAGTTTAGTTTTAGGTATTCAATATGGATAAATTTATGAATACTTAAGGACTTAGCCTCTGAAGACCTCCCTCCAAGTTCCAACCATATATTCTTTTAACTACTGAAACTTGCATAAAACAATGAGGAAACAAAAACAATTTGTACTACAATGAATTTCGTTAAATAGAATTATATAATTACCAAGATAATATAATCTTATTTAAATTATTTTTATTATTATTTAGTTAAATTTTAGATGTAAATTATTTAACTAATCTTATGATTTAAAACACAATTTTTACTGAAATAATCTCTGCGTTTAATTTGTTTGTAATATTTTTTTAAATTGCTGCTTTTTCAAAAATACAAAGTTTTCATTTCAAGTAAGCTTAAAGCTTTCACTTGACTATTCTCTATTTTAGTCATGAATCCTATAATATTCAATTTATTTTTATCGGATATACAATTCTAGGGTTATTATACAACAATATTTTAAATATTTGATTTTTTTTTACTACTTGACTACAGTATTAGTATACATTGTACAGAAACAGATTAGTTATCGATTAATATAACTTTATTCGTTGAGTAGAAACACCTGATAGTTTGCACAGCTAGAAAATGTATAAACTATTAACAACAAGAATCATAGTTCTCAACAATATTTGTGGAAAATCTTGTTAAATAGAGGATTGTTTTACATAAGTCTTATTGTATACTTATGCGTATTATATTATTAATTTTGACAAAAATTGTATGCAAAAAGTTATATATATATATATATATATATATATATATATATATATATAATGCATGTATTTATCTTCTTCAATGCAGGTATCTATCTAGTGCACTTTTCTTGAAAAATGAAACTACTGAAAATATATGAATATGGTTAAAGGACGCTTGTAAATTCATTGTAATAATAATGTAGGTATAAGTTCGCACTCGCATAAAAACGTAGGTGTACATCGGTAAAAGGAAAAGGAGGAAGAAAATACATAATAATATTAAAAACCGTATTTTATCTATACACTCGTGGGTATAGAATTGTTATGTGATGCGCAACATGCGTTATATTATGATGGAGCTTAATAAAAAAAATTTCGAATCATCTGCGTTTATTTCGAAACGTTTTATCTGTTTGTGTACTAAACTATATATGCACCATGAAAATGCGACTCAGTTAAAACATATTAAACGAATATAAATAAATTACGGCTTTGTTTCATCATTTCAAATCAACAACGTATTCAGCGATCAAAATGTTTGTATATACCAATATATATATAATATGACATTTATACATTTTACAAGTTTTTTCTTTTACTTCTTCTTTTCCGAATTGATGTTTCTTAAAGTGTATAATAATATTTATTACAAATATAATTCCACGAACCTATATATAATTATATATATATATATATGATCGTATTATACTTGAATATAATGTAGTAGTTGTTATTGTTGAGCAATTATACTCATACGTAATTTTTTTTTCTCATAACTTTAAGTCAAAACTCCAGAATAAAATTTATAACCCCGATATCTGAATTGGGGGTTATTGATTTTAAATGAAAAAATACTGGATAACGCATTTGTACTTAATCCTGACTAAAACTTTTTAATCAAGACCGTAATCGTGTAATTTTTCCAGTCGGTTAGTCCAGTATAATCAGGATTCTGGCGATTCCACTCACTTCAGAGACAAGTTAAAACGAGTCATTATAAAATATTTTATTCTAGTGCATATGAAAAGTATATAATTGTAATATATGCACGCGTTGATAGTAGATTCGACCGGTGCTGTGTATATTTTGGCGTGTATACATTGAAGAAATAAATAACAACATACACTCTTTCACCAAACGCATGTTAAATAATCATTTTACAAGAATCTATGACACGTATAAAACTCGTATATGCATAGTTACGTTTGATAAAGCATACGTATTATCTGAGAACCTTTGCAAAAACAGTATTTATATAACGTTCAAAGTGCAATTCTGATGATAAAGAATTAGTGGATTAATTAGTGCATACTTAAAAATAACTTTATCTTCTGAATGTTCTGATTTTGAAATAATAAACAATAAAGAGGAAATGCTAATGTTTGAACAAAGGTGAACATGATTTTTAAAGGTTTCTCACGAAAATAGAATTGATTTTAATGTTTGTCTGTGTAAGATATCACAAGTTAATAATTGTTTATGGCATCATGTCATGAATATTATGATCATATATTGACGTGAATGTGTCATCCGCGTAAATGGGTAGTATATTATACAATGCAAGAAATATTCTAATAAGCTATCTAATTATGTTAAATATACGATTGTTTGGTGGCCGTTTAGTATGAAACGTTTAAACAAGCGTTCTTACAATAAATCAATAATGAAAAACAATTGATTATCTTTGTTAGTGATTTTTAAAAAAAAAAATAAAATTACAAATTATTTTGAACAAATATGCAAATCAAAAAGAAATAAAAATAGGTATACTGACTTTTAAAATTCATTCAAAAGTATTTTGTTGTTTTTTACATGAACCTCAGGGTCAATACTCACAGCGATGAAATGAATACCTTGTAAACTAAAATCTCGACTCTTCATGGTAATTAATAATTTATAAACAATAACAAAAGATTAACCCATAATTAGTTTTATCCAGACTAGATTTCACTTAACTTTCCACTAAACTTCGGTGTTTTTCATAGTTTTAAAGGTACCTGCCTTTCATTTTTAATCAACTGGATTAGAAATTCGATTCAATTAATTATAGTATTTTAAATGGTACTCCAAATTTTCTATACTTTGAATATGCGTACTTAAATGCAATGATAATGTGTGTGTGTCGTTCGATGCAGTTATCGTACCCAATACAGCAACGGAATATTCTAAGGAACAATTTTCGTTCAGCACGTTTTATTCTTTTCTTTTTTTTGTACGAAATCATTGGTTTTAGCATTCATTAATTGAAACCGATTACAATATCAAAAATTTCACATTAATAATCAATCAAGATAGTAAATATAATATTTTATAAACACGATTATACTTATTGCATAATATTTATAGTTGTTATGTGTAGGTAAAACAAATGATATGTTAATACATTCCCCGACGGAGTTATGCACCACATTTGCCTATACATTACGCCGTCCAAGTATAAATGTTTAAAGTGTTTAAACTATTGTAAACATAGTATATAAAATAAATAGGTACATCGTCTCATCTTTTTTTAAGTAATTTAAATAATTTCGATTCTTTCTAGTGTAATCTATCAACTAACATTATTTAAGTTATTTTTTTTAATTTTTAGATATTTTTAAAATTTCAGTGGAAATTATAATATTACTTTTTCAGACTTCTATGCCACCCATGTCAATATGTCAATATACTTGCATTAAATATCTGTACTTGAGTTTACCTGTGGTTGATTCAAACAAATAAAATTAACTTTTTGTGCATTTGTGCAGATCTATAACATTATGTGACGGGAGTTTATCTATCTATTATGAAATAAAATTTGAACACAGTGAAGTAATAATTGTGTTGTATTTTATTTTTCCAAATCTATTTCATTGATAATTATACAAATATAAGGGCAGTATTTAAAAATACGTTGTACTCTGAGATTATTGGCTTTTCAATCAAATAAACGATAGTGATTATCCACGGTGACTTAACAATATGATATTTTATTTATTCGTATGACATAATTAACACACAATATGATATAATAATTATTAACTTGGTGAAAAAAAATGAGAAATATGAAAAACCATAAACTACCTCAGTGAACGTGAAAAAGCCCAAATATATTGAGCTACAACGTTGAACACATTTTTATTGGAACAAATAACGACAGTATTCAGCCACCAAGAAACCTCAAGTTTAGGTTAGAATCATATTAATATACATGTAAAGTATATAAATATTGAATAAAAGACACGATGAAAGTCGATTTCATAATTACTATAAGTTTAAAACAAAAAATGGACACACAATATCAACTTAAAATGAAACTTAAAATGTTGTATATTTCAATACTTACTTTATACTTTGTGTAAGTATTGAAACGTGTATGGTATCCACAGCAATTTACTGTGGTCGTGTTTCGTCGCAACTTTAATATATGTAAAGATTTCTAAAAGCGGTAGTAAAACTTTCGTTAAAATGTTGACTATAAGTTATTTTAAAAGTTACCGAATTCAAATTAAACTAAATGCTAAAGGTGAATCTATACGGGTTGATAAAATACTTCAGTCCCTTTCTAAAATAAACTTGAACTGGATTTTTTTGGATGCAGCTAAAAAATAAAAACCTCCCTTCTATACTAACATGGTTATTTTACAGGCTCATTCACTGTTGAAACTATTTATCCAGTAAAATTCACTGCGTAAAATGACAACAAAAAAAAATAAAAATTTAAACTTGTAGTAAACTAATATGCTTCAATTTCTTAACAAAGTTATAGACTGGTTAGTTATACTCTAAAAGCATAACATGGTTGCATTATAATTATTTGTACTTGAATACCTAATATTTAAGAATGATAAAAAAAAAAACTCCGATAAAAAACAAACGAAAGGCGTTACCGCGTCAAACGAGGGCGTCACTTTTGGTTCTCATTAGGGAAGCCAAACATTTTAAATGAGCCAATTTTTACATCCGTCATGTTTTTCTCTTCGTAATTGTTTAAGGAAATACATTGTGTTTTACAGAATTTGTCTACATATAAATGTGAAATCTTATCTTTATTTTCGCATAGTTGTACTATTTAATGTGGAAAATATAAAAAATATGTATAAAATAATGGCTTAAAAGTATAAGAGCTATAAAGTATAGCTTTAATTCTTAAGTCTTGAAAAAATAATTGGGCTATTTAGAAGCCACATTTATGAAGATAATATCATTCTCAAGATAATTATTATTATAATAATATAAAATAATTCGATTAGTCTAAAATCGATTATTGAATCAAGTTCATAACAAAATTTTATTTTTCAAACATCGAATACCATAAAAAAATTAAGATAACGTGTGTCAACTAATATGCTCTGATTTAACCAAGGCAGTGCTGTCGGCTATGTTGAAGTAAAATATTTTCACATACTACAACCATTAGCCACGAAGGAAATTGAATTATTTGTTACTGTAAAATAATAAAATTATTTTATCTGGTTATTTGCTTTATGCATTTCATTCGATTTCAAATTAAATCCTAAGATAAATTAAAAATTAATCTAGAAGATTATTTAATTCAAATCCAAATAAGGCGTATACGTATATAACGTGCTAAATTTGAATGAAGATCACAGGTACATATTCAATTTTATTATTTCATTGTTTAGCAATCACTTATAACGTACAGAAATATATATATATATATAATATAATAAGATTATATATATACTTTTTAATTAAAATGTCTATCAATTCTCCTCAGTTAAAGATTTGATTTTTATATAACAGATCTAGATATAATTTTGAGATCTAATAACTTATATTTATCCCTGACCATACATAAACAACTTAAAAATATTTTAGGGTTTATTGATTTATTTTTTTTTTTTTTTTTTTTTGGGGGGGGGTACATTAAAGCAGTGTATAAATGTTTCAATTAATGCGAGTAAATAATGAAAATCTGAAGAAAAATATAGCATCTGATACAATTTTTTTACTGAGCCTATACTGTCTATATTTTAGCCAGATTGTTTCTCATTCTCGAGCATATTTCAATTTCAATTTGAAAAGTGCATGACACTTAAATATGTATATTGTAACGGGTCTAAAAGAATGAACAGTTAACTCGTTATCTAGACTCGAAGCTTAGAAAGCACAGGATTTTCACATTTATTTAGACCAATGTGAATCTTTTACATATTACATGAAATCATAGAAATTAGCAACAATTAACAAAACATGAAGTTTCGGGAAATTTAAATTAATGATCTTATTAATTTATCTAAAAATCAATAAACTTGAATTATGTTAATTTTATAATAATAACAATTAAGTTAAGTCATGCCGGAGATAGTATTCGAATTTAGAAAAATATATATTAAGCGTCGTATGTATTACTACATAATTGTTTATTGGAACTGCTATCCACTGAATAGTTAAAATTTACGATTTCTTAATACTTTAAATATTAAAATCAATAGATATCTATTTCAAATTAACTTATAATTAATAAACAATGACAATAATTATAATAATTCATATTTACAACTACTGCAGTATTCATATACACAAAATTTTAATAATATCTAGTCGGATTCATGTCCCATTAACGTCAATCTTCTCCCACGATACAATATGTATTAATTTACTTCTCCAAAATGGGAATAACCAATACCACCTTAAAGTTATGTTAGAAATAAATTGCATAAATAATAAATAATGATTATAGTGTGTCGATGATATCATAATTTGGTATTCCGGGTACGCAATAAAAGTAACATATTTATAGTTTTTGTTTTCTTTTTACCGTAAAATTTAAAATGAACAAAAAATATTAACAAAAAATGTTTTCTACAGAATGTTCATGATTTCAATTTATTAATTGGAAAAAAATGTTAAAACTGTTATGATAATATTTCATAGGGTATTATAGTTTTCAATCTTTCTTGGTGAATTAGAAAATGTGAACTTGCAGCATATTTATGCAGTTAGTGATTAATTTTTTTCAAATAAATATATTATTTTAATATTATATGGCCCATTTTTAACTTATTTCTTTACTTCCGAACAAGAACATAATTTTCTTAGTCATATATGCGGGGTTAGATCTTTGATGTGTTGTCCATATCATTATGGCCTCGGAATACCCTTAGTGTCCTTATGGGTTTTCTTTTTAACATTTTTTTTTTGAACCTCTATTTTAGAGTTTTGCCATCGAGTTCTACATAAGTTTAAGTATACTGTATGTATAAGTATGCATATATAATTTAAATATTTTTTTACATAAAACAAGAAAGAAATTTTCTCTTGTATTTTAAGACATTTGGCCAGATGTAAATATTAAAGCTGAATTCAAAAATTGAATATATTAATACATTTTCTTTAAAAAAAACTCTTTTAATTATTTTATTTGAATTTAAATAAACTGTCTGTTTTTAGTTTTACAAAATATATGTTGATTTAACTTTTTATGAAGTGTTTAAATATTTTAAAGACTCAAGAAAATCAATTGAAGTAAATATTATAATTTAAACAAAGTTTAATTTTGATGTAAAATATAAAATTCCATAAAATATCATTTTTAGTGTGAAATATTTACCTTTATGACCTTTATTTAATAATAATACACAATAAATTAACGAAGAAAAATGGACTGAGTAATCTGTACTGAGATAGTCTTCTGGATTAATTGTTTTCACTAACTAAATTTAATATAATTACATAATACATGATCATAATACATAATAAATTAATATCTTGAAGTTTACTTGTATAATTTATTGATAAAATATGATATACCTTTTCAATTTTTATAAGATCTATGATTATTTTTCTGTGGCTATTTATAAAAATATTGAATACAACGAGAATTCACTTAGCAGTGTTATACAAATTTTGTATCTTAGCAAAACTACTAGAAAATATCAGTATGTGTTGTTAGGTAAGGTACGAGACCGGTATGAATTTGGATTCCGATGAAAACTAAAGTATTTTATAACAAAGGTATTTCTCTTGGTACACCTTATATAACCTCTAATATTAAGAGTGCACAAGGGTAAATTATTTACAGTGTCTCTTGTGTCTATTAGATATCTTACCTAGGGGTAATGCAGAGACTATTGAATTGTTGATCATAGTTATTCAGCTAACTTGTACATCGTACATTACTCACGCGATTGGTTACACTGAATAATTAATATAGTTATTAAATTATGGGTTCCAATTATTTTCATAAACTTATTAATCATGTGTAATTAATGATAATATTACTTTAAATAAGTGTGAACACGAAAGTCATATTATTTAATAATAAAAAGAATACCCAGGTAAAAATATTTAATGGGTCGAATTTTTTCCATAATTTATCACTTTGCCATCCATGATTTATATATAATTGCTTCCCATACACTGTGCATTTAAATCAACCTCACATCGACGGGTAAAAACTAATTACGTTTGTGTAAATATTTTTCCACTTATACCTTATTCTGTTGTTGATTAAGTAATTTTCATAATTCTACTAATTTTAATTTCTGAAATAATATACGTAATTGCATAAACAATAATGATTATAATTATTTTTTATGAAATTTCAAATGTTTAGGTAGTTATATTTTATTAAATTACTTTTGAAAAATTAATAACAATAGTAAATTATGATTTATATAGTGATTTCTATCTCATATTTCTGGACAGACAGAACTGAATTTTGACATAACAAACGTCCTGATAACAATTTTATTACTTCCGTATAATTTATTTAATTATCATACATTTTTAAATTAAATAACTTTCGGATTTCTTGATGATTTTGGTTTTTATACTGCACACTATATTCGATAAAAACAGTATACTTATAGTTAGTAAATAAAACAAAAAAAAAATAAGAATTGATAAAATAAAATTTTAATACTATAGTATGAAAATATATCTAACAAAATTTTAGTTAATAATTAAATTGTTTTGATTTTATTTCAAAGATCTATGTTAGTGAATTATAATTATTTTAAATATTGACTTACAATAAAAAATTTAAAAATATCTTATTTTATTCTTGGGGCGTCCTCAGGTGAAAACTGTAAATGATTTTAATTATTGAACTAGGCATTCCCAGTATATTCAGAATAATATAGATTATAGTTTATTAAATAATGAACTATATGTTACATAGTATGGTAAATTTTTAATAAATTAAATAATTATTAGTATACCACTAAATTAAAGAGAATAATTACATAAAATTAAAATTCTCCCATAGCCTGCAATGGTACCATAATATTTATATTATTTATTGATTATTGTGCCTTAACTACCTAATGTTTTTTAATAAAAAGATGTGAAGAATATCATATAAATTAGATAAAATTTTATTAAGTAATTTATTATGTAGCTATATTAACTCCGCCTATTTCCAGAGATATCTTATTATTTTAGATTGAAGCCATGAAAAAAACATTTTAGATTAAAAAAAGTTTATTATCAACATATATTCTGGTAATATTGATTTTTATTTATTCATGCTATATTTATTTACATTTATCTCCATCGATAATTATTAAACCCAATAATATGTTTAAAAAAATAAAATATTTCTAATGAAAAAATTCACTGAAATACGCATTTATTACTCTTGGACAAAATGTATTTATGAATGTCTGTATAGCTAGTGGTGAATATTTAAAGATTGTTTAATTAGTTCTTTAACTGTATACAATTAATAATGTATATATTACCACTTTTGGGAAACCAAATAATAATTTTTGCATTTTGATTTCAAGAATAATTATTATAACTATTACGTATCGTACGTGTAAATTTTGATAGACAATTGAGAATGATTTTTAAGCTTCTGGTAATTTGTTAAAAGGAAATTAGTAGGTATTTCCGAGCACAATAGACGGAAACACGAATGATTAAATTTCACATAATAAGTCATAACAAATTTGGTGTACACTTCACAAGGCGTGTATTGTTCGCACTAGAAATTACTCTTACACTGTATTATTATGCTGTATGGAAATAAACGATCGGCACAACGCACGAGGAATGCTCATTTGCACACGCATAACTTCGTTTATGACTACAATAATAATAATAATAATGATCATATAAATACAACTATACTATTATTTGCATGGAGGATGACAACAATCAATTTTTTTTCCTGTGACAACTTAATAGGCTTAATAGATATGATAGATTTTAGATATATAATATTATATTTTCATATTATGAAATTCAACTGATAATTCAAATAAATCTCAGCTCAAGCGAATTTAACATTAAATAAACATGAGTGGTTATAACATATATAATATAGCTGTTCATAACCTTTTTCAATCTCAAAATATTATAGGGGGTATGTTCTCTGCATTAGCAATGAGTAGCTCACAAATTTAATTTAAAGATTCCATAATGAATACGTTCTTCGAATTTTATCGAATTTATTGATGAAGCAATTTTGATCGAATTTTGTCGTCGGTCTCAAACCAATGAACTCCAAAATAGAGCGTACCCTGGGTGTTATTTTTTTTCGCCAAAATTTTTGGACTAATCGTACAATTATTCAACTATTATACTATTATTGTTACGATTTTAAAATAGTAAAAGTAATTCTATTATGTTTATCAAGTGAAAAAAAAAGTAGACGATTGTCACGTCATGAGTTCGCTCTTCTGATAAATGATAGAATCGCTTTACTGTGATACGTATAAATGCGTTTGTTTTTAACGTTGATTATTAATACATGCTATATCCAATCTCTCATAGTAGATAATATCGATGAGTGTACCTAATAATATACCATAGAAAAACGTAATTTATTATATCGTATATTTTTCAAACGCGTTTTGAGGATTTATTACTTTTGAGATAATATTTTATCAATCTAGAAAATGGCAAGATTTTTTTGAAAAAAATAAAAACCTATTGAAAAAATTATTAAACAAGTATATAATATTTATAATAATTTATAATATTACATATGTTTTCAAAAACCACTACTTCTACTCTATCCATAATTTCAAAAATTTCAAATCTGATTTAATATTCCGATCTGTTTAGAAGAGTTACAGGAATTAATTTAATTAATTAGGTTTGCATGGAAATAATGATCTATCAAAATAATAAAAAACAATATTTGATCACTGAAATTACTTTTACACTTGTATAAATGTATCCAATTTAAGCTATACTTATTCAAACAAAAGAACCCTAGAAATATTGAAAATATCCATGTATACGAATAACGAAAAACGGCCGATCACGTTTTTCATATACTTATTCAGTATAAGTTTACAATTCATACTTTTAATTCATTAAAATCAATGGTAATTTTGGGGGGCTGGTAAAAATGCTATTTAAAAATAGGTAATATGTAATTTTTATTATTATTTCTGCTACTAAAAACAATTTCAAAAAAACTATTTTGGTTGTAACAATAAGATTTTCGACAAATAATAAAAAAATAGAGATGAAACACTAAGTTATGTTAAAACTTACGTAGAGTAATTTGAACTTTTGCATAGATAGTAATCAGCTAGACTGGGTTGTGATAAAATCTTGAATACCTAAAAAAAAAAAAAAGTAATTAAGAACTTATTATATTATAGTTTAATATCCTATAGATTATTACGTCACACAGTAATGCAGGTACAATATCAAATTATAGATGCATATCGTTTGGTATGCAGCAATATTTCTATAATTTTTGATGCACTTTAATATGAGCAATAAATAAAATAAAAAAAATAGAACAGTAATGTCGATATTTTTCTTCGACACACACTCCGAATGACAGTAGCGATTCGGGTCAGCTTGAAGGGTTGACATTTTTTCGCTATTCCTCAACTATTTTCTACATCGTACACGTTTTTGCATTAACTATGAAACGTTTTTAGATTCAACCTAAACGAAGTCCTCTACGTAAATCAGAAACATAGTATTAATATGATATGATAAATTGTTCGTCATGCAATATTAGATTATTAAATGTCCAAACGAAAAATGTTCATAAGAGTTCAGTAATATATTCGTATATACGTAAAACCGTGATATCGGTGTAATAGAATATACGCAGTACGTACTACGTACGTCTGTGTCCTCCAACGGTAATCATTTTATCCATGCTAATATTTTTATTATATCTATACCTTATTATACATATTAATAATAATATATTTTGGATGATTATCGTTCGTCAAGTATGCAAAACTAATTTTTTCTTGAATGTTCATAGTTTTTCTTTAAGGTATATTAGTGCGCATATAATTACAATTTACGATTATCTAACAATTCATTTGATGTCTGTAACATTGACATATCGAACACTGACAATTTTTTTAGTTTTACAATTAATCTAGAACTAAATCATTATAGGCGTGTGTCAAGTGGAAAAGTTGATCAAACCTAAAAACCTAAAATCATGGTTGCTGTGGTCTAAAAACAATAACATGATATCAATACCTACATACCATATATATCTATATATAATGTGTCTCGGTTATACATATTACAGTATAATCATATTGGGTCTTGAACGACAGTCTTCATTACCAGTTAAATATCATCCAGGCCAATATTCGTGTATCGCAAACATTTAATTTTTTAACATTTTATTACCTACATATATCGCAAAAATGATGGCAGTTTATTCATACCAGTCAACAGAACATTATCTTCAGGTAACTCATTAAATAATTTTGATTTTTTCTATGGTAATACTTGGTCAGGTTAAAATCATTGTAAATGGTGTAAAATCATTTTAATATTCAGATTTACACATTTTGTTATGTATTTTATTTTTTGACTCGTATTAAAATTAAAAAATATCTGTATAAGCCCAAATTTTTGGGCATATTTTTATTGATAAATTTATGTATTTTGTTAAAAGTCATGGCGTAATTACGTGAATTTTCTTTAGATTGATTCAATCAAGTTTTATACCAAAGAATGTTACAGACAGCTACAACAGTTATATTTGTTTACATTGTTTACAATTCAATGATTCCATTAAAAAAAAGTCAACGTACTTAAAAAAAAATGGTTTGCACCAACGCATGTGAACCACCAAAACTACACGAACAGAAGCACAACGTTACTCGCTATTATGTAAATGTGATACGCTATGGTATATGTTAGCTTAGAATAATTTTAAGAACAGATCATGAAGTGTGATTAATCAAAATGCAGAACAATGTATTATATTATGACATATGCACTGTCGATTTACAGCCGATGAATGTTATTTGAAATACAAATTCTTGCGAAACAATGGTATGATTTGTAACTAATAAATTCATAATTAACAACTGTCATAATCGCGTCATAGAATTTTGGCAAATAATTAACTATGTTGAGTATATTTGTATGCCATACACTATGACGTATAGTTCATTATTTGTATTGAACCGATAGTCAAAAAAAGTTTTATTCGATTTAATTTTTGTTTTTTATTGACAAATTGGTCGGCGTGATATTGCGATGTAACTCAAGCTTTCGATCAAAATTGGTCTGTAACCGTTTTTCCGATACTGTATTCTATTACAACGTTTATTCTCACTGAGATGTACTTATAATAATAATAATATTGTCCCACTAACAATATTTATGGAATTCGTGTACGGTGATCGAGGAACATCAACTACATCGGTTGGGAACTGTATAAGTAAGTGCGGGGAATTGAGAGTTTGTGTTTGTTTTTTCACTATATTATGGTGAAAAAATTTTGTCACAAATAATACGTGCGGCTACCGAACGAGTAAAATAAACTTTCGCGTACTCGATACGGACCATACGCGCGTGTAAGAATAGGTAATAGAATATTAACCGAAAACCCCGGACATCGATCGATGTGAAAATCGATAAAATTCGATATTTTAAATCCTAGGTCCCGTGTGCGTTTCTTGATTCACTACCTCTCACCCGTCGCTTACACGTGTAAAACGTTCGTTGCACTCAGTCAGGACAGTTTACCCGATATTTTCTTAACACCATTGGGCACACGATAGTTATTGGGTTACTTGTACTATGCAGTGTGCACACAATCTGACTGGGCATCATTCACAACGACTGATTCCCTATTCGACCATTACTCGCACGTACCATTTATGCACTCATACTATACGTACTTACGTCGATATCCCTACGAGTCGATATCCATCAACACACAGCAAACCATTTTAGCGTGCACATGTCTAATTTCGCATAATTAACTCTATAACTGTTTCGATCGGTGGCAATAACGAACCACATTTGCTGTAAATCGTGTACAGTGTGTGTACTTATAGTAACTGCATAAGTGTAGCCAGTGACATATTTTAATTTTTTTTATGGGGGGGGGGCTAAAAAATAGTGGAATAAATATATAATGAATATATATGTATATACTATATATATATTTTTTTTCTTTACCTATAGCGCAAGTCATTTATGGCTTTTTAACCTTTTTTTCTTCTGGGAATGAGTCAATCCCCGGAACCCCCTCCGGCCATCCCCCCAAAAAAAAAATAGGCTACCTAGTGTAGCACAGAGGTTCCCGGTTATAAACTATGGAGCCACGAGTTCTCTTATTATACCTTAGACTTAAATTGGATCGAGGATACTCCTTTTTGTAGATGTAGAATGCTTATGGAGAAAATGATTCATTCTAAGCTTGAAATAAAATTTGAAGGGTGGCAAATTTGTAACGAACAAAAATTAAACGAATTTTATTTATTTTACATTTCTGTAGATCATGAATTAAAAATTGTTCAGATACATAATTTTTGTCTATATTTATTCGTCAAATATCGGCTATAATTATATTAATAATATTATACTATACAGATATACATTTGATACTTGCACGCATTTTTGTCATACTGTTACACACTGGACGATTACAATAGAATTTGTCAGGTAAAGAATAAACACAATTTGGCAAATTATATCGGAGCCTATGGTGAAAATTATGCAAAATCCGGCCCTGTTTATAATAATACGAACACAAATACTTACGAAAAATACAACATTATATATTGAGAAATGTATTATTGAATAACCTCTTAAATAAATCTTCATTATTTTACGTATTAACACTATTACAAAATCTATATTATATCTCTTAGTTATTTGAATTAGAATTGGTTTTGAAACTTTATACTACGTGCAGTGAAAATTTCCCCCCCCTCCCGTTCATGGTTAATATTTTCACATTGAACACATCTGCGAACGTCCTATTAAGAACCACTGGTGAAACTTAAATTATACATAAAACACGACGATTGAAATGATCGTAGTTCGGTGATTTACCGCGGTAAATGTTAGATTAAAGAGTGTTATGTACATTTTCATTAACGGTGGATGAATCGCGGTGCTACTAGGTTCCTGGAAACTTTCGAGGAGGAGTGAAGTAATATTTTTGCCACTGACTCACTTGTACGGTGCGTTAACGAAACCCCGTGATAAAGTTGTTACCGCGGCGAAACTAGACGGATTCGCTAGGTCATTTATGTCAACGGGTTTAGAAAACGATCCATTAATTACGAAACGAGCAGTACGATACGTAGTAATATTATTATAAGCAATGGCTACGAGAACATACGCAACACCAAGCAAAGTATAAGCGATTGTAAAACATTAATATTATGTTATGTATGGCATTTTCATTATATTTTACCAAAACTTATAATTTAAAAATAAATAATTCGATTTTATTCTTTTAAAATTTTCAAATCATTTTTATCAGCAACCCAATATATAACATCATTATAATTTTTAACTTCCTTTTTTTTGGGAAAAATGTTGACGTATCAACATGGATCTACGTATCTAACCCGTAGAATTGATAGTTTATATTATTTATAAGCATTCAAAGTTTAGACGACTAAAATAATCCATTTAAACGTTGTGAAGTAGCTATTGCACCCAATTTACGTCATCTAATATAAAAAGAAGAAAGATTCAAATATTTTTGATTCAAGATTCGATATTCGATTTTCATGTATCAGAACTTGTAAGACATAGGATTCAATATTATATTGTACTGCTTTGTAAAAATAAGTAAAAAATTAAAAATAATCGTTCAGAGCTCTCCTATCTAACACTTTTTGATAATCTCACTTCTCTTCTCGATTAAACCGTAATTGGTATCGCGATAATCCAGATAATTAAATAAAAAAAAAATTAATAATTGGTTTATAACATTATATATATATATATATTATAATATATTCCTGTCGTAGAGGGCTCTATCATAGGAAGCCGTTCTAGGATACTTTACTTATTATTTGTGTTTTATTTTAATTTACCATGTTTCCTATTATATTGCATTACGTATAGATAACATAAATGTAAATTTCATAGTAAAAAAAAAAATAATAATAAAATAAGGTAGCTGTAATAAAAGTAGTGCATAGCATATATAATAATTTCGTCATTTTTTACTTAATATATGTAATTGTCTGTATACTTATCATGTATATTTTTTTTTTCAGTTAACTAATGTAATTTCACCTATATATGGCAATATGGCTTGATTTTAATTTTTCCGTGTAATCGTAATTTTATTGTATTTATGTTAATTTGTTGTAAATGATTTTAAATTCAATTTCTACTGATATATTATTATTTATTATAAATAAATCAATAGTTTTAATACGACATATGTGATATAATAAAATTATAACATCTTTATTCGACCAATTAATTATTCTAAATGATCAATAAAATTAAATTCAAACGTAACGTTTGAAGAACACGCAAGTGCTATATAATACATAAAAATTATACCAAAATATTAGTATGCACACCTCGTTAATAATATATATACATATATATATAGGTACTGTGTATTCAAATATTCCTACTTTTTTTTCTCGCTTTATTTGTAGAAAACATCAATCTCTGGCCGTTGCATATTATAACCCGTTCGTTTTTCTGACATTTTCCAATTTTCTATAGCACGCGCATTGGCATCGGATTGGAATAGAGAATCGTAAGCATACAGCATATATTATTCCAAGTGTATATATATATATATATTTTACTTAATAGGATTGAAAAATAAAATCGTTTTGACATCAGCGTCAATCACTTCTGACACGTGAAAAGAAACAATGGTTCACAGAGGCTCATCACGTATTTCCAAATTTGAATTTTGAACTCAACATTTCGATATAGGTGTCATTCACAGAATACCATTTGCATAAATTATAAAAATTGTGATCGATAATAATACAATAAACTGAATAAACACAGCCATATTCACTCTGGAAAATAATAATTTGAAGGTTAAACGCTCACATTATAACCTTCGTAGAATTTACACAAAACATTTCTACTGCAGTTTTATAAGTGCCAACTTCAATTAAGTAGAAAAATAACCAACCCTTAAGTTTACAGTAACGGGTAGATTTAGTGTTAATGCACATAGTACTATATAATTCATCTGAGCAAAATTAACATTAGATCATCATGAACACGTATTCCTTTTAATGTAGGTAGATGGAAAAAGCTGTGCAATGTCATATTATATTGGTACAAAAATATCTTAGTCGTAGAATTGTATGAAAAAATTGAAAACTATAAAACATAAACTGATATCCAGCAATAATAACTATAACTTTCGATAGTATAAAAGTAGAAAATGGTAGTAGGTTATATTTTATGTATCCCGTATAAGTATGTCTTTGTTTAAATATTTAAAACTAGAAATAAATCAAAAGATTCCACCTATAGATAATCGTATACAGTTTACCGATTAAATAATGCTTAAATATTTACAGAAAGTATATCAATCAATAAAAACAATTAAATTAAAAGTAATTCCAATAGTAGGACTTGGTTTAGTTTACATTATTTTATTTAATGCAAAAAAAAAAAAAATTAGAAAGAAAAGGTGTTTCAATCAATCTTTTTAACGTGTTTAAAAAATCTTAAATTCCTACCACCATCATCTATTGTAGCGTGTTTCTAAATCAATTAGATAATGGCGACGATAATTGTATTTCTGACACTCGTTTCTCGTTCATCTTCTTTAAAAAAACAACCCTGCAATGTAATGGCTGGAATTATTAATCATTAACGGACATCAAACACGCCGAGTTTCGTTACCTACTTAAATAAATTCGGCAAAGAAGAAATAACAACATTAATGTAAAATTAAAAAGTTTAAATACAACACCGGAAGAGATTTAAAATGAATATTTTTAAAATATTTGTTTCTGAAAATTCAAACGCAAATCAACTTAAGGTTATTGTTATTTGTAACCAAAAACTGAACTTTATTTGATGTAACATAAACAAGTATTCCTATTTACGTTATCTGTAAGGTATACAATACTTTATCTCGTAACTGTATTACCTATAAGTAGATATCATAAGTAATAAATAATTACTAAAACTATAAATTCAATTTTTGATCGTATTGCGGTTACCAAATTAAATTATTGATGGCATTGGATCCACACAGATTTAACTTCAAATTTTATAAATTTGGGTCGACCAAACAAAATAATGATACGAAGATGAAGTTTTGAATAAATGTTTAATAATAATTATTATTATTTTCAATTGTTTGATTTCGTTGTACATATTTCCAGGGAATCGCATTACATATGAAAAATACTTATAGAACGATTACACGAATCATTTGTTTCACTAAAAACAAATAAGTTTTGGATATTTTAGATTAATGTTGTTGAATAAACTATCAAGTCAATTTGTAAACTATAAGATCTAAATAAAGCAATAGCCAATATCGTAAATTATTTTTACATAGTTACGCTGTCTATTGTCTGTAGTAATTTATAAGTATATGTGGAGATTTTCTTGAACCATAAATTAAAAAAAAAAAAAATGTTGGAAAAAATATTAGTCCTCCAAATCCAATAAACCAAAGATTAATAGTTTTATTAATTTATTTTTATTTTAAATATTATAATACTATATGACAACATTGTTCTTTATAATTTAAAAATTCTACAGTTATTAGATTTATAAATGTACATATTTTGAATTTTACACAATCCGATTTAGTTTAATACTTTTCATCTATTATAAAAAATTAAGATTTAAATCTCTCGCATTATAATATTATTATTATGTAAAAAACAATCGAGCTATAACGCATAACGCATTTATGAAGTATATCGTTTGAACCAAATTTATATTTTGCAAGCAAATATAATTAAATTTACACGTAGTCAATTAGCACTAGAAAATTGAATTTTCATTATTTTATTTTTTCATTATAATTAAAGCCATAAGGCTCATGCACAGTGTAATGGATAAGTAAGATATGATTTAGGTAGATTTACAAATAATAGTTGTTATATTATAATCATACAGGAGTAGCAAATAATTTATACTAAAATTAAATTAAATTAAATTATATATAAATTACTAGTTTACTGAGAAAATTCGTCATAATTAGTAATGAAAAAAGTCCAATCCGGACTTATTTCTCAACTTTTAAATTCTCTAAAAGGAGTTATTTTAATCATATAGACTGTGGACTGTGAGTTTGAATGTAAAAATAGGGACATATTCTTGAGTTATATTGAAGTTGATGAAAATAAATTATTAATAATTAATAGGAAATAATTATATGCAATTTTAACATAGTCGTTTGATTCGTAAATCGCACGCAAAACCATTTATTAATAAATACAATTAACTAAAAAGTCAAGCTGTCTATAAAAAGTAGAAAAAAAAGATTAAAAACCCAATAGCAGCACCTATTTCGTTTTTACCATCACGTGAAACGTTTATTGTTCACAACGCATAATAACACATAACACGGAACTATAAGTGTAAAAGTAGTGTTCGTTTACTAATAGGGTTTATCCACTTCTTATGAAGTTGTATTTTTCATAGATTGAAGACTGTAAAAAAAATCGCCGTGCTAATCGATCGTCATTTAATTATTTTCCTATTAATTGATATTATATGACTACTATTATTTCGAAGTCTTCAACTCCATCACCGTATGCTCGTACGTGACTTTTACCATTCGCAAAACTTCGTGTTTCTGTACAACATTAAGTTATAGTGCGTATTATATTATTTCGTCCTAACATAATGTAGTCTTCGTAAGTAACTCCCGCTACAGTTTGGCTGCCGCTCATAAAATCCGGATGACTGTATCCCGAAAGAACCCGTGGCTGGTTTAGTGTGTATCCTTCTTTTATTCCCGGTATATTTTATTAATATATATATATATATATATATATGTGTGTGTGTGTGTACAGGTATTTTATTTTATTTTTTGACGAGAACAATGAATAATATTAATCATTTAGTAAATATTTAAATTTATATACTTTGTCCCTTTTTTATTATTATTATTATCATAAGCCCTATTTGGATCCCTTCTGGTCGGTTCGAAACACGAGACATCAACGTCAACTTTCCATGTTTAGTAAGCTCGGTGGGTTGAATAATGATTGTATTACCTATAGGTATTTAGTATTATGTAATCTTCGGACATAAATTATAGCACATAAACACACTGATACAGAAAAATAATACTATCATAGTCTACTAGTGATGTGCACAAATATTCCCAATGACATTACATTAAAAAATTATACAAATATGTTTATATCATAATTTATTTTTATTGTATTTTCTTATTTTCTGGGGTTTCTCCCAAACCCATCAATGACCTAATCGGAAGTCAAAGTAATACCTCGTAAACTGACAAAATATCAATCCGTTAAATTTATTCTATGTAAATAATTATTTTTCAGTTTAAAATTGAATATATACACATGAACAATTTTTACTTTTTCCGTGATAATCCTTAATATTAGAAATTCACCATTTTAAACAATGCAGCTGTTGACACCGATAAATTATATATACTATAATGTATATATTATAATTTTTGATAATATGAAAATACTTGGGGAGATCACTGCAGGATTACAAAGGTTTAATGCATCATTTCCATTTGATGATTTTGCATCCAAATCTTCCAAACGCGCAATTTTTAGTTTCCATATTTTAACTAGGTGCAATATACACATGACCTTTGGTTTCTAAAACTTAATTTTTTCCTAAATACAATTTGAAAATAAATTATTAGTAATTTTTATATATAAACCATTTTCATGTGTCTATTATACCTATAGTAAAAAAAGACCAAAGGGAGCTTCTACATTCCCTCCTCCGTGTATATAATCTGCAAAATAGTTGTATTATAAAATGTATTATACTTTATACATCATTATAAAATCATGATAGTAAATGTTCATATAAATGATAACGTACTTATGATATCATAATTTTCGTTTTGTATCTCGAATGAGAATATTGTAGCAAATTGTATTGCCTTGATTTAGTATTTGTATTATTCGTATAAAATTCTATAGACAAAATGCCCTTGGCTAAACGAGAATTTCTTTTTAATCAATCATTTTAATTTCGATGAAAAAAAAAATCACAGAATAAAGATATAGGTTTATTCCACACGCACATTATGAAAATATTCATGGATCATAATATTATTATACTCTGCTGCTTAGGTCGTATATTATTAAATAAACAAATAAAATGTTTTTAATGCGCAGTCGTTGCATGTGCGGGATTAGAGAAATATTCATAATAACAATCATCGTTATCACTGTTATTATTATTATTATTATTATTATTGTGATTACAATATTATGATTACTGTTATTGTTTTGTTGCCTAAATGGTGATCACCTGCTACGTCATTGGAATCCTCAACGACGTATCATAATATATGTGCATACGATTCCTTTCCTCCCAGGCCCCAATTCTGACCATACCACTGCGTCAAGCGCAGAATATAAATATGTTTTGCAGGTTTGTCACGGCGTGTAATTCGGTTTATGTGTCCGTATACAGGATGTTTCAGTTGTAAAGTCTTAGGGATGAAAATGACAATGACACATTGTCCGTATTCGCAATGGCGTAGCTGTAAAATATTTGGAGAGAAGGAGAGACAAAATATTAAATACCTCAATTGAAAATCGTTAAACTAATGTAAAAGTCTAATAAGTATAACATTATCTAGTAATGTAATGTAAATGTCAACAATTTTAACGTTATGATATAGAATACGGTATTCGTAAGTTACTATCAAGCACCATCATTATCGCTGTCTCGGCTGATCTTCTCCAGACGACTGGTATATTAGTAATTTATCACGAAACGGTCCATCGACTAAGCGCGACCCCCCTCCATACTGTCAGCTTACCCGTCGTACTTCGGCCATCACAGCTACGTACATATTATGTACATTGAGTTTCAACACGGCACCACCTAGTATTTTGTCACGCACTATTCCATTAGAGTTGTACTCTACATAAAGTACCTACTTATATAATAAATTAGCATTTTATAGACATTTCATAGTTTTCGCAATATTTGAATGGAATTTGTGCTTATTATGGGCATTTTAAATTTTCGATTAAAATAGTAAAATAATTTTATTATTTATAAATTTGGTTCTCTGAGTATAATATTATTATATCAAAACATTTTTAGAAATATAAGCTTATCCATCGGAGCTCTTTTATTAAGAATCGTATTCTCGATAGCATATGTTAGGTATCTCACCTGATGACTTAGGAGTATCAGCCATCTTTTTTATTATTACATCTTCTATATTTTTTCTAAAGAGTATAATTTTTTTTAGAAAATTTCACATGAGGGGAGCATGGCCTCTAAACTCCCCTATTCAAATTTTCCATAGAAAATAAACACACTCGTATAATCGAACATAAAACTACAGAATTCGGTTTGCTTTGTCTCTCTCTCTCTCTCTCTCTCTCTCTGTCTCTCTCCACGTTTTATATGCATAACATTATTGTATAACTATGTAATATATTAATATTATTATATAATGATAATATTATAATATTATTGTATGCACCGGAATACTGCGGATATTTAAAGTATATGGACTCAAGGATTGTTTTATACACATATAGAGAACGTACAATAACTCAATAGTATAGACAGTCCTAAGTTCTTGAATTTATTTTCTTTCCATTTTTCCTACTCGTAATGCAATATCAAAAGGTATATTATATCGTACAGCAAAGTATTTAACTAATTATACTAAAAATACCGTCCCCTTTAAAATTAAATTATGAAAACCATAAAATTAGATTATTAGAAATCGATTTGTTCCTGTCACCAGACTTATTGAACATACTATTATATGATTGTTAATTCATACTTCATAGTGTTACGGATAATTGTTTTTGTTTGAATAGTAATTATTATTATAATTTTTTTTTATTTTATTATTAATTATGGAACAATTGTGAATATATTTTCTAATTTATGTAATTGGGCTAATATAAACTAAATGAATAAATAAATGAATTTCTACAGTTGTGTACACAGTATGCATAGTCCGATGTATTCATAAGAATTTTTATTGTATGCATTAGGTCAAACGCATCTATTTTTCTCACACGAGACGATTCAATTAACAAAAATTGTAATATGTCTACAATGCTAATAAATGCTGGAAAACGTGTTAAACGTTGTTTACAAACCAAGAATCTGATTTTAAAACTCGTGGATGATACGCAAAGTATTAATTATCACTTTTATTTATATTTACTATTGAGCTGTAATGACAAAAATTACACGTTGTACCACAAATGCCTTTCGCACCATCGAAATCATATAAAATCGTTAATGTCATTACGTAGTTATTCACGGTGAAGGGAATATTTTGCTTATATATATATATATATATATATTATTAGATGCCAAATGGATACGTGTGAAATTAAAAAAAAAAATCAAAAAATAATACCTCAAAATAAAAGATCAAGACAGGAAATCCCCTCTGAGGGGATTACCCCTTTTGAAAAATCGACAGTATAATGAAAACATCGCACGGTTGGAGGTCCGTGACTTCCCGTCGGGATTGAGATTTAAAAAACACATTTGCTTTCTACACCGAGCAAAAAAGTCGAGAGAGATTTTCAAAGAAAATCTACCAAACCCATCCCATATATGACGTCCCTTTCGCAAAAAAGGAAGATTACGTTGCATAAATTTTGAGTCAAATTTTTAAGTTACTTAAACCTAAGAAGTGTAGTAATATATCTTCATCGACTTAATGAGTGGTGTATAGATTACAAAAAATAATACATATTTCATCTTCAAAATTAAATAATCTCTCTGACTTATGGGATTAAATTATATTTCAAAACTCAATTTCAAAGGTGTTAATATAATTTAATATAATGCAGGTATATAATATTATAATAAAGTATATTACATTTATAGTTTATACTATATATAATATACATTATAACATCAAACAGAACTCTGCAATAAACGCAAATGATATTGTTTAAGTAAATACATATGTTTATTATAAAACAAAAAACAATTTTCGGATGTACAAAAATAATTATTATTTTACATTGTTAATAATTCATTTTGAGATTATAATAAGTGGATACATTGTTTAAATGTCCAACGTATAATATATATACTGTATAATTATTATACATGGAAACAAAAAAAAAAAGAATATTAATAATACGATACTGTCTTAATCGTTTTATTATTTATAATTTACAAAGTAAATCTTGTAAAATATAAATTCGACTTCTCTAATTATTACAATTACATTTTCCCCACGAATTATGAATTTAGTAAATATATTATGTGCATTTCGTTCAAATATCAAATGTTTACATTCAAATTCAAACAAAGTTCAAGCGCGTAACTATAATATCAACAAATAAATATATATGAACAGTTGGAGCATTCATCTTATACAAACCTATAGTGAGACAACGTTTGCAAAAATTTTAACTGAAAAAGCACACAATATACATGATTTTAAACATATACAATTTACATGATTAGAAAATGGTATACAGAATAAAGGTTTTATACTTTTACGTTTTTACTATACAATATTATGTGTATTTATTGTCCTTTAATAATAATAATAATAATATGCATATAATAATAATATAATTGCATACCGTAATGTATGTAATTATATTTTATAGTTATAACGTTGAATCTTGTAGCATACATACCAGCTCTAATTATCGTAGTGAATCATTATACTTTAGTGCACGTCTATGCTTTCAATGTTATGTAGGTGTAATACATGGCTAATAACAATGGTCTTACAAAGAGCCAACTGACTATAATTTCAGCGTGTACGTTATGTTCAAAAATAAGACTGTCCATTTTAGTCTTTGAGATGGGAACGAATGGTTAAAAATTACAATATAAATCGCTGAACCAATAAGAATTAATTTGAATAATTAACATTAAATTCATAAATAATAAACTACTTTTATCATATCATTATATATTATTACTACAAGTAGTGCATTGTAAGAAACATTGAACAATTTAAGTCCTCTTTTTATTCTTGGTTGACTAAAACATTTTAATTTGTCTATATTTCTAACTAGTTGACCCAAGATGCGTAAGTCTGTCGAAGTTTTAATATATTTCAATATATGGTAATATGTATGTGTAAACACAGTGTAAATGAGAGAAAAACGCGTTTTTAAGGAATCATTGTATTTATTAACGACAGTGCGGCTATGTATATACATTTTTGAGCAGGAATACATTCAGAAATTGTCAAGGGAAATTTTACACATGAGAAGAATTCTATGGGCAGTATATACACTGCTGAAATTCTGGAACAGTGTAATGCGACTGGAATATGATTGACTTAAAATCGTGTGCATTTGTTTCAAAATATATGTTACAATTTACATAAAGCAAATAAATCTTATGTCAACCAAATGATTTATTTTCTTCCGTTCGAATTCATAAATCAAAATGAATATGAATTTTATTTACATTTAGGCTTACAGAACGAACAGCATTTAATTTTTATTCATTTAGGTAAATACAAATAAAATTAATTCTAAACACACAACTGTTGACAAAACGAAAGATATATACTCGCGTGAACAGTGAATTTTCGTAAGACTTGTAACAAGCGCAGGTTGAACCGCGGTTACTTATTGTTTATAATATTAATATTCTAATGAAATAATTGTATTTTCTAACGCAATATTTATTATAGTTCGTTTGGTTCGTTAATGTGAGAATATATCGTGTTTTATACCGTTTTCTGTGCTAGTATGTTGTACCTACAGGTACCTACCTACAGGTTTTAATGTCGTTCAATTTGACATTTTTAAACCGTGCATCGAACGCTTCGAGGTGGTGGATTGTTCACTATAACATAAGTCAGTTATCCGATTATCCACAGTGTACTTTACGGGGTCCTTATGAAATTTGCATATCTCTGCGATTTCCTATCAGTGATATCGGACACATACTGCGTATAGCCGCTCTACACGAGTAATTATAATGGCGACTCTCGAGGGATTGTTCATCTGATATTACGGTACGGTTTCGATGACACAAATTACTCCTCGTCGTAATCATAACGACAGGGATTATTATTATAAATTTGCAAACGTTACCCGTGACAACAGTGTAATAAAAAAGTCCACGGTGGACGGTGTCAAAATTCTCGACACGCCATCATGGCCGGGATGATAAACTCAATCGTATAGAATGTATTCACATTTATTTTTAAGTCTTAAACATTTTCAAGGTACATTTATTATTTTGTATGTCATATAATTTTGTTGTCATTTCTCGTTTGAAATTATTATCAATTTAATAGGAATTGATGGATTACTAGATGAACATAAGTTTCTTGAGTTCTATACGTTTGTGAATATTATGATTTTAGATATTAGATTTATTATGATATATGTAGGACAAGGATTAAAATTACTGACCTTTATAATATGTTAAGCTTGTTATAGAGAAAATGAATTAGATAAATCTCAAAATTACTCCTAAATTTTTTTTTTATTATTTTTTCTAGTCAGCTAAAATAAAATTAGGACGGTTATAAGGGGTAATGTTTAACGGACTAGAGTCTGATTATGTAATTTTCTTTAGAAAATCTTCTTTTCTCAGTTACGTCACTGCTATAAGCCGCAATTCTATATAAATAGATATAGTATATATTGTACGACCATGATCCATATAAAGGACATTTAGGTTACCAAATCTAAATAATAATAATAAAGCACCTTCGTTTTCTTAAATAAAATATTTTACAAACAAGTAAAATCAAAAAAAAAAAAAAAAAATCAAATATTATGTAAAATATGTCTTATAAATTTAATTTATATAATTTATATAATTAAATTTATATATTTTAAAACAATATTCTAAACATTTAAAAAGAGTTTACTGTTTTACCCATTTTATTTATTTATTTTCATGCCGAATGAAATATAAGTTTTGAGAAAGAGAAATCATCTGCGAAAAATTGATTATAAGCAAATGGCATTTTCTGCGGATCGTTTAGGCTAAAATCATTTATGATAGTGTAAGCAGTAAGCAACGAATGGGGCATATAACGGACCATCACATATTTATTGTCGCTCGATGGCTGGTAAAAAAGGGATAGGTTTTCTATTCATATATCTTAAGTCATAAAATGAGGTGGTAACCAGACCCCCCCAAAAAAAATGAAAAAATAGAAAAACAGCACAACATACTGCGTTTTGAATAGTTTTTTGACTTACATCGGATGTTTACGAAAGTCAGTAAATATCTGTAAAATAATAAATTCTAGTTCAGTCCCTGTGGTGTTAGAGTTGCGATAAGTATTTCAAATACGGTGTCAACAATGGGATCAATATGTAATATAAAGCTGTTATTTTTAACCTCGTATATTTTTTTGTGTTATGCATTTTGGTTTTATTATTCTTCGTGGAACGTTAAACAATCATCATTTATTTTTTAGATACTTATAATAGTTATATATTATTATACATTAAGAATATATATTGTATATATTGTTATTATTTTTAGATTCTGAGCAAACGAGAATTGTATTGATCTTACTATGATATTTTTATTTTTTTTATGCGTGTTTTGACCAGGAAAATTGCAACCATGGTTTTGGATTGGAAATAATGATACTTTGAGATAAAAATAAAAAAATATAGCAAATAAATATTGAGATTTTAATTAGACACTACTTAGTATTTTACTATCCACAGTTTCAAATTATAACTTATAGATTACTTCTATATATTATTAGCATTTTCTATGTATTTACAAATTTTTAAAACTTTCTAATGAAATTTATACTAATTATATGCACTTGAAATCTTATATATAAAAAATATAATATAATATATATAATCAAACGTACCTCATTAAAAACATTTGGTTATTTTACTTTATAGAAGTACCATTTGTAGAAATATAAACCCCTTTCACTAAAAATAGTTTTTTCGAATTATTGAACTTCGATTTCAAGTTTAAAATACCAATACAGCAATATTAATAACCCGTCTCTGTATCTTACCCAATTGTGTAGTCTCATCCATTATTTTCTGCTTGGAGATTCTAAGACACCCGATGGATATACTTCATGTCATCAACTGTACACTAATTAATCCAGTACATAGTTATCGATGCGTGATTATTTCACCGACTAATTTAAGTATAAAAAAGAGTGAACATACTGTAAACGCTTTAGTTGACATGGACGTTTCTTTTTTTCATCAATTTTTCAATCGTAATATTGTCCAAAACAGTATAAATAATAAAATATATTTACATTTTTTCACACGCCTAAAAAGTTTGTGTAAATAGTTATGTTGGGTGTACTATAAACACGTGCACCGCCGACTAAACGCGTACCACCCATTGAGCTTAAAGTTTTCCATACGATGTGTATAGTATGCACGCTTCACTTCAAAGCTGTAGTGTAATAAATAAGATCCGGTCTTTTAGTGTCACAATGATCTATCAAAATTGTATGTGTGAAACGAATTCAAACTTGATGAATTCAATGTCAATACATCTAACTTTGCAAAAGGGTTTTCGATTTATGAGGTTCTATCGTAGGTACCCACGAGATGCCTGATTTGTATTGACTACAATTTAGAATTTCTTGTTTATATTCATTCGCTATATTTATTTAACAAACGATTCATTTGAATATTAATCATTTTGTAAGCTGCGTCGCTATCGATACGCATTCTCATAATATTGTTTTAAAGAGAAGTTCTAATTAATTTAATAAAAGGATCCACGTTTTTTTTTCCTTTTATATTTTGATTAAATAATCCTTTTTTATAGATACTGCTAACCCATAGATAACACATAAATGTAATTTCTGATATCATAAATCAATAAAATATAAACCACATGTTGAATTTTCACTGCAAAAAAATTGATTTTTTGCACCTTATATTTACCATATGTTTTTATATTCACCAAACAGAATTAACAATATATCAAAAAACTATTAAGATAATTGCGGTATTTTAGTTTCGATATAAAAAGTGTTTTATACTATGTATATTTAATATTATAGAATTCAATAAGACAATATTATTCTTATTTCTCATCTTCTAGAAAATTATATTATAATAATTAAACAGCATGTCTACCATTATTATAATATAACAACTCTTGATATATTTCTGAATAATATTCAGTTATTTTTATTTTCTGAAAACGTACGAAATAAAATAGAACCCAGTAAACGGGCGTTGGACTCTTAATTTCTGGTGATCCCATCAATTCAAGTTTTTATTTTTAAAATGTAATAGCAACAATAGCTCGATGTATTTAATAAAACATTTTCAAGTACCACGCCACCACCATTTTGCAATTCAAAATGTTTATATCATATTTTCAAGAAACGAAATGAAGTGATAATTGTTCATCAGTATTTTAAAAATTTAATTAAAATTCCATATGAGTAATTAATTTAAAAAAATTAAAAACATACTTTTTAATTAAAAAGGTTTTATTTTTACGAGGTATCAAATCATATGTACTCAGTATACACCATGCGTATACACAACATCTGTTTTGTCATAATTATCTAAGAGTCTTTTATTAAAATAACGGTATAACGATTACGCCAAACATTTTGTTCCGATAACGGATTATCAGTATGCCAGTAAATTTCTCCGATTTTCTATGGTCATAGCAATTTTTTTCCTCCAAAACTACAGGAGCATTTCAAAAATAATCCCTCTAAAGCACCACTTGTGTTGGGATTGTGTTCGATGAAAATGCTATATGGTATACGACACATTTGTAGCACTCGTCGTACCCGAAAACAACAAACGCTCAGACAACAAAGGCGTTATTGTAAAATCAATATTATATAGGTTTTTCTTTCCACTCGGAATTTTAAAACATAATTTTCACTGTGTGTGCTGCAGTATAATGATAAACGATACATTTATACTGCTGTACTACAGTTGACAACTTAATATGACAGTAAAAATGTCCGTGCTACTTATTAAATCATCAACTGAAATGATACGTAAAAATTATACGAAAGTCAAATTGCATTAAAACGAACTAGATAGTTTACGTCTTACGGCAATGCGTTTTAATTTACTTTGACAACTTACTAAATTAGTCTAACAGTATAAGAATTAGCGTGTACTTATTTAAGATGGTCTTTCGTCTGACAGCACACTAAATGTATTTCATTCAAAACTGACACATTTTAAAGAGTTGTTTTTATAACATAAATATTAAACATAGCATTGTTGCGTGTTAATAAAACCCAGACATTTTTCGAACCTAACATTTCGTGCATTTATTTAACCGTCACGATAAATATTGTCTATACTGTATTGTTTTATCATTTTCTTCTAGGAGGAGATTTTTTATTAAAATTTAAAATAAATTTAAGTTTTCTACAACACTTATACAGTGAATTTGTACTTTAAAACATTTATCAATAAACAAAATCAATCTGACATTTTTTATTAGGCAACATAAAACCTGTTTTTGTTCTTCAGTTAATATTTTTATAGAGTACGGGAACATTGTTTGAAATCCTTGAGTATTTAAATGTGTTGAGTACATTTCTGTCGTATTTAATTTATAAATAAATTCAAGTATAATCTGAAAATTGTAACTATAGTATTTGTACACTAAGTGTTTTTTAGGTAATGTATAACATATTATACTCGATATTATAGTTATTACTGCAGTGTTTTTACTCACGTAAAATCCATGGTACAAAATTTAACAATTTTTCAGTTTTTCAATAATTTGGATGACTTACATTATAGAGTGTATTTTTTATAAAAATTTCCATCAACGACATTTCGAATATTTTTCAATAAGTGTCATAAGCAAAACATATACAGCTTCTCTCAAGTCAACATTTACACTGAAATATTTTGGAAGGTAATAATCCAACAGTTAATATTTTAGATACATGAAAAGTGAAATGATAAATTCTTCACAATGTAAAATGAAAAGTTTTTAATGGCTCAGCGATTTAAATAACAAGATTTGACTTGAACTATCGCTATATTTCCAATATGACTAATTTTATCTATGGAAATATTCAATCCATTTAGTAGCACTAGTACAATTTTACTTTAATGTTTTAGTATTATAACTGTATTACTACCTATTTTATATAAGATCGGCACAATAAACGAAGAATGTTAGTATTTTCTCATTGAATAAACAAAAAAGTTATGAGTTTTTCCAATTGCTCCCTAGCATATTATCCGCAATTTATCGTCAAACAAACAAAAATTAGCAATTGTTTTTAGTTCTCTGCAGTTTCTGAGTACCTACCATTTATTTCCACTTAATCATCACTTAATTATCACATATAGGATCAAACAAAACCATTTTTTATGTTTCGTGAATAGTATATTATATAGGTAGGTACCAGTGTACCACTTAAACTAATGAAACACCGGGAGTGTATACGCCTTATAAGAGAAAAGAAGAACTGTATATTATCGCACACACAAAAAAAAAAAAAACACATCGGTAAGTTCAATGAAAAAAAGGCCCGTGTGATAGTATTGATGTGCTCACTGTTCATACGTTAATTTCATGGCTACAATATAGATTCTATCAGGGAAATTGCAACCACCGCTATTTTATAAAGCGTAATAAAAACCATGTATCGTTTCATCTACTCCCAATGGACTTGACTGCACCGATGAGTTTTATGGAATGTCTGTTTCGCTAAATAAAAAAAAAAAAAAAAAAAAAAAACACCAATGAAACAAATGTGTTCCCGAAACGTGCTGTGCCTGAATAAGTATAAATTAATTGTTGATATTATAATATTGAAATGTGAAGCGTTTTTTGTGCGATTCATACTCTTAACATCGGAACATCCAATCTTAATTACTTAGTGGCTTAAAAGTATTATTGTCGTTTGATCCCAAGATCCATATATAGGTATTACATACGATATTCATCCTTTATTTATTTTTCGATTACATTTCATAAACACTTATTCAGTTGACACCGAACACGCAGTTGACCATGCTTTTCATATGTACGAGCCTTTTCGTCCGTCCGTGTACGGTGTACGTATATATTTATAAATCATATACCTACCTACTTATACCACATTATACCGTGTTAAAGTTAAAAGGGGCAAACGGGCGCACACTTCTGCCTGGAAGCACGTGGCTTAAATTATATATCATACCAAGTGCTGGTGGTGCCTATAATCGATTCGGTTCGATATATATTACGATACAATGAAATTATGACTGGAGAAGTAGGTTTGTATTCATTATTATTTTTGATAGAACAAATTAATTTTCATCCGATTAGCATGATCCACTATTTTCATTTATATAATAATTAATAATCAGATAAGCCAATCGTTGTTATATGTACGATAATCCGAGGGATCATCCGTGGAGTCATTTATTATATTTAGTATAATTTGATATACTAGTGTTTTTTTTGTTTTTACTGCTTTTCATAAATTGTTTGTCTCTAATCTCGAGGTGGCACCTTGGAAATAAATTGAGCTGTTTGCATTAACTATTTTTATTTTCCCATATATATATATAAAATTATATTAATATTTATTTATAATATGACTAAATCTTTAGTACAGTTACATTTGAGACAATGTTGGGAATTACTGAGTTGGGAAAATAAAAACGTATTACTGATGAGGGAATTAGAATGATTATAATAAAATTCAAGCTAAGAGTTAAAATACAAAATCGTAATTTAAACGAGGGATAAAATCAGATATATTCAACAATAATTTAGACAGGTTTTTTAATAAATAAAATGGCTGAATATTTTTTTTTAATTCCTTTTTGTTTTTGTTTTTTTTGGAAGTATAATGGGCCCCATTGAATAGATTTGTCCGAGGTCTCACAAGTTCACAATTTACAATATTATAATTGTTATATACATGCATCATGTTAATACAACTTACATTTTAACTGTTATACAATTTTAGACTTATAAGATAAGGCTATTTAAACAAGAGATATACAATGTAAGTAATAATAATTAATACAAAGAAGACTTAGAGTACAATACTTTACAATACAATACATTATTTGAGCAAGTACATTAAAGATATTAAATATTTAAATGTTTACTTTGCTCTTTCTGTAATCAAATAGTTATATATTTTTGGTCTTATATAATATAAGTAAGGAAATTGAGTTATTTTTCCATACATTAATGGTACAGTAAAATAAGATAATTATATTTTGTTATGATTTCATGACCATATTCTATACTTGGTATTAGGTGTTTTTAATTATATAAATGACGAACTCTTTATTGAATATATTTTTGATATAATTTAATTCTTTGTATAGATACTCTGTATGATACAAATTAGTATTTTTCAAAATGTATTTTATTATTCTATTCTGAATTATTTTTAATGGATTTAGTGTCATATTGTAGGCACCTTCTCAAAGAATTATTGATACCAATAATTCTTGAAACCATTGGTAATTATTGATTCTATTAGTGACTGATGTACGATTCTAATTTTCTTAATTTATAATATATTAGTGAAGTTTTTTGTGAATACATTCAGTCTAATTATAGTTGTTTGATTCGAATGAGTTATTTAGTGTGGAAAAAATTAAATTTTTATCTAAATATAGGAATAGGTTATTTGCATATAGTTATTTTTTTTTTCATTATAAATCATCATGTATGAAGTGTATTTTTATTTTTTATTTTTGTTATGTATAAGATATGATTGGTTTTTAACACTATAAACTTAATATTTATTGAATATATAAAGCCAAAAGTTAATGAAAAAAGATAACTCATTATCAATTCACTTGATGTTTTACTTAGGTACCTTTAATTTTTAGCCCACTGTATTGTCTAGAGCGTTTAATGTAAAAGTATATAATTACTAAATAATTAAATATTTTCATTAATTATTGATGCAAAAATAAATCATATAAAACATTAAAGTTAATAACTATATATAATTAATTGTAGATCACATAGGACCATGTTTTACCAAAGTTGTACTATTAGCTACTCGTATTATATACTTAATATATTTTCGAATATATTTTACATTCTTGCCCTACGTATCTTAACTGTTAACTTTTGCTTTTCACTGTAACCACTATTTAGGATTGTATCACTCGCTTGAAGATATATTTAACAAACCACCCCCGAATTCACAGGTTTATGCGAAACTCAAGTGAGATGTATTCCGTCGTCTTATTCTCCGTCGCAATGCGGTTTGTTTAAATCTCGTTAAATATATTTTAGTCGCTGATCTCAAAGCTGCCTGCAGTCGTTACTATAGGGTAGAGTTTCTGTACCGCAGGTAAAAGGGTACATTTTTTTTACGTTCAACTTGGCCATTTGCCATCGGGTACTTAGTTAGGTAGTGGAGCACAATAATGTATAATAATTCAACCATTCAAATTCGTAGCAATATTTTTTTATCACATTATAATAGACATAGATTTAGAATTGAAAAATAATTTAGTTTATTTTTTCACCGTTAAACATATAATAAATATAAATATTAATAAATAAATATAAAATTATTTTATGAATATATTGAATTTCTGTATATTATACACGTTATCTGAAAAAATAAACCTTTGATGCAATGACTACTGCAGTTGATGACGTACAATATAGATAACTGATTGATGAAAAATATTATTATTATTATTATTATTATTTTTTTTTTTTTTTTGAGAAAGGACCATCTAGAAACCATATAATAATTTTCACAATCAATGAAAATCGTCACTTTCTACCATTTAACCGTAGAAAAACTATTTTGCAGGTATTAGACGAATGGAATGTTAAACGTCGTAATTACATCAAAAACAAGACGTTAGCACAAACATTATGTAATAAATATTTCAACAATCACTACATACGAGAAGTTAATTAGAATCCTTCCAAGGTATTCATAGGAATGTTCTGACAGCTATATATTATAGAACGAACGAATGCATTTTTGCTGGTTGTTTGCGCTGTACAAAAATATTATTATAATATATTATAATATTGTAATCGTGGAATTCGTTTAGTATGTAACAGACGTCGTATGATCTAGTGGCTCACAGTATGATTACTTGGTAATTTATTCGATTTTTTTACGCCCTCTATGACATAATATAGTAGTTGCTAAATAGGCACCTACATAACTTTATAAATCAGAGTTTCCTCTCGATTTATCATAACGTTTGTCGTTTATCAATCAAACCACCGAACACGAGTTGGTACACATCCACAGATGGGGATGTAAATGTTATTAGCTATACAATTTATTAATATATATATATATATATAATAGGTATATTATATAAGTAGTTGTCATAGGCACGTCATGAGCAAATAATATGTGATACCACCTATTCTGACAATATCTGAATTTTGGGATCTTAATTCGCCATTAACATTTGGTAAATTTGGTAAGACTCATAAACTTCCACTGGTAATTTACAGTTTATTTGCTAGATTTTATAATAAATAATCGGAGAAAATTGTTTGTAAAAATTCAAAAATCTAATATTTTGTATATTTGTCCTGTTTCAGGTGGTATCACGTTATCGTGAATAACAAATAGTATTAAATTATCCATGCATTAACTGTAAATAACAGAAATTATCGGTGATAAAAATATATAATATAATAATAATAATATAATAACTATTATATTGCTATAACTATATTGTCAGTTGTAATACACAACAAACGCAAACAAATCGCATGTAACTTGAGGTGTATGAATAATTTTTGAGTCTGTTTTAAATTTAAATCGAATCCTATATATACATTTTTACCCATTTTGGTGTACTCTGTACATATAATAATATACTTTCATAGACTTGGGTAAAAAAATTAATGCGTTGTGGCCAGGCATCTTGTCTTCGACAGATTCCAATATCGCATTGTGTCATACGAATTTTTAGGTAATAAAAATCTCTTCAAAAATTCCACACGGATTTATATAATTAGAATAATCCATAACATTTTAATTTTTTTCATTATTTCATGTTTGTATTTATGTAAACATGAAATAAATCATTATATTATTGAGATTCTTCTTGGGTTACTTACATGTATTATTTCGTTGATGAAAAGAACCTAACTGTAAAATATTCTTTATTCACTGCTATTATCACATGTTTAAACGTAACCGCCACAATTCAAGTTCAGTAAAATTTAAAAGTTCACGCATATTTTTCCTTTGAAATTCATATTTAATCTCTTGACTGAGTGGTATGAAATACAGTGAGTTAAAATAAATCAAGATAAATTAATACATAAAAAGTTCACAAATACACCAAAATTGCATTCCTTAATTACATTTAAATTCCTACATTAGACATAATCAGATACTTGGAATGAGTTCTAGACAAAATACTGATAATGCAGAAATAAACATATTCGAAATTAAAGACTAACTCTAAATGGTTGTATACATATTCATGGATAAATTGCACTTTTACACTTTTGAGAAATAAGTGACCACTCTAAAAACCAAGCTCTTAAATAAAAAGATTTGAGGGATAAGTTATGAGCTCTAATTTTTGAAAAAAAAAAACAAAAAAAAAATGAAATGTTTATTAAATGCTTAAATAATTACTTAATTACTCAAGATTTGAGTACAGCTATGATAAATAACAACACTTATAAACTATCAACCGAATGATTAATATTGTAAAATATGATGAATATTTTTTGAGGTACCAGATTTCAACTAAATTTAGTTTTCTAACACTTATAAAATTCACTCGCTGAAGATCTTTGGGTACGCGAATAAAAAATTTAAGTTGAGAAACAACGGTCTAATCATCTGACATAATTTAATGTATAACATCACTTACCCACGGAAATCATTAACTATGTGTCTATTTATATGAATTGAGGTCAAACTATTCGTAACTAAACAACTGGAATATAAATACGATAATCACTTATTGTTTTTTCCCTATCCGGTAAAACGCATATGGTTTTTGGTGCAGATTGCGATATAGTACCAATCGTGATAATGTTTGGTAATTGCCTCGTTTAAATGGTATATTATATGCCATAATATATACCATATTAAATAGTATATATTATATGGTATATACCATTTATATATTATATAAATGGTAAATGGTTCGTTTATAGGTAACACAACATATAAAATACACGGCCTGGACTTATCTTAAAATATTGTATATTTCATGGGAGGAGTGAGCCACGTGTATCAAAGTCTCGTGTAACGGTTACTGTTAATAAATATCTATCCCTCCAGTATAGTATATATAACTGAGCTCAGTAGTTATCACATACCAGTTTACATCATCATGAATAGCATTTAGGTAAAAATAAATAATAATGAAATAGATAAACGTATGATAGGAAAATCAAATCTAATCATATTACCGGAGCTGACATGAAAAAAGTCGTTAAAAGAACGGCTGAGACTTCGGACTGATAAGACTCATAATATAGAAAAAAACCTTCATTATTATAAGTATTATACGTAATGTGAACTTAAAATATATTCCAGATAATAAAGTAAAATTAAAAATTAGATAGTCAAACCGTGTAAAAGAAGACTGGTTCATTTTGTTTTAGAATAATAATATAATTACTGGTGTTTTTTAACTTTAAACAGAATATAATTATGAAAATGTTTTTTACTAAATGAAGGTGATTATCAACATTTATAAATGATTTAATGTCACTTATAAAAAAAAAAGAAAAAATCAATTGTAGTACGAATATTTTGAACTTCTTTTTTATAGTTTTTTTTTCCTTGACATTATGTTTTAAAGAATTCTTATAACATTATAAAAACCTATAGGTACTTATACTTATATTACTCTTTATGGACGATTTGGACTTTAATCATTTCGAATTTTCAGTTTTTAAACTTTTCTATCGTAGAAATTTATATCACGAATTCTTATACCTGTGGGTATTAGTATCTGTCCCTTTTTTTCGCATAACAGTGGGGAAACATTATGTTTGTAAATTGTAAAATTAACCATGTGAGTATTAAACAAATATACGACGATATAATATAATTCCTCTTTTGATCAAAGTTTGCAATAAGTTAAGAATTTGGTTGGCTGCATTAACATCACATCCACCCTTTACCACAAAATATTCGTTATAGTTGACTATCATTCCTGCCCAAAACAAGATATTATAATAAATAATGTGCGTGACCTGATCGCATCTATAACGTCAATAGAATTTGTTTAGATCGTCTTACGCTAGTAACTGGAAATAACTCGGTACACGGTAATTTATTAGATAATGAAACAAAGTCAATGCAAGAGACATACAATTAGAAACGAATATTGAGTAAGAATGACTTTTTAATGTTCAAATAATGAATTATAAATAAATTGTGTCGGGGAAAATATTGTTTCAGCCGAAATAATAAACAATTTATTCATTTTTTTTTCAATCCTACTATTAATAATTGTTGATAACTACTTCGTTGAGGTGATTAGAGTTTATAATGTTATTATAAAAATGGATGTAGAATAAAAACATATTTAGTATTTGTATTAACTGCGATTCGTGTATTACGATCTGGTAAATACAAAAAATATGAAATAAACAAAACACCCGTTAAAATAATTATATTATAATATAATTATTCTTATATAATATAATATTATTTTAATATAGGTAGTAATACTACTCGTATTTGTTCTAACGTACTAAATTTGAGCATGACAATCGATATTATTTTCTTATGGTTACCTCATTATATTTTGAGTTCAAAACGTCCGCACTATATTATTACTATTTTTTTTTTATCTGTACACCTATTATGATATAACATGAGGTCAATCCAAACGATTTCAATCTTTATAATGCAAGATTGATATCCAAAGCATTGAAATAGTTTAGAGATAAATGTATGAAATCACGCTTGGAATATTTTTAAATTGTGATAACATTGCAGCTTTCGCAAATGCCGCAGCCGGAGTGAATGCGATAGTGTAACATATACTATACTATCTCATTTGTGATACTCATCCGGAAAACTAATAAAAATCGTCGACTTTTCTCTGCACCAGTTTCTGTCATTTTACATTTTATTTATTTGTAGCACTGAGGAATGTTGTTAGGTTTCACCGGGTACGTTGAATTATTATTGAGATTTACGTAAGTATAATGCACCTATTCGGGTGCTTTTTTCCGCACATCTACATCCATTAGTCCCGAATTTTATCGGCACGTAGATTCCAATTAGATTACAAGCAGTTTTTACATATGATCATCAATGATCATCATAATGCGATGTAATCAGTCAAAACTGATTCGGAATATCGAACTATGATACGGTTGCGGATATTCTACTAGATAATAATATTCTATAACCCTGTTCAGTCGATATCCGAAAGTCAAATTGGTGAGAAATGGTATTTGAATTTTTTTTTTCAATATCAAACCTAGGTGTATTCATGAAAATAACTCGTCCCTGGGTATCTTCATATAAGTTCAGTTTTTATATTATTAACGCACGTCATATTGTAATTTAGTAATGTTAATCCTGTATATCTGCCGTTTAAAATATCGAGTGACTATTTTAATTTGCGTGTATTAATATTAATTTTAATAAGATCATGATAATAAAACAAATTGAGAATTTCGTAAAGGGTGATAATCGATATAACTAAGTATAAAATAACACTTATAACTTTTTTTATAATCGGCGATAAAAAAATTAAACTTGTACAAAATACTTGAAAATTTAATAGAAAATTCCTCACAAGTAGTTTTTATTGTCATTCAAAAATCATCAAAATTCATAGGCACAATTTTTTTTATAAGCGTTTGAACAGCGAATATTGATATAAAATTACATGTAAAATATAATATAATATATAAAATTCTAGACTTACAAAATGATATCGGTTTTTGAAATTTGCTCTAACTCAAAAACCAAATAAGGCAAACACTTGAAATTTTTACCAAATGTTTATATTGACATTATCTATATGTGGTTAAGTTTTCAATGTATTTTGACTTATTTATAGACAATTTAAATTTTCGATTTTTGTAAGTTTTTTTTTTAAGTATCTATAAAATTTATTTGGCTCTCCGAAAACGCTTGAAATTTTAATACAGGATTTATTATAAGTTATACTAATTGTAACTAAAAAATATCGGAGATTATTATAAGCCCATAAAGTTCAAATTTGTATAAAATATGTTAAAAATGCGATAGTTTGCAAGTTATTTTATGACTGTTTGAAATTTAAATTTTTACGAAGTTGCATACCCATTTTAGACCTACATATCATCTCCGTTCGGAATCGTTATTCGTATACAATGATACCTATCATTTCATTCAAATTTAACAAATCCATTGTAAAGACCTATCCTGTGAACGAGGTGCACTCTACCTCCAACTATACAGCAGAGCGACACCCATATGGTTCTTTTTTTTATGTTTTTGATATTTTTGAAAATAGGAGTAGAATTGTTCGAAATTTTATTGTGAGTACAGTGGAGTAAAAATCAGCCCTCTAAGTATTTTTTTTTGCCAAGTTATGGTCATTCAAAAATTTCACCTTCACTTTTTGGAAACAGGGATTGCAAGGGTCAAGTCAAAATGTTATGATGCCTATCTCGTGCGAAATTCTTTTCTGAGTTTAATAAACCAAGAATTAGCGTTTTATTTTTTTATTTTTGTTAATATACTATCGCAATAATTATTCGGAATTATGTAAGAAGGTTTTTCATAAAGTTATATTTTAATTACATATATGTTACGTATAGTTGTATGATCAATTTTATAATCACTGAAAGTTGCAAAAACATTATACATACAAAAAATCGTTGCAGAAGAACTGGATACACCAATAATTGTATTCTCTCTTCTCCAATTCCTATTCAACAAAGCAAATAAATAAAAAAGATGATTTCATTATCAACGGTATTTAGAGGTATTTCTTTTATTTTTTTTATGAATATTTCTGTGTATTTCGTTAATTTATTTGCAAAACAAATATTAATATAACATAAAGTTAATAATTGTTTGAACTAAATGATAATCACTAAATTCAAACTTTTTATTCCACAAAATTACACATTTTATAATATGTAATAATTGTTATAATATGTTATAACAACAATGAAAAAATGAATGTTGGTAATATTTTTTATTGATAAAAATGAATAGTAAAATATTTACTATTTTTAAGAAAGATAGTAGGTACATAAAATAAAGCGTGTTCGTGATTTATTGCTGAATTTTATGTTAACACCATTTATTCACACGATAGTTGGTTCCCGAGATTTTATCATTTTAGCTGTCCATTATCATTTAAATTTCTTGTGTAACAGCATTATTTCGTGAAGTTCAACATCGTATTTAGTTTCAACTTCTAACCAGGCTGGTTGGCATTTTGTCATACCTCCCAAAATATCGCAAAAAGTATCGCGGCTATAAATATATGATCTAGGTCCGTCAGATCTTACGCCGACGGATTTTTTTTTTTGGTTTTTTTTAAAGTTGAATGTGTACATAAATAAATTAATAAATCCCCAACGATACGAGAATTAAAAGGGTAGATCAAAAGGTAGTTAATGATAATATATTATTATACTACCGAACGTTCGTGAACGAATTATCGAATACCTTATAGGTGTTCCTTAAGTGAACATGATAAGCATAAATAATGTTTGTGTTTCATTCCAATTTCAAATTTGGTAAGTACTATATCCCGGACACACTATAACATAGTTATGTACCAAGAAAATATTATGAAACGTTAACGGTATAGTGGTTGCGTATTATATGTGTAACGCTAGTATGACGTATATACTATTGATTATATTGTTATTAGATTATATTATAGGCGGCAAGTACGTCAGGAGTTTGTGTACACCTAAATCATAATATTTTTATCAGTTCGTTTGCGTATAATAATTTATCGTTTTAAACATCTATACTTTACGGAGTAAAACTTGCAGTAAATATTCACCAAACTAAATATTTAATACACTCATATTATGATAGTACCTACATATATATATATATATATTTATACATCATATACGATTAATCTTAAAACAGGAAACATTTCGTGCTTTTAAATTATCTACTTATTTATTTATTTTCATAGAAAAAAAAATGATATATTTGGCATAAAAGTTATTAGTATAATTTTGGTTTTTTTTCTTTAGCTTTCCATTAAACAACAATACCGTTTCATAATAACATAAATATTTACAGCCCCTGTCATTTATCTTACGCAACACAGAATGACATTTTTCTCTATATTTTCTTACTTTTTTATATGCATTTTAGTTTTAAACATAGGTGTATAACACTACATGGTTTATTTCACGAATAACTCTTGTTATTTTTTCAACACTTCGGGAGCGTTAAGCTTGCTAGTATTTTAGAGATGTCTTAAAACGCACTACCTGTATGTGAATAAGTATACTTAGAGATGCATGTAAACATTTATATTCAGATCTGGGGCACTACTACCCATTGGACATTATAAGAAAAGTAAAGAAATAAACCAAACAAATATGATGTATTCTTGTGTTCATTATATTCTTACATGAATATTGGAAAACTTGAAAATAAATTATCATAACCACTGCTGATTCTCACGCCTAAATTACATTTCTTAAATTAAAAAAAAAAAAAAAAAAAACATTTAATTTTAAATTTAATATTCACCCCTACCTTGATTCCCAAAAATGATTTATATTACACAAATTGGTTCATGAACCATGATCATATAATAATAATTTATAATACATTTATTCTGTAAAAATTATTTAAAAGAATAACTATATTTTTAAATCACGCTAACTGCAGTTATTTTAAAATAAATATCGAAATATATTTAGTTATTCTCTTTTTTTATGTATACTTTTCGTATCGTAGTTCTGTTTTGAGATTGCGAATTATTGATAAATAATGATAATCGGAGATAATAATTCGACCGAAATATTAAAGAAAATATTTCAATGTAATAATAAAAAAATCTAACTGTCGTATATTATACCTCTATAGGTACCTATTTATTTCATTTTTCAACGTTGGTACTTTTATAACTATATCACAATATGTTCTTTATAATATACCATATACATTTATCCAAGTCGTACGTGCTTACATCCAATTATATTGCTAATGATCGATCGACAATAATTAATATTTTTATGAAAACCTACCGTGTCACGATTTGCTTGGGATGCCAGACTTAAAAATACAAATACGGGACGAACAAATTACCAACAGCTAAATAAATGAATGGCTCTTATTCCGTTGGCAATAAGATAAAACAAATATTATAGGGAACTTTTATTTGATAAATTTATTATTTTTACATACTATTTATAGAAGTATCTAACCGTTTGTTGAAGTTATGACCACCTATCCCTGATCATTATAATTGAAAATATACTATACATATTACGTATCTTCTAAAACGTAAATAATTAAATATCAATTGTATTCTCCTTATAAAACAAATAACATAAACAATAATTAGTAATAAATTAAAAATTATCAATTGAAATAATATGACGTGATTGATTTTATGAATGTTTTATTCAGATCGAGATCAGAATATTAATATTGTTTTAATATATTATATTCGTTGGTAGATAAAAGTATATGACATTCTGAACCATATTTTGAACGATTGATTTAACAATCGAAGTCCTGACAATTTTTTTCATACGTTCACAGAAGATTCATATAACACGAAAACTATCTAAACAGTGTCGTTAGTGCCGGGTATACATAGTACTAACTCAAACAATATTTATACATTTTTTAAATTAATATACCTTGTTAACCAGGATTAAATTTCAAAATTCGTATTCATGTTTAAAAATATAGAAATTTTATTTATAGGACATACTTATTCGGGTAGAACATGATTGAGAAGGTGCCTTTTTAAAGTACCTTTTTTAATATCACGATTGAGAACGTCTTTACCTACCAAATTTTATGCGACGTTGCCGCAGTAATTAAAAATACAAAATAGAAATAAAATATACAGATATTAAAAATCGACAATATTTATATTTATATACAAAATACTTTTATTTATTTGTCAGTTTAACATAAGTTTATATAAAATTTAATTTTTTTTTCCTAGGTACTTATTTCCAATTAATTTAAGATACTTGATGATGTCCTTTGTTTGTTCCAACTTTTTATAAGCATTAATTGTCGAAATAATTTGATATTTCGATTATAATCTTTACTGGCCATGGTTTTGATAATGTTATTTTCAATTTATTTCATTTTTGCCACGGTTTGTGTTTAGATTTCCTTTAAAACAGAAATTACTACATGTGTAGGAGGATGTGTGCTATAAAATTGCCCGTTGTAAGTTCTGTGGAAATTTTTTCCTCCATTGGTAATTCTTAAAAATAAAATAATAAATAACTATTAACATGCAGACCAAATAAAAGCATATAAATAGTAAGTTACTATGTTATAGTATATTAAGTACCTTGGATTTAATGTTCGTACTAGTGCCCAAAGAATAGGTGGGAATAGCGAATCATCTTCAATGTATGTGGTTAGCACGTAATCCGAAAATAAACTCCCAACTTCTAAGTCTGGACATATTGCCATAGGTTAGTTGTATAAATGCATTATTAACATCAGTGGGAAAAAGAAAAGGCAAACCAAAAAATAATTTAAGCCATTGACCTACTTCATCATTTTTGTCTTTATATGCATTTCTCAACGTTGATTCTCCGTTTATGTGTCATAAAGATCATATAAAATATATTATATATTATTAACAAAATTAGAGTAAAAAATTTCTTACTTTTCTCCACCAAGCTTGGGCTGTATGAAAACGGCAAGTTTCAATATTGACATTTGGAAATATTTCTTTGACTGCTTCATGAGCACCGATTTCGAAGTCCAAATGCAGCTTTTGAATGTTAAGAGATAGACATATTTGTAAGAGATACTTCCACATTTTAATGTAAATTTGTTTTGTTTTGTTCGGTAAAAAAAAAATAAGCAATAGGCACGTAAAAACCGTTTACATATGTGTGCAATGTATATAACTGTAAAAAAAATTTTGGTGCAAAATTATAAGTACCATCTCCAAACAATTCGGTTTGTTAAGACATAAAATTTAAATGTTGGCTTGTTGTTATACAAACGAAGTCATTGGTTTCAGGAACAAAAACAAATTGATTACTTTTAAATAAACATAAATCGTTATTTTGCATATTATTCAATTGTGATATAACTTCATTTAAAGTAGTAGGGTAAATTGGGTATTGCTATCTCTTCTTGTCATATATTACCTTTCGCACTTATGTAATATCATTGTGCGTAAGACACTATTTAGTAACTCAGTTCTAATAATTTTTAAAGGTCATATAGATTAATTATCTTCAGCTTTTCGCTTAGAATTTTCTCTTAAAATCTGTCTTTCAATTTTTTGATTATTATTATTTCCATGATTCACGTGTTCACCGCTTGACGAATGAAAAGTTTTATCCATTTTCGTTAATAAGCTGGCACTACAGCTATTATTGAAACATTTCCATTTCATTAAACCATCTTTGCGTTGTCTTACAAATGAATATTTATCATTATTTAATACTGCAAGATCTTTTCCGCGTTCAGACGTTATAATTTTGAAGTTTTCAATCATAATTAATATATAACACTATATTACACACTATATATTATACACTATATTATTACATTGTTACCGCTCTGTCCACCAAACAACTTAATTTGGCAGATACGTAAACCACGATATCGTACGAGTATTTAATATCTTTATTACTAAACATTAAGATGAACGATAACAGGAATTCGAGGCCCCTGTACTTACAATATTATACTGAAATCCATAGGTAAACTATTTTTTTTTTTAATAATCAAACATTTTATTTCGATACGAAATAAATAATATTTATTACGGCACTGAACGGCAACGACGCTCTAAGAATCGTTCTCAATCGTTTGATTATAATGTACAAAATATTGTTTCTTTGATCTGCCGCAATCGTTCTCAATTGTGTTATCAAAAAGATACAACGTTCTCAATCGTTCTTTACTGACCTATTCAGTATCACGGGGACACCGGGATGTAATCACGAAACTCGAGACGTCACTGTATAATAGGTACCTATGTAGTTATGTCTTTCGGTCACTAGCAATGAGACGAATGACGTACTTATACGAAGTGGAATACAAATAACGTATGTGTGTTTTATTATAATATGTAAAAATTCAATTTTTCAACGAAACGACCGGAAAAAAAATACAGGGTAATCATCAACGATTAATTGCGTTAGATTTTGAACGAAACGAGGGAGCTATTTGTTTCGCAATGATATGTTTTTATTTTTTTTTACCAGAAAACACTTATAATGATCATTGACCGGTAAAAGTGCTTCACCGTGGTTCTATATAGCCACATTATAGATTGCAAGTCAACGAACACACATGATACTTTGAACAAGTATTTTTGGAAAAAATTCTCAACGTAGTTTTCGAAAAAATCACGTTGAGCTGGAACGTTCTCGAACTAATGATTCGTACTATAATACGGTCATTCTTACCATGAGCAATTCTTCTCCATATTTTGGAATTTTTTATTTTTTTTTTTTAATTTCATTTACAATGAGCAACGTTCAGTTCTAAAAATGTAATGCAAGATTATGATAATAATATATAATAATAAATTATAGTTTTTTTATTTATATGGTATAAAATTTAGGTATATTATAATTTTTTTTTAAGACTACTGAAGTGTAGTTAAAAAAACTGAAGTAAACAGTAATTTCTCGAAGTAAAAAATATTGTAATTGGTTCATCATTTTTAAAGAGGAATAGAAGGTTTTCTTTGTAATTGATTTATAATGGATTAAATTTCCTGATTTTTCTAATACGTTTACTGAAATGTACATAACCACTATTGCACAAAATTTGAGTGTGTAAAAGTCAGTATAGAGATGCACTAAATAAATTGGCATTCAGCCATATTTTCAGTTCTATTTCTCTTATATTATTATAATCGCACACGTTACGTCCCAATAGTCTATCCAAAGGATAACGACATCATAAAAATAGTCATCCTAGCCAAACATTTTTTATATTTATTTACATTTTGTGTTTTTTTTTTTTTTCTCAACTCACCTTATAGTAATATATTGTCATATTTTAGTGTGCATATATTTTTTTATAAAAATAAATAAGTAAGAAAGTAATTTTTCACCAAGACCAGTCGATAGTTTGTAATTAAAAATGAAATATTACGTAAAAAAATAAATTAAAAAAATTGACAAGTACATGTGTAAAAAAAAAATCCTCTAAAATAAAATTACTAATGGGATTTGTGAAGATGGAACTTTGAAGATTATTATTGAAGTTATCATTACAAGACATTGCATAATTAAACCATGAAAAAAATTTAATAAATATTAACAAGCTTTTAACATTTTTGCAGTAATAATTATCACGATAAAACATTTGAAACGTAATACCACATATTACAATATTATTCATTGTTATACAGTATTTTCTAAACTTTTTTTACTCAAGACACATTCAGTTTTTAAAAATCTTTCCTTCATAACCTCATCCAGCTTTTTTTTTAATAATTTTGCATCATTTTTATATCTAATTATTTAATTAATTAAAGGAAAAATTAATAATTTCACACTATAAACAATTTTTACCGATGTAAACATCTGATTACTAAATGGTAGTTGATGTGAAATAATATTTGGCTTAATAGATGTCAGCATCAGCCTTAAACTTTCAATTTCGCATATTGCTAATAGATTTCTTGATTTTGTGAGACATTGTTATACCACGTAAAAGCGTTTTTCAATTATATATAGGTATATCGACTAAAAATTCATAACTATTATGTGGTGACTGCATTTCTTTTTTCAAAGTTGAGAATACATAGCTTTTATTTGATTCATAACAACTCATATATTAAAAACTAAAGTAGCAGAAGAATCGCCTCCATTAGTAGCCATTTAAATAAAACTTTCTCCCTAAAATTGAAAATTCTGTCAAGGGGTCGACAATGGTCACGTTGGGAATCACTGTTGTAATAAATATATAATTTGCAGTCTTGTAAAGTATTTGAGTAAAAGTATTCAAATACATTTTAAGTACTAAAATACATATTCTAAATTCATCTGAAAAATGTACTTACGCACAGTATTTGAATACATTTTTTAAAGTAGCTGTATTTGAAATCAAATAATATTTTTGAATACTTTTTTCGTTTTACTTTATGAACAGGCCACTAAATTTAAATAAAATAATAAAAATTGTTCAACATTTTTATTTATAGATTGTTCATAGCTGTAGTATATTAGTACATTGTAATATTTAAAGAGGCATAAAATATTACAAATACAGTTCGTTGATTTCCTAATAAAAATAGAAATACTCTAATTATTATGTATGTATAAAAATTAAACATACTGATAGTCGATAGGACGATTGGTAATATATATTATATTTATACACTATATACTATACACGCAACACGTATTCGGCTATTCCTAGAAATCCGCCTTCGCATTATTGCAGAATATGTTTGAATAACATTGTAACATTTGTAACTGTGTAAGTATAAAGTATTAAACTATTTATAAATATTAATTATTATGATTTAGACATTCACATTAATTGTCATTTGTCATTTTTTGTGTATCGACGTGTATACTGTACTAGTGTGTATGAATTAACTTAATAGTATAAAGTCTGAAGACTTTATTTGTATCGTACCAATTGGTTTTATTATATTTTTTAATATTTAATTCAATAATATTATCATTATTAATCATTAATTAATAGTAAATACTAAATTATAATAAAAAAATATTTAAAAAAATATATAGCTGTTTTTGTTGATATTAAAAAACAAAATTCATTATGCCACATTTATAAAATAAGTAAATTTTAAAATACTAATAACTGTTTAGTGTGTATTGTACATTAGGTACATTATTGTCCAATCTATAGTATTTGATGGTACTTATAATATACACCAAGGACCAAAAGTGCTGCATTCTTATTCTAATAAATTTAAGTAAAAGTAGAGTGCTTGAACAAAAAATTAAAAACATTTTACTAATGATCCAGTTTATCTATAAGTTCAAGGTAAAAAGGTAAAACATAAAATGAAAAAAAAGTGATTAAAAGTATTCGTATTTATACTTGAATACTTTTTTTTCCAAGTATTCAAATACGTATTTTAAATACTTTTGAAAATAAGTATCTGTATATGTACTTGAATACTTTTTAAAATTATCTTTTACAAGACTGACTTTCACTTATGTTATAGTGACATAAACCATATTTGGACTTAAAGAGGATGATAATGGGGGCAAACAGTTTTTTCTTTGCGATTTTTCTCGATTGAATCGTATACCAGGAACTGGGTTTAGAATTGGCCCGATGATATTATAATGTTATGCTGATATCTCAGTAACGACGAAAGGATTCATAATGAAAATTCATATTCAAGATACGTTTATACGTTATGAAATAATTCTAATAATATTAAATTATACTATACATAACTGAAATTACACCGGTAACAAAAACAAAATCTCTCAATATTTTGTTCCAAAACAGAACATTGCACTTGAAGCGTTTGAATTTCACACTAATCGTACTGAAATATCCATTACACTATTTCAAAGGTGATTAATTTATTCTTCCGAATAAAAGAAAAATAATGACTTGTTGATATCTGAAGTTCTCAATGAATAAGGTCTTTCTGCTCTTAACTGATATATCGTCTTACGAATGCAGTATTTTCCGTGACAGGGAATTTCCGAGAAAAGTATTTCTCCTGTGCTATTTTCCTGTGATTCATGTCTTAGCTATATAAGCTCTTATTTGAGGTTATTGTGCATTTCTAATACTTAATTAATATGCATAATAACCATAATGACGTCACAATAATATAAATATTAATTAATGTGTATGAGTTGTACAACGGTAAATAAGTACATAATAATAACGTCCTCGTTTGTGGTATACACACACAATATTATATGCTAAACGTATATGTGCTTACAATAAGTATAGTATATTTCACGAATTATAGAATGAAATAAGTAGATTGCTGTTTGTATGAGACAAGCAATCATTGAGGCTTAGTGGCCATCGCAATTAAAATTAATTGATCAGCTAAAGATTATCAAAATATTTATATACGAGTATATTATATATATATCATAAGCGTGTCGAGACCTTGGTGTCATTGGTGGCATAAGACATATAAGAGATAAGACAGCATTAACTTTTTTTTAGTTATAAACGTTTTATATAGATATAAGATTTTTTTACAAATTACGACGAAAATGTATAAACATTTTTATGTGTAACTCTAATGTCTTTTATATAGTAATATGTAGGTATTCAATTAGGTTGTAATATACAATTTTTTCTCATCATACATGATCGTTCTATGTGTAGATTGATGTGTTTATGTTTAAACTAAAAAAAAAAGAGTTTAGTACAGTCACTGTGGTGAATTTTGATTTAAGTTTTTTTTTTGCCGTACTTCATTAAAAAAGTTCATTCAGTTCTGTATTATAAATGTATCATAATATGTATATAATATATAAGCATGTACGAATAGAAGAAAAAAAAAGACGTTATTCATATACTTTTTTTTCCAAGTATACAAATACGTATTTTAAATAATTTTGAAAATATGTAACTGTATCTGTACTTGAATACTTTTTAAAAGTATCTTTTACAAGACTGATAATTTGGAAAAAAAAAATTGATAAAATGATTTGCCACCATGGCAGCAAAGAATAATAATAAGTATATTAAGAATATTATAAGAATAATAAGAATAAGCAGTATTATTTTCAATTCTATCGATAGCGTGTCCCATGAAAATATTATATCATTGCCGTTGCGTAGGATAAATTAGAGAGCAGAAAAGAAATGAAAATTTGTTTCAAGGAATTTTTAAACCACAGATTTTGCGTGTAACAAAAACACGATTTATCAAGATTAATGAACGAGAAATCCAGCTGCGTGTTTGATATTAAACTTAGTCAAACAAATAGTGTTATTTTTAACGTTTTCCCGTCCTTGAAATAGAAACTTATTATATTCGAGATCATAAATATACTATCTGAAATCTGGAATAAAATATAATAAAACATCTTCAGTAATTACAGACAAATTACTTTTATTAATATAAAGAATGCATCACTTCTAACTCGATTCTCCGTGCAATTCCATCAATTCACATGATGTAATACCATGATGTAAAGTAATACATATTATGTAAGCTGCCAATCTAAATAAAAATGGTTTCATTTATATTTTTATTGCTTTCCGGTTTATTAAAGGTGGTAATATTTTTAAAACAAATCGAGTTTCTTTAACATTATTATGAAATCAGAAATAGTAATTGTACGTCACAACTGATTTTGTTATTTACAAACCTATGGGCTTAAAAATATATATTAAAAGTGTGAATTAAGTAGTTTCAGATGTTTAAGATAATGAATTTGAAAATTATAATTTGTGAATTTGCAAAAAGAAAATGTGGTTTTATAACCGTAAAATTTTTGCACTTAACTATAATTAAATTTAATCATGCATATAATATATTCAATAATAAAACTATATTATAAATTATAATGTCGTTTTCTATAATAAATTATGTTCGTCTTATTTATTGTATTGCTCTTTTACAAAAATATAAAGTAATTTGAAATATAAATATTCTAAAGTTATTATTCCCAGACGATACAAACTAAAATAATAAAATATAGTCCCGATATTACAGAGATGTATAGATAAGTCACAGAAGAAATTAATAATAAGTCTCAGATGATAATATAGTAGGTATTGTTCCATTTTAGTATTGAATAAGAAAAATTAATTCTTCACTAAAGAAAAATATTGCTACTTTAAAAATAAATCTTAATATCGGAACATTAAAACAATAACTTTACTTCAAATAATTGTTCGGTATTTACTATTTGGTATTTTATATAATACCAAAAAATATATTAAATCGTATAAAAAAATTTTTAATCTTGAACAATATTATATGAATGTGGATATATTCAATACTAATTTTATTAATCCCAACATACCAAAACAATAAAAACAAAAAATTTTTCAAGAAAAAATTTTGTATGACTTGTAATATAAAATAGGACATCGTAATCATCAGATCTAAAACAAATTATAAAAACTTTTATTCATTTTAATATTTAAAAATAATCGATTATTGTCTTTGAATATATTCACATTCCATAAAATGAATGGTTCAAATTTTAAACGGCTCATATGTTGTTGCTGTTGTATATTAACCTCATTTTTGCATCATAAAATTATATACCAATATTAAGATTATAACATATTGTTATGTTATGATATAAATAATAAAATAATTCTTAAAATTCCCTACATGTATAACAAAAAAATTAAAGCTTATGCATATTGGAAAAAACTAATTTCATATTTTAATGGTTATTGATACTTGAAGTATAACATTTTTAATTTTTATAATCAAATTTTATCAGTTAGAACATAGATAATTGCATATATACCGCATTTTAGTGCGAATCAAAACTATCTCAATGACTCGCTCAGCAGTACTTAGTCATATATTTAAAAATAAAAATAGGTACTGTATGTTATATATTGTTTTTGTTAGTGAGAATAATAAAAACTTTTTCATTATTAAAAGATGTTTATTAAAATAAAAAAAGGTTTTATTTATTGGTTTATTATGGCTATTGTTTCAAACATATTATTACTCTCAAGGATATGTGTTTTCTTTATTGATTTTGTCTAAATAAACGTTTTTGGTTTCAACATTATATAAATAACGTATTTACAAGCTCTGAGCTACAATAATAGTTCAAAGAAAGCTATGTTGTGTGCACAAGATAAATCTCAGTGGCACTGTTAGTGGGTTCTCTTTACCATTAACATTATTCAGAGAAAAATTATTGTCAGTTGAAATATGCAGTTAAAGATTCTTGGGGATATTACGATTACTTTTTAGTACCAATCAATGATAGAAAAAATATGAAGAAGTAATTTTGTCCAAAAACTAATGAATGTCGTATGATGAACCTGATATTAATATTATTATTATAATAGTTGTATCTTTTAGTGACATGGATAAATGGAGATCTCAAATAACTGCACATAAAAAATATACAACTTTCATATTATAATGGCGTATGGAATTCGAGTTTAGTCTTATTTGTATTATAATCTTAGGGTTTGTTGAATTAATAAAAAATATCACGTTCATGTGATTATCAAATTACAGGGATTTAAATTGAGCAACCGGGTTAAACTATTATAGAGGACGTTAAATATTATTTTGGCTCCAAGATTTTGAGTGTGTAGATGTGTTGACATTGTTGACAGCATGAATTTCACTATAAATTTATTTTTATGTGATATTATTTTACGAGGTGAGATGAAATGGTTTTAAGGTACACATACTAAACAATTCTTTCCACTCACCGTCCAAGTTTATAATTTCTTTCTATTTAGTTAAAATTGTAGTTATAACATTTTATTGGATTACCTTTACATTGACTTTATAACGTTATAGTGGTATTTTTAAGAACAAAAAAATATATTGTAAAATCTCAAAACATTGATTCACACTTAAGGATTGATATATATGGATACTAATATGGTGCTTAGAAATTTATTTACAAATGGGTAAATGCATTTCGTACAGTTCGTATCACTATTTGAAATTGCAGTTATAATCTTCTTCAAGTTTTCTAAAAATAATAGGTTCATAAATAAATTTATTTATTTTTATTACATAGATAAATGTATTACCACATTTTGTTTCATTATTAATTTTCATGTTTACACATTAACATCTTATAATTATTGGAATAACCACAAATTAAGTAAAGTACTTATATTATAGTAATTAATAGATTCTGTTTAACTCTATTTGTTTAAGTCTTACAGTCAAACTAATATTAGAAATTAACAAGGTTTGATATATTTTGAAGTAAATAAATGATATAGTCTACGTGAATAATTTGCACTTATACAACAGATAATCAATACCGGCTTCTTAATATACATAGAAAAATATTGTTACTTAGGTATACTGTTTTTATAGTTAACATAATATTGTATTAGTTATTTTAGAGGCTTTAAGTCTTTTGTTGTTATAATGTCAACATTTTTTGGCAGTCAAATGTCATACGTTATATATTTTTTTAAGTCTTGTTATTATTGCGTATTTCCCTGAACTGATGTGAAATATATATATATATATATATATATTCATATTCACGTTATCGGATACAACTTTATATTATTATGTATACGTATACCCTAATGAAAAGGGAACGGGTAACCCATAGAATACAAAATATACACGACGTTTATCAAGTATTCGTGCGGATATTTATCACGGATCTGTTTTGTTATGGGTTCGAAATTATGCGATTAGTGTGTACAAGGTCGTTCGATTGGTGAGCTATTTTATACCCTCGACGTTCTTAGCATTAAAGAATCAAACGCAAACGCACCCTCGTTTTGGTCCCTAATCAAGCGCTAATTGTTGAGTTGGACGCCTGTTGAAGTAAATCACTTACGTGTAAAGTTATCTTAATTCACCCTGTTCCAGACGATGCTTGTGGTTTACAATCCCTTTCCCGCACAACAGCGTGGTGTTCACGTACACATCAATTCATGCATAAAGTACGGAGATAGGTAAATGTAAAAAATACGAAAATAACTATATATCATACGTGTATGGTATACATGACGCTCTAACGTAAAGTTAAGAAACGCCGACAGTAAAGTATTTAAATGAGAAATATATATCGCGACGTATCTATGGCATATGCAAACAAGTTCTGATGGGCAGAATCAATGGTAGTAGACCCAGAGGCCACCCTAGACATAGATGGTTGGACACTATAAAATCAGACCTAGCAATGATTGCACCAGAAACAGAACTAGCAGGAAGTGAAAATAGAAAGAAGTGGCAAGAAATTGTGGAAGCAGCAAAGGCCCTCAATGGGCTATAAAAGCTACAAAAAAAAAAAAAAAAAAGAAATATATACTATATACAGCATATAATATAGAGGTCAGAGAATGTGCATTTCAAGTGACAACCATAATATAATTTATCTGACCTAATTAATAGCTATAGTGACTAGAACACGTAAAGGTGGACACTTTTGCTATTCATCGTGTTGAAGTTTAAATTGTATTTTCTTACTCTGAAACAAGGTCATTTTCTATGCCAAACTTTTAGTCAGCTCATTGACATTGGTAATATGAAATAACCTATATCACATTGTGTATACATGAACATAAATCTTTTCGAATGCTGTCGGACAATAGCGGCTTGACGCATGCGGTTACGATACGTATAGGTAGTATAATATATTACCCAAAAGAATCAGAAACGGACACATAACGACATTATTATAATACATATCAATCGAATATGTATCAGGCCAATATATACTGTATATAACACGTCGAAGAGATACACACGGAAAACTCAGTTAGTTATTTCATTTGTGTTTTGGAACTTACTCTTCGATGATTAAAATTTCTAAATTGTGATGGAAACATACCGAACTAATAATAATTATACAGCCTGCAGTTATATTTGAAAATAATATTCTATCTATGACATATTATGGATGTTGTTCCACTTATTTGATAAATATTACAATTAATAGTTGACTTGTATATTATTTTACAATGTCAAAATAATTCGATATAAATAGGCTGCATATATTTATTAGTATATATTGCACCATAGAGTATTTTTTTCTAATTACTCTATGTTAAACTTATAAAATATGTATTTACGTTATATTATATAATACGTTATTGATAATAATCTATGAATATTTTTCCAATATTTATAGTTAAAAATAATCTTAGTTCAGATCATATGTTGATTATGCTGTGTATAGGTATATTATACATTTTTAAATATACGTAAAATTCCCACTGGAAACTTATTTGGAATAGGGTAAAAGCGACAGATGTCAGTTAGTCTGACATGCGTGTAGTATATGGTATACATTATTCAAATGTCAGACCAACTTACTGAAATATTTTAAACAAAGTAAATAACGTTGAATTCTATCCCTTAACAATAATATTGTATGATACATAATATATCATGTTTACGCGTGTTGTGCAGTGATGTTAAATCACCCTTAATATAAACACTAATGACATATTTAAATCCCAAAAAGGGTGAAGTACGATTATTATAAAATATAGATAATATTAAAGAAATTATTATTAAGTATTTTTATTATGTTACAATATTATCATAAATCATCAAGGTTTCTAAAACTAGATTTCTGGAATATAAAGTTAAATATTCAATATGAAATTGACACCAACATATTAAAAATTAAAAACAGAACATTATTGGCAACATGATTTTCTAATATATTTCTAGACGTAATGAATATTGCTGTTAATTTTCTAAAGTTAACCTCGAAAGTTTTATTCACCAATATAAGATCTTTCTTAAGTTCATAAGTAATATAATAATCAATATTATATATTAACATATATATATATATATATTATAATAAAGCTATATATTCATATAGCTATAACTTATTGACACCCTATGAGATAAAATATGTTTATAATTTTTAATACTTGCCACTCAATAATAGAAATATTAGACACTGGACATTGGTTCTTATATTTTTTAAATCGATGTGGGATGTAGATGTATAATAGTTTTTTAATTTTTAGCATAATTATGAATTTAATATTTTTTAAAAATATTTCGGCTTAAAATATAAACAGAAAATATTAGATTGTATTCAATATATTCATTATGCGAGCCTGATGATTTTGTGCATGAATGTGTGATCTCACTAAAATAATTTGAAAACGAAATTCTTTACTCGTCATGTGATTATTATATATAAAAATGCTTAGCCTTGAATATTATTAAAAGTGTATAATACGACTAATTTAGAATTAAAAATTCATCATCAGGTAATTTACAGTTAAAAGTAATATTACAACTGAATATTGTGAAAATATAAATATAGGAATATATCGAGAAAAATTAGCCGCTTTGCATAGAGATAATTTATTTTGATAGGAGAAATTATTAAAAATGATTTTTATTAAGCATAGAATTTTTTTTTTTTCAAATCATTTTTTAAATTTAAAATATAATTAAATTTTTTTACATTTTTTTTTTTAATTATATTTTATTTAATTAAAAATATATAAAAATCACCTTAAATAAAATACTAAATTCCTTTTCATTGATCTTTTAAGGGTTCCCGACCATATTTTGCAAGCTAATGGAAATCTTGTGATGGTACTAACTTTGAAAATTGAATTACATTATTACATTGTCAGTTTCTAATAGAATAAAATTAGTCATAATGCCACGTAAAGTTTTTAGAGCAATTTAATCACTCTATAATGTATTTTAAAATGTTCACGTTGCATCGTAGTCAGAGATGGATTTAGAAATGAAAAAGGGGAAGGACGAAAAAAATTACTTCAAATACATAAAAACACTGAAACTAAGCTTTTATAGCGAATAAAACATTCATTATATAGCTATATTTATGATTTTTAAATAATAATAATAAAAACTTCATAATACACTTGTAGGCTTGGATCAGCGGTTAACTATCGGTAGTCCACGAGAAAAGTTAAGTAGTCCGCAGAAAAATTTCGACGCTATTTAAAATATTATTTTATTAACCTTCCAGTAAGTACCTACGTGTTCTATAATCTTTATTTAATAACATATTGTATTATGTTGCTGTGTAGGTTTAGTTTATTAAAGGTTAAATAAGATCAAACACATAATAACACAATCATCAATATTGCATGTTATATAAAAATTCAAATATAAATATACCTTATATTTAGTGACTATACATTATTTTGATGAATATATGAATAAAGAAAAGGACGTCAACCAGTAGATGGTAACTATTGTTCAACATTATTTACAATTATTCATAGAATTTTTTTTAGTTATTTCTCAAAAAAATAAGATCTTAGACATTTTAATATATGGATAATAGATCCAAAATGATCATTATTACCGTATATCTACAGATATCGATTAAAATTTCCAAATTCACTTTCCAAATATGTAATGGATAATTGCATTAGATTAGAATTTTTAAAAAAAAACCACCATAATTTTAGCTGTTAATTCATAATTCGTGATACTATTATCAATTGTAGAGACGTATTATTCGTTAATAAATAAACATGCCATAAATTACTTTATATTAGTAAATAAAAAGTATTTTTCAAGAATTTTCTGATTTTTGTACAGAAATTCAGTCATGATAGTTATATATGAATTTATTAATTGTTAATTTAATTCTTATTTACATATTACTTATAAGATTAACTATCACTACCAATGATTTTATTCTGTACTTAGACAACTTACTTTATCATTATAGCAATGATATAATATTTTTATACCTACTCATTTTTAAATCTTGATGATAAGAATATAAAAATATTTAGCTCTTTTTTAGTATACAGCCATATAAGTGAAAAAATATTTTAAAGTTCAAACACATTCTTGTCGTTGTACGTGTATTATATTATAATATTACATATTATGGTAGGCGAATGGTATGTAAACTTTGTACGTTAGCATATTTTATTGCTCATACATTGGCTGACAACTTTAATATATTTTATACTATGCTGTCTCCTGTTTAAGTACCTGGAAATATACACATGATTTTTATTAACTACGCGTGAACCAAGAGTTCGTTATTCCAGTGTAATTAATTATAAATCACAATTGAATAGTACGTGATTTGTAACAACGAACGCATATTTTAAACAGTACGTTAATTTCGTGTCCATTACGAAAACCTACCCTTGGCCTTTCAAAGAACGGTAATGCTAAAATTAAATAGAACCTAAGGCACCGTCACGTACAGTGACCTTTGGTGTCTACGTATTAGACGACGACTAGCTTTGTCGACTGGTATAATAGTACTTCTAATAAAATTGTTAGATTCGTACGGTCAATTATGGTAATTAACATTGAAGTCGTAAACAATAATAAAAGGATGCTAAAAATAGTTTACAGTGATTCAATCATAGTAACGAATGACTTTGAAGTCCTTCAACACAGCAAAAACATTATTACTGAAAAACGAAATCATTTTTACCCCGAACCTGAATATTGTTACACTAGAACTATAACCTTTATACTATTAAAAACGACTAAAATTTAATAGCCAATTCTAGGCTTCAAAAAATGTAATCACACACATCAGTTATAGAAAAAAATCCACCCATGACAGTTTTCATCACGGCAAAAGTAATCAACTTTTTAAAATTAAGAAATCTAAAACCTATAATTCACACAGACAATCTTCGCTATAAGTCAACTTCTACTTAATTAAAAGTTTAATTTGTCCCTTTTGAAAATAATTTAGTAAACCAACACATATTTTTGAAAATATAACATTGTGAAATACTATATGTTATCAAACAAATTTTGAATCCTGAACTTTAAAATTGATTTAGGAAATAGGAAAAATAATAAAATTACTATGATTGTTGACTTATATTATTCCAATTAATAAAAATACCAAATCATCGATGGCTTGATATAATGTGCATCGGTTTGCCATAAACTGTACATTAATAATTACTTTTTAACAAGGAACAACAATCTCGATATAATAATTGTTTTATTTTCTTTAGTTCCTACTTACCTTTAAATATAACATAAAACTTACTAGAAGATACGTTTTCATAGTATATTTTTATGTTTGTGAAATAGTTATTTAAATTATATAAATAATACTAAATAAAACATTCTGTAAAAATTTATGGAAAATAATAACTGGTGGTTTCTAAGCCTAGTAATTGAAATTTTAAATCTACCTGAGTTATCGACCACCCTCATACATTTATTATCGTTTTTTTATATTTTTTTTTTTTTTTTAGCGCAAAAATACAAAATTCCATTTTATTTATCAATGTTATAGAATATAAGTATTCGAATTTCTAAAATATAAAAATAACTCATAAATATTTTGTTTCAGGCTAGACCGAATCCAGTGAACTTTCAAAACTTGTAAGTAATCTCAATTACATATTTATTTAAAAAAAATAAATAAAAGAAATATAATTTCTTGACTTGAGTAACTTATGGTAATTCTATAGATATGGCGTATCTATATAAATGTATAAATCAAAACTTTTGCAACAAGTATAATCTTAATCATGCAATTAATAAAAAATATTGAAAACTGTATAAGAAACTAATTTGTTATAATTCAATCTTATTCTTACGTAAAAAGACGTATTTCATAATGGAATTGACGTCTATGATTAATTTAAAAATTGAGGATCACCTTTATTTCATTTATTTATGTATTTCAATTATTATCATTATTTAGGTATTTACAGTGAAAGTAAAAATAATTGGTGAACTATGATGTATCTACTATGTATTTAAATTTCAAATCAAATGTACCATAATATCATTAGTGAGCATTCGAATCTATACATTGTTATTACTTATTACTATAAATCTATTAATAGTTCTGTTATTTTAATTTATATAAGGTATCTAACTGTGTAACAAAACGTAAAGTCGGTTTCGCTTTTCTATATTTTGTTAACTTTTATTTATAATAATAATAATAATGATACAGTTGTAATGACGGTAGCAATGGTTATTGCTTTACAATATTCACAATTGGT